>JAVKLA010000093.1:9514413-9687986 GCA_034782735.1 Sagittarius serpentarius | reverse complement strand
AAGGCAAAGCTGGAGCGTCCAACAGATGAAGTTTGGGTTTAGGGTCGCAGGTGCGGAGACTAAAGATTTCCCGGGTGGAAGCAAGCAGATAAATGGAAGGTGGGGGTGAGGGGCAGCCAAAAGAAATGTACGTGCTTTTGAAACAGCACTGAAAGCTGGCTATGGCAGAAGAGCGTAATCTCGTTTATGCGCAACTCTGAGTGATGAAACTGAACGGAGAAACTGATAGTCAAACAATGAAAAAATATTTTCTTGCGGGGTGGCACATGATTTGTGTGTACGTAGCAGATTATTCTCGTCTTCTCATTTGACGTTGAGTTATCAAAAAGAACTCTTTTTTTTTTTTTTTGATGCAAAATGTGCTTTGGGTGTGGAATATATGTTACTTGGCAAATATACCGAGGAATGGAGCTCCTGTACCAGTGAATGGTGCGCCTGAATTAATGAAACTATTTCCTTGTTGCGAGCGTATCTTTGGAGCATAACTGTTTTAGGTGATGGTTATAGAAAGAGTCAGTCCAGCTTTGTCGGTTATTTTTTTACAAATTAGTTGCGGTGAAATACCTCACTTTTTTTGACGTAGGCACACTTAATATTTTAAGTGCTGGATTTCTGTAAGCTCTTTATTTTTCTTGAAACATTCAAGAAATTGACAAGGCATTGAAAAGTCTTTTCAGTAAGTATTTTTACAGCTGCATTGGAAACTCCTTGCGTTTTTCGGTGTCTGAATTAAGATCCAATATACGCTTCCATCCACTCATGCCTAACTCACTGCCTAGAGAAACTGAACTACGTTTATAGTAGCGGAGGCTAGACCGTTCTTTCATCAAAACGCCTTTTTGCGTATATTTCTTTTCATTAATACTAGAGAGAAGTGAAAATAGATAAATTATGCAGTCCTTCATATTTTTCTACCCCAAGTAATTGCAGTGAAATGCTCCATGTTAGTCATTGCTGACTATTTGGTTCAACATACTGTAGTTAAGGACTGCTCGATTTCTGTGGAATAGTGTCATACAGACAAGCAAATGGAAAAATGTAGTATATTTAATTTTAATTCTCTTTTGAATAGGCTTCACTGGAAAAACTTTCCTGTAGATCTGGCTTCACAAACTAATCTTCATCGATTAAGCCAGTATCATACAGGGTCATTGCTTCCTACAGTACATGGTTGAATTTCTGAAGGAGGCACCTACATTGGGCATGTAAGATAATGCAACTCAGTGCCTATTTTGGCCCAAGACTGCACTTGAACATGCTTCGGTATTTCCTACAGGTGGCACTTATGTCTCAAAAAGCTTGTTTTAATGGGAACATAAAAGCAAGCAAGCTAGCAAAGGTTAAGGCATTAATCATTCTAAGTAAGCATGCAAATGTATACGCAACACGTTTAGATCCCTAACTGTGTACATGGGTTTAGTTAGTGCATTTATATTACAAATACCCAGGATTTATTTTAGGGTATCTTTGTTGTAAAAGATCTAATTCTGAAGGTGATACGTTGGCATCACTGAGGTTAATCAAAGTTTTGCAATAAATACCAATATATTACCCACAGTGAATTAAAAATATGCTAGATTTTCACATTCTGAAAATGTCCTTGATCTCTAAGCTGTAGTAACTGTAAAGGCAACCAATGAAATAACAACATTGCATATCCAACTGTGATAAATTCTGCAGCACACTTAGTTTGGAATGGCAGGCAATGCTGCAGTATAAGCATAAGCAATAATGGAATTTTATGCAGATAACAAAATATTTTTCTTGTTTTCTAAGATGAAGGAATTGATATTGAAACATTTTGTACTCAGAAAACTGGGTTATATCTCCTGTGGAGGTATATGCAGGAGCCAGAAATCCAGGAACTGGAGTGAGCAATTAATAATATCACAACAATTCCTATCTTTTTAGATTTTTTTTTTCTGTTTTTTTTTTTCAGTGTTTCTTTGCAAGCATTGTCATCTCTCTTAATGAATCAAGACCATTTAGAAAATTTACAAATGTGAAATAAAAGAAAACAAATGTATACGTTTTGGAGAATTTTTTTTTTTTTTAAATAAAAACATTTGGTTTAAATGTTGGTTTAAAGATTTGGTTGAAAGTGAACGCAACATTATAAAGCCAATTATCAGCTCTTATTTTCAGCATTCTCTGTTATTGACAAATGCATCTCGCGTTATTTTTTCTTATTATTTTAGATGGGTCTACTAGCACAGCTTAGTATTAGTCTATCGCCCAGTCTAACACGTAGAACTCTGCTGAACTCACTTTGTGTATAGGAGAAAGCGTATCATTTGTTATTTTCCTTTGCCATATTTAAACATTGCAGCCATATTTCTGTAAACTTAGGCCAGGAAAGAATGTTTATTCTGTGCTAAAAATTCTGGTGACCTTTTTATAAAATTTGTATTAGCCCTAGCTAGGGATTAAACCTTTAGCAGGTGGGTGCCCTTTGTGTCATGAGCAGGCCAATTCTATGAAAATATATCTAACTTTAGAAAATCATAAGCCTTTGAAAAAAATGTGCTTTTCACAGACTTGGTAGAACAGTCTCAGATTTTAGCAGCTGAATTTCGTGAAACTTCACATTGTGGTTGCGCAGCGTTCTCCCTACAGATACTGCACCTCAGCTGCTGGGGTCCTGCCAGCGTGACAGCAGTGACGCTGTCATCTGCTTTCCGTGCTCTTGCGGTTGGCATAGACAACTGGAAAGCAGAAGACACCTATCAAAATGCAGGAAGGAGAAAAGCAGAGCAGCAAACCTTGGAACTTGGGAGACACGGACTGGGGAGAGGGGCAAGAAAACTGGCCCAGAAGGCACTAACAGAGACCGAGGTAGAGGCTGGTCAAGAGTGTCAGAACAGGAAAGACTGAGAAGCTGGGGATGTTTGTGAGGATTAGATTAAATGGAAAGGCAGAAGTGGACAAAATGACCCTGAGTGAGAACAGGAAAAGAAGATGAAGGAGCAAGGGAGGTGGTCCAAGTTCAGGCAGGGTGCCCAAGGAAGTGAAACTGGGAAAAAAAGCTGAGGAGGCGTTCACCCAGATTAGGTGAACTGGACGAATGAGGATGGAATGAGATTTGGGAACCTGTGAAGAATAAACCTGGTGATCTGTCTGCAAAGAAGAGGCAGAAAGTACAAGAATGTGGAGGGGGGAACTGGGCAGTTTGGACCACAGAGGTTAGGAGTAAAGGAATGGCACTAGGACTTGCCGAGCAGAGACTGGGACTGAAAGGAGAGCCTCAGGAATGAAGAACAGTACTTCTGAAGTGTGACTGGGGAGTACAAGAAGGGCTGGGACAGGAACAAGTTCGTGAACAGGGCAGAAGTGGCCGTGTTTTGAGGTGACAGCCAAAGAAAGGTCAGTGCATATCAGCACATGACATCTTCCAAGGCCACACACAACCCCAGGATACCAAATTCTCCTTGTTCATTTGCCGGCAAAGAATGGTACCACGGTATCAGGGCTTCAGGGGTACCGAGAGTCCACAGCTGCAGCTGACTTCAGTGAGAGCAGGACTTTGAAAAGGCAAAGCACAGAGCTAAATGCCTTGAGAAAAGAGACATTAACCACCTTAAACAGGCACTGAAAGTCAGTGACCATCTTTTAACTTCTCTGTGCCTCAGTTTTCCATGTGTAAAATGGAAGCAGTATTATTGCCTCCCCTCACAGAGTTGTTTTCAAAATAAACTAATGAATGCTTGTTAAGCAGCCAGGCACTGTAGTAGCCTGGAAAACCCATGAGGTGCATGGAAAAACCCATGATGAAATCCATAATTTTGTCTTCAGAGCAGAATATGAATCATGTGTAGCAAATAAGTCCTGGGACTACACACTGAACAATGGCAAATAGCTGTGACAAGAAAAATAGTTCATTATGCACGCACTATTCATTATGTATGCTGAATGAGTCAGAATTTATGTGGAAAAAATAGTATGTAATCATGCAGTTAAAGACTATATCATAATCAGAACAAACAAAGGGGCCAATTTAAGGTCATTCAAGTGTGCTCCATTCTGGTATTTTCTAACTATTGATGGTTCGAACGATACAATCTCACTAGAGTGCTTTTAAAGTTTTTTTTCTGTCTTCACTTTATATATTTGAAGATAGTATTTGGGTCTCAGGATCAGAACTGGAATCGGTATTTTGGTCACTTTCAGTTGCATAAATCAATTTCGTCACCTTGCAAACGCTTGACACCATCAAAATTGTTTAGTCTAACAAGCTTCTATAAAAGCATTACATCATACGAGCTAAGATGTCATTTCTGTCTTATGTAAGCAACTTGCATCTTTGGCTTTCCATGTTATTTCAGCATGTCTCATGTTTTCATATTTATTTCAGAATTTTATTATTACACTGGATTTATTGAAGCATTCTGAAATGTGTTTCTAGAGTTTGTAAATGGGAGTTTTCACGGCCGTATCATGTACACGTTTGCCTTTCAAACAGAAGGGATAAAGTGGCATCATCCAGTCTCTGGATGCATTCTTCAAATCCCTTTTTTTGGCATTATGGAGCAGTATCACTGCTATTTCTGAAATGTTATCCTGTAAGTCTCAGAGATGGGGAAAAAAATGAATTTCTAGGCAGACTCCCACGTGAAGGACACCTGAGAGATCCAAATTTCACAGTAAATCTTAGTGTCCTGAATGGTTGGACTTGCATAGTTGTTTGGGTTTTTTTTTTAAACTATGAGAGTTCTGAGCACCAGAATAGACAATTCATATTTTTGCATCCAGCGTAACAGAGAGGTGCTTGCAACTGTGAGGTTTTGATAGGACACAAAATTTAGAGGCATGTTTATTGTTGTTTTTATTCCCCTCTCCTCCTGCAAGTTTGGAGATTTAAATTTGCTCACTTCAAAATATAAACCATATCACTTTTCTAGGGTTTGAATGATGGAACGGCCAACTAAGAAATGTATTTCTTCCATGAAATTTCATCTAACCTGGCTGATGCCAGGTTAGCAGCAATAATGCTGCCTCAGGTAGGAGCTAAAATTTAGTACATAGCTTCAACAGGTCTCTTGTTGCAAAGAAAAATACTTAGTATGGTTTTAGCTTTACATTCTTGCCAGAGACTAAGCTTTTCACATGTAATATTCCTTACTGTTAGGACCCAGAAAAACAATAAATGGAGCCAGGCAACTATTTTAAAGTCTTCATAAATGATCTTTAGAATTGTGGAAAAGAAAAGTAATGATTTGCTTATGTCTTTCTCTTCAGCTCACCATTGCCAGTACTTTATCCTGTCTTGTTTTGTATCATAAGCTGCCACTAATAACTAGCGAGACTTTGCTAGACAGACTATTCAACATCCCTGTGTCAAGAAACGTAGTCATCCCCATTCTTCCTTCATATTCTTTAGTTTTTAGGGTTATTTTCCTTCCTTCTTCCTGCCTCCTCATCTCCTGTTAGAGCTTTATGCCACTCAAATCTGTGTAATTGATTATTAACTATTTTGACTGGCAATGACCAAGTTATATATTATTAGCTATTTAAATCTTGCCTGGTGTTCTATTTGTGCCCCTATTGATTCAATTATTCTTCACTGAAACTTTTCTAGATCCTTTATAAAGCAACTGAAATGCTTGATGCGTAATCACGCCAGATTCAAATACAGAAGCACTGTTCTCTCCCAGTGGTATATGCTGATATTGCTTGGTTGAAACTCAAACATATAATGTGAGTTTTGTAGTTGATTTTTACTCATTGTTATAATTAAGGCTTTTTAAACATTACTGTCTCCTATGTATGTCCTTTTTTCTTTGTGTTTGTTTCAGATTGTAGTTCCCAGAAGCACACTTTTATTTATTCTGTAACAGAATCCATTTTACCACTTTCTGCCTATGTTTCTAAGCCATCTTGTGTTTGCAGCTCCTTCTATTTTAATGTCGTCTGCAATACAGAAATGTGATCTCTCTTTCCAGATCATTCATAAAGATGCTTATTTAACCTGGAACTAGCCACAGGCTCTATGGTAGCCCAGTAGACACCTGAACTCCTTAGCTGTTTTGCCATTTATCAGTCTCATCTCTGCCAGGCAATGTTCAGCCCTGCAGATCAGTGCTTCTTAATAAGTACAGTGGCAGGAGGAATCATTTAGGGAAAAGAAATTGTACTCCCTCCAGCATCTGAGAAGCAGGAATGCCAAGCCAGCCCCTCACTTCAAATTTCATTTATCTTCTGCAAATCTCAAAGACAAAACCTGTTTTTCTTAAGAGTTAAGCCATTAGTATCCTATTCATCTGTTTTATCTTCCATCTTAAACTACATATAGCAATTTTCTTCTCAGCCTACTAATCTGATGGCTCTACCACCTCTGGTAAACCGTGTTCTGAGCTTGCGTCTCCAGATGCGCTATTTACCCTGCAGTTACGCCTCTATAATCTAGATCAGAGTCCGCCCTACAGGCCACTTCAGCTTTTACAGCGGCTTTCCAGTGAGGTCCCTGGTCCCAGAGCCATAGCTTCTACAAGAAGCAGAATATCGCTTTTGTCGTGTAAGCTGGGGAGAGGAGAGACTGTATCACATTCTTATTTGGAATTCTCTAGTATTTTGTCATTCATTTTTGAACGGGTTCCAGTCAGGCATTGTTGTGTTCAGTTGTCTCCAAAGGCTTGCTGAAGCTTATCTTCCTGACCTTGGTTTTTCCTTCTGGGACTTCTCTGCCTCATTATTTTTCCATTTTTTTTCCTCCAAAATCTAGAAAGATCTCCTCTTTCACCCATTCCTTGTAATTTCCTCCACCTTTTATTATTCATGGCCTCTATATAACAGGTTTGAAGGCCCCAGCTTTTCTGAATAATGTAGTTTTCAGTTCCCTTTGTTCTGCTGAAGCAGTGCCAGCATCTTTACCCACAATTGAGAAGGTAATCTTTAAAAGTCCTTACAGTCTGGGTTTGTTTTTCTTAGTCCACTTGGTACAGTAGGTACGTCTGCCGTGCTGCCACCATGCATGACCTTTTGTGCTTTATGTGACCTGGAACGCTAAACTTAATTCTGGCTGAACACAGCCCAGAATCATCCACTATGTTTTCTTTTCTCTTTCGATAGAAGTTTCAAGCGTTTTACTTGCAGACTACTTTCTTCAAAAATTTGTAAACAAGTCTGAAAAAATAGTACTAACATTGCCAATACATGATACGTGTGTAAAGTGTGTCACTGCTGGAGAAAAGTATGAACAAATACAATGTTTATGATGTTGGAACTAAAGAATGCTCTGCTCCAGGATCACTTCCTGTGGTTTCGACGCTAGGTTTTATTATACAGTGGAGCATCCTTTATTTGACCTTGAAAATGTTTCCTTCAGCCCAGAAGGTTTGGTTCGCGTTGTAGTGTTTGTAGCTGGATCAATTTTCACAGTGGTGGTTGTAGTTGAATCATTAATCAATTTTATTTTATTGTTTTCACAGAGTGTTCTTGTTTTATTTATGCTTGAACGAACAAGATGTTTTGCATGGATGTTTTCAAAAACAATGATTAGCTATACTGTTTTTATTACCTAACAACGGTTTTGCTAAGCCTTGACAGTTCTGGCTCTGCTGACAAAAAGGGGAAACCTTAAAACTAGTTTCGCGTTAGTCTTTCATTCCTGCAGAATGACAGAAAGTATTATCAGAGTTGCGCTCTTTCGTAGTTCCAAGTATGGAGTGGCCTCTGGAGTTTATTTCTCCAACACTGTTAAGTCGGACGCAGCTGGCAGCTCTAGGAGAAGCATAGTTTGAGGAATTCCCGTGTCGAGCTTTGTATATCAATGCACTCTTGTTAGGAGAAGGCTGCAGTTTGCAATTGTCAGAAGCGTCCCATAAATTTATTCCCTGACCTGTTCCATTGGCTTCAGTAAGACTTTGTGCGGAAACAGATTTGCATTCGTAACGTGTCATGATTAAGATCTTGCAACTACTGTATTTTCCTAACTTCCGTTGTGTGTATTCTATCTTATTTCATATAGATAGGCATCTGATTTGGGATTTCTCTCTTTTAAGTTGCAGTTTGTCTGGATTTCATCCATCTTTAGTTTTGGGCTAGAAATAACATTTTTTTTAAAAGATTATTCTGGGGTTTTTTGCAGTTCACTTCTATGTGTACTCATAGTTGAAGACATATGGACTTCAAAATCAGCAGGATAAAAAGATATTAAAAGGCTCTTTCAGTCTTGGCCAGCCGTAAGTACTAGTATACAAGTATCAGTGGAGTGATTCACACTGTGCCGTTGGTCCTTTTAATCCAACTTATGTAAAGGGAAATTACACATGAGTTTATATAAACTAAGGGATAAAATTAAGAACAGAGTGTGCAGCAGATTGTATTTTAATGCTACCGAGGTGCATCTGATGACATAAAGTAAATATTATGTACCAGCACTTTTATGATGGAATTTATGCTGGTAATTTAATATAAATGCTCAGTAGTAAACATGTGGCTTTCAGAGTGCTAATGTTTCTGATGAATTTCTAGCCTTTACGCTTTCGAGGTAATTTCAAGGCATATTTCTAATCACAGACACTGAAAATCCTGAAGCCCATCAGCTCACCGAATCCATTACATCACAGAGAGGTTCTGTCCCTCTTACACGGAACATACTGGAATTTTAGCTGGTGTTACTTGTGCTCTGCTGACACATCTGCCACCTTACCGTTCATGAAAGGACAGATTTGAGCAGTAAGACTTCACACACAGCTTATTGGGACTGTCTTACCTCCACCCACGTGTAGAGGTTACTTTCTCTTCCCCCCTAGATGGAGGCACTTGAAACTCCGGGTACATTGCTTTATTTCCTCTGTCTGTGCACTGCTTTGTACCATGCTTTGGAACCTCGACCCACTGAATATGGTGCTTCTGTACTTGACTTTGTCACTCTGTTTAGGTAGCATGGAGTTCTTAAATCATGTTTGATTTACAGGGGCTTGAGTGTAGCAGCCTTTCTAGAGTATGAGAGTTTAATTTCAAGGTCTTTGACGCATCAGGTAGCCAGGTGCCCCAGCATGACCTGTGTAGTAGGAATATGTCTGGTACTCTGTGCTTCCTCGTAACTAACTGTACGAGTGCAGGGAAGACAGAATCGGGTCCCATATGCGAAAAATAAGATGCTGATTGTCCTCCTCCTATTTTTGTATATTCTGTAATGCTCAGCTGGTTTCTGGGTTGCTTCCTTGAGCAAACCACCTAGGCTGTCTGGTGAGGCTGTCAGCCCTAATGCAAGCTTGCAGTGGTTGAGATGGAAGCCATACAGTGAAACTAAAGTCTTCATTATATCTTAGTACGCTTGTTATATTTAGCTCATATAGTAGGAAGCATGAGTTGGAAAACATTACTTGCGAGGCTTTTAAGTGCTGTAAATCCAGAAGGTGAAAAATCTAAATCTTAATTCTTTTTAAGTAACGTATCGAAGGGGACTCGGTTGACTCAGTGAATTTGTAGTAGGTTGCGCAGCTATTCCCCTATAGGTAATAATTCAATTTTGTCCTGCCATGATCATGACTGATCACTTGTTACAATCCCATGACTGTTTGATAGTCTGAATGATAAGACTACAGAAGACTTCAGAATGGCAACTATTTGAAGTAACCAGTTGAGCTGCGCTTTTTAAAAAAATAGTCCTGGAACTATTGAGGACCATGGCGCTCCAATGGATTTGAATTTGACGGTTCAGAATTGTTACAGGTTGCTTTTAACTTAATTACATCAAAACTTTGGTTTGAATTTTCTCCTCTTTATTAGACAATCTTCATTAGAGAATCTACATGAGAGATCTGTTACAAATGTCACCAGGACAGGAAAATGATGAGCTAGAGTCAAGACACTTAATAAACCCCTAGAGTCTATATGCTATACTGTGCCTGAGTGAGGGGTGAATTCTAATGTGGTGAAAGCTCTGCTTAAAGATTTCTTTTGACTACAGTGTTCACAGCTGTGTCATTTGTATATTCTAGTAGCTGTGAAAAGCTTGAGCTCATTGTAGCCCTCCCCTCGGTAGGGAGTATTTAACAGGGCCCTCTCTCTTTTCTGCATGCTTACCTACCTTAATGAAACTGGCAGCACCTGAAGTTATCCCTGATCTCTCTACTCTACTCAGAGGTGCAAAAGTTAGTAACAGTTAGCCAGTGCCACATCCAAAGACCTTGACTATGTTTGGTTGCCCTAGGAAACCAGCTAAGAATGAAGCAAACCAGCACAACTCCAGCTCCTGCCAAAAAAAGGCTCTCAAAAACCCTGTATCCTTTATTTGTCAGGGCCTTAGAGAAAGTCTGAAACCCGCATAAAAATTAAATTTAAAACAAAAATAGTACAAGTTACAGAGTAGAATTTCCTGAACTATTGTGAGTATGTAATACATTTCAAATCACAGTCAGAAAGCACAAACTGGTGTAAGCCAGAGCCAAATCCTATTCCTTGCAAGAGAGCTGTGTGAAAAGCTCACAGCAATTACCAATGCGCTGAAGTAAAGAAATGCTCATTCATGCTGCAGACTGCCAGAGTATCCAGTGAGTTACAAAAGCCCTCTCATGCTGAGTACCCTACTTTCTCAGGAAAAATGCTGAGTAAAATTGTGTTCCCCAGCCTTCAGTTCTCTCTGCTGCGCTTCAAGTGACCAGTTTTGCCTTTCTCTCTGGGCTTCCCTTTACTTGAAAGAAAAGTGGGTCTTAAATGAGAATCCTTGTGCGATCAAGGCAGTTGCAATTTTCAGACAAGATGGCAGGTCAAGTTAAAGCTCATGTGAATAACAAGGCTGCCTCTCCTTGCTAGATTTGAACTCACATGACTTAACTTGAAGTAGAGAACACATTTTTGGGTTTGATTGAGACACACCTGCAATAAATGGCACAAGTTGTTGCCAGCCAAGAATGAGGTAAACAAGCATGAGCGTGAGGTTCATAGTAATAAACTAAAATGAAAGTGTGTGTTTGTCTTTCTGTTTTGTTTAGTGACATGTGAAAGCACAAATCATGAAAGGCCACTCACTTCTCTAATATACAGTTAATATTAAGTGCAGTAGAAGATTAAGGCCAGTGCTTTGCCCTCAGTTACACTGTGTTAGGTGAAGAGCATTGGAGCAATTAGGCTAGTGACCCAGAACAGTGTAACTTGGACCGGAATCTGGCCCCAAGCAATTTGTCCAGGGTCATACGATCAGTGCCTTCGTCTGTGAGATCTGGTTTTTTCCGGTGTTAGTCTTGGAGACGTAGGCAGTTCTACGGTCTCAGAGGCAGCTGTACTTGTTTATTCATCAGAAGAAAAATGCCTCGCGCCGTAAGAAACTCCAGATCCCTTCCTGCTCCAAAATCTGCCCCTTTAGCAAGCAACAGGGTGGGAGTCTGCTGAAAAATGTCACTCTCTGTTTTCCAGCAAACCAGTACTGAGATAGCGTCCTTCTGAAAACACACCCCAAAATGGGTCTGAGTGCAGTCTGAATTATGGTCAGAATTTCATAAGGATGCATAGATACCTGACAATGCGGGCTTCTCCTGCTAAATGAATAAAGTACATGTGATAAATTGACCTGCTTTTATAGTAGTGTTTCTGATGTAGTTACTTGCTTTCAAAATCTGAAATTCCGTAGAACTGAAGGTATGCATTATACACAAATTCTAGTATATGTAAGTGGCTGTAAAGTTTATTTCAATTTTTAAATGACATTTAAATTAAGCTAGAAGATGGTTTAGAGTCTTTTGCATCCCTTAGTACCTTCTTTCCCTTTCAGCAGCTGAGAAATGCTCATTTTAATTAAAATTTGTTTTTAAAATGCATCTTGCAGTCAACACATGCTGAGAAGAGCCACTTACCACCCATGTACTGTAAGCATGCTGTGCTGAAGAAAACGGGAGCATTACATTAATTAGTAGTAAATATTGTGGCAGCTTAGCGTTTGCGGTCTACTAGAATGTCCTGTTTGCTTTCAAGAAGGTAGAATTGCGCTCGCCTAGCTCTGACGGTCAGAGGCGTGAAAACCACTGGTGTGCCAGTAGGAGTGGTAGTGCAGCTGTAGCTACCTTTGCCACACTGCAATTCTCGTTCCGTAGGAGGCTGCAGAGAAGCTTGTTTAGCTTCAACATGGCAAGTTACCGTAAAAAATAAAACCATTTCTTTAGTATAAGCAGCCTAAGAGAACTTTAGTGAGCACAGTGTAGTGGTACAAATCTTTTTGCATATATGAGTCACTCGGTCGGCAGACAGGATGAGGAGCGAGGCACTGATGTTTGGTGGTGTTATTTCCCCTCAGCCTCAGCTTATCTGGCCAATTGAGTTTACTTGATTTTTTGATATTCATGGGTCATAAAAGGAGATCCCAGCACTTCTCCTCAGCTCTCTACCACAAAGATTTGGTCAGTCCTTAGAGCACGGTAGGATCAGTGGATCTGCATATCTTAGGTAAGGGGAAAAGTAGGCATGACGGCATGTCAATTTAATCTTCTAGATCAAACGCTACATGGTTTTTTAGTGTCTTACAGTTTTCCCGGTCCTTAGTGAAGAAATGTGTACCTAAATGATTATTCACAACCTTCCAGTTGCATATTTTTATCTGATAATGAAATTCCTCCTTTTTCATCATTTCCCCATATATTTTTTTTAACACAGTGAAAATTAAATCTTGTGTGCACACGTGTGTGTTTAGCTTAGCATTTTCCTGAGTTAACACTCCTCAACTTATGTGTAATAAAAATGCAAAAAGGAGAGAGGAAAAAATGGGTAAGAGTGGCCCTGCCTTGTGGAACACCAGATACTTTATAGAAGCATAAAGGCATCCAGTTTTCATAAAAATTTTCTGCCAAAAAATATCCAGAAGGTGTAAGGGAAACTCTAAAAGGGTGTAATTGTATCAACAGGGACTTGCATCTATTTCCATTTTAGTACTCAGTCTGTCAGAAAGTCTAGGGTTTTGGCTGCTATTGACATTCTGAAAATGTGGTTTAGTTTTGAATGAGTTAAGTATAAATGCTAATACTTCCACGACATGAGGATACCCAATAAGAATTTAATCTTAGTGAAAGAATAAGGTCAGCCTTGCCATATTAGTCACTGATCAGATTTCCAGTCGGGTTTTGTCTTATGCTTTGGGTTTGCGAAACTCACGTATGCCTCCGCAATTCACTTGCAGCCATAGGTATGAATCCTTAGACATTTGCAGTCAAGTTTTCAGAAGCTCTCAAGTAGCTCAGCTTAAATCCCATTGATTTCAGTAAGACTCTTCTAAATCTTTTAGGTCTTCTGAAGATGTTACCAAATGTTAGTTAAATTTTTCCTTCAAGTAAGGATGAGTCAAAAATCAAAGGAAGAATTGGCACTGAATTGGAACAATTGGCTGGTAACAACAGAGGACAATCACAGTGGTATATCTGAATTTTCTTTAAGTTAATAACAAAAGAGGAAACAGTTATTTTGAGAAATTAGTTTAACGATGCAACTGAATGCATTATTTATTTTTAATTAAAATTAACTAAATTGCAGTCAATAAATGATTTAGCTGTAAGTGCAGTTAGTAAGATATACATTCATCCACTTTCAAGCTTAAATGGTCCTGAGATGTTTGATCCTGTTGGCATTTTCAGAAAAGATATTGTGGGGATAAGTGAAACACTCTAAAGTGTTTGACACAGAAATTCAGAGAAATTATGCTTGAAAAGTTTATCCCCTTTTAAAGTATCAGTCCAGAGGATGCTTCTGAGTCAGTGAGGTGTAGATTTCTTTGCTGTGAGAGTTCAGAAACTGGCTGCAGTGTAATACTTGCTTTTTTCCCCCCATGTTCTTTTTCTTGTTTCTCTTTGGTGGGAATCTTGCAAATTATCAGAAGTTGCTTTTGCATCATGAGAATCATGAGAACTGACAAATACAATTCAGGAAATAATTACAAAGGGTAATTTCAGCTCTCTCTCAACTTCTCTGTCTTCCCTCTCTCGTCTCTGAAAAGAATTAGGCTCTTCCAGGGCAAAGTTTAAATGTGAGAGCTAACTGTAGGTATTCAGATTATCCAGTTTAGGAAACTGCCTTTCTTCACTGAATGGGAAGTGAGCCTGAGGAGACTCACCGCCCAAGGCTGATGTTGGTCTTTGTTAGTGTTTTCTTCTTTCTTAGCACAGTAAGAGTTTTAGTGTTTTCCACGGTAGTACATCATATCAGTATCGCGTATGAACAGTATTGCAAGCCATATGTATAAAATCTTCTGGACAGTAGCCTTTGCTTTTGAATTAGATGATGCATCTTTTGTATAAAATGTGTTCCAGGTGTAATTCCACAGACATCTGTGGTCTTATCACAGGAGCGAACGTTGTTCCTGCTTTTTTCCTTGTTACTGTATCTACTGTCATTTTTAAGAAGCGAAGAAATGTTTGTGTTTTATTATCTTTCACTTTGAAGGAGTACATATGGCCCCGCAAATCCACTCTTGAGAATTTTGTATCTAAGCCAAAATTTATATTCCACAGAAATGTTATAATGGGACTATTTGATTTCTGCTTACTAATTATAGTATGATTTCTGCTTACTAATTATAGTAACCTTCTCTGTACAGATACACTTAATTTCCTGTTGAACCTAACGGTGCATTCGGTGTCCACTGAGAGAATGCTCGAGCTGTAAACCAAAGCCCTACACTTCTGATGGCATAATTGTATTCCAAAATATACCCGTGTAACTCTTTATTTGCTACCACTGGCTGTCAGGTTTGCCGCATTTGCGTTGTGTATTCCCCTTGGTGTTAGTGGAAAACATAGTTACACACATTTGAGGAAACTAAGCCCCTGAAGTCCTATCTGCACAAGATCTCAAAATACATGATAGTCAAGTGCTTTTGCTAAGGGCGAATGAGCATCTCAGCTGAGTTACTATTCGAGCAAATGGCGAAACTTTTAAGACTGTGCTGAACGCTTTTCTTTCATTACGCACTGTCCTTCGGTTGCTGTACTACGCCTTCTGCCAGGTAGCAACTCAGTCTCCGAGCCGCCTTCGTGAAACGAGAGGCTGCTTGCAGAAAAAGGTTTCAGTCCTGTAGTTGACAGCAGGCAGTGAGAAACGAGGCTTGGGAGAGAGCGGGGCACTGCTCGGTTGGACCTAAGAGCCTGCACATTTGCTGCTGTCAGTGGCAGGATTGAGATATTGGGCTGCTCCCGAGTTGAATCATGGGACCACTTGTAGAGTACATTTGTTCTCCATGTGAGATGGAGGAAGAACTGAGTCTGTTGTAAGAGGCTGAGAGAAATTCTTTAATGCGGAAACTAGGCAATCTGGAGATCGCTCGGTGCTTTAGGTAGGCACAGTTTTGGGGTACCTTCTCTGCTGAAGAAGACGGCTGTACTAAAGGCACACTCGTGCTCGCAGAGGCTAGTTGTGTTCTCTTTGTTTTGCAATGTGGAATATTCCGGCTGAAGTCAATGGTGTAGATTAGTAGGAAAGAGCTAAATTAAGCCTTGAGTTAAAACCAAGTAACGAGAATCGGAATGTATTTGAACATTTTGAAAACACTCGGTAAATGTAGATATACATATTAGAGTTATAAAAAAGTAACGCTTTATTTTGAAAACGATTTTAAAAAATTTTGGACAGAATGCACATTATCTTACTAGAAAATGCACAACAGTAGTAGCAGACATGGGGAGGAAATGAGGAGAAGATTTAGAGCGGTTTATCCCTCTAACGGGATTTACAGAGCCAGGCATCCTCTCTTTATCTAATGTAGGAATTGGTTTTATGAGGATACTTATTTAGAAAATATTCTTAAATATGCTTATATAAATATAAAATCTGTATCGGGAGTTAGTTTACCAGGATTCTGGGGGAGAGGAGAGACGGACATTTAAGAGTCTGAGCCTATTCACTCTTTTTTCTTTTTTTTTCTTTTTTTTTTTTTTTTTTACATGAAAAGAAGCACGAATGAAGCATAAATGTTACTTACGTGGTTATGGATAGCAAGTTGAACTTTGAAATAGAATAGCTCTCCTGGAGAAGTGGCACTTACGGGGCCTAACAAATAACAGCCTTGACTTGATAATTTTAAAAATGTTATTGTATTTGTATTTCCTCTGTGTGATTTCATTGTTTTTCTTGAACAAGGTGTTGCAGTGAACACTGAAATTCTTGATATTCAGGTTAATTATTTGCTTGGTAGGGACATATTGTCCTGGTCATGTAAAACAGGTTTATATAGCTAGCAGTTGGACGGGGATCCAGACGCATTCCAGAGCACAGGAGAAAAATACGATATTGTATTTTTGCTTAGTTAAATTTAAAGTATGCAGCTAGTATGTCATTTCCTGGCACTTCCCTTTAATTTTTGAAGGTTATACAGAAAGAAGAATTCTCCTTCCTATTGAATTTTTGAGGAAATAAAACACCTCCACAGTAAGTTGGAGAATTCAGTCTGAATTCTAGCGCTCAAATATTGTCAGTCTGTATCAGTTTTCTAGAATTACATACTTAATATTTTACCTTTATAGAGCTGATGTCAGCTGAATTATCAGGACAAGGAAAGGTAAAAATGTTTCCGTTTCAGAAGGTATAAAGATGTCCCTGTTCATTTTATGGGAGTTACTCTTTCTAAATGAGTTGCTCTCAGTTGTTAGCATCACTGTCTAGTAAGAGGATTTCTTATGTCATGGTACCTAGGTCCTCTTTATGAACTTGATCTCCTCTCATCAACCATTTCTATTTCAAAAGGTCATAGCTAATGTCTCTCATTGTACTGAAAATGTTAACTTGAGAAAAACACTTTCTGTTTTCCCCCTTTGGATGCATTTTAAGATCTGAAAAAGCTGACACTTTTAGAAAAGTGATTTGTATTACAAGATTTTGTTTGGCTTTTGGTGTGTTTATTCCATGTGCTATTTGTATCTGTGTGTAATGTAAACCTGATCTTTCAGGGTCTCAAAAACAGCTTTACCTTATAGTTTATTCCTCTATGCCTCTCACCCTCATCTACATGTCTTTTGATTTTCACGTATCTTCCCAGAATGTTTTTAGGATCCAATGTTAGCTTTTAATTTTGTGCTATGTCAGTTCAGTCTCACCTTGCTTATTTTCCGGCTCACAAACCTTAGTCACATTTCCCTGATGAAATTCCTAGGTTTTCATGGAGCCGACATTTCACAGAAGTAACTGCAGGGGTTAATATCTTGTGTGTCTTTCTAAAGACAGTACAGTGCAGCACTTAGTGCACTGTCTTCTGCACGACAGCAGCCCAGATAAACCCCAAACTATGTGAACCAGATGAGTGAAATTACATCAGTGTAGGAGAATATTGTGGTGACACAGAAGTGGCGTGATGACTGTTCCACTGGCTTTCCTCCCACTTGCTGGTTGTGGGATATCACCAGGGCTTCCTTGTGCTTTCAGCGTTCCCAGTTAGTTCAGTAGCTTCCGGGCGTCTTACCTGCCATAAAAAATTGCAGCAACCTAGAAGCTGCTTTGAGTTGCTTTAGCACAGGCAGCCACAGTTTGAACGAATGGAACGATTACCGTTGAATCTAGGGTTTCTTTTTTGTCGCAAACTTTCAGTCCTGGGCCACAGGTCAGTGTTAGAGGAGGAGGTTCTTCAGGAGCTTGGCATGTTTCGTAGGCTTAGTTTTCTTTATTGTCTGTATAGTTCCCCTAAAATACGTGGTTTGTATCACCTAGTTTTCCATCATTTTTTTTTTCCCCATCACAAAGCCATTTTTCGTCATATAAATGTCAAAACATCTCATTTTTTGAGTGTGTCTTAAACTGTTCCCTTCTTTGTTACTGCTAGAGGTAAATTCAGAGAACAGCCAGTCTTCAGATAGAATTTGAGTAGGATCTGTTATTTGTTATTTACTTTGCTGTTCATCAACCAAGTTTTAATTGAGCCTTAAATGAGTGCCTCGACTTTACGAAGTGGTGACATTTCTGTATTTTCAAAGAAAATCTTTGGAAATTATTAGATTCCATGAGTTTTAACACCATGTTTATTTGAAATCTCTAAATATATGCATGTCTTCTGGAAAATTAAACTGAGGTTTTGAACAGGTGGAGTTTTTTGCAAATCATTGTGAAATCAAAGTTTAAGAAACTGCTGTCCTCAAGTACTTAGCTGTCACCTCCTCAGCTGAGAAATGTGGTAGCTAGACTGGTGAGCTCTTAGGATGTTTCAGTGTAACTGACAGCTGGAAAAGGCAGGGTTGTAACTGGAAATAGCCATCACTAACAAGCATTCCACTGTTTTTGTTGTGGTGTGGTGTTTGGTTTTAAATCTAGACCATATTAAACGCAAAGAGTTTCATCCTCGAATAAAGAAACTTCTTAATAGCAACGATTTCAGAGGTAAGGACAAGCATGAGATTTACGAAGCACAAATTGACAGCCCAAAATGCCTTAATGTGTTTTACGAACCCTTTGGGAACATGTTTTCAAAGATCCATGGCAATGGTGTTGGCAGCTTAAGAGAGGCATAGTAGTGATTTTTGAGTGTCTGCTCCAAAAGCATCAGAAGTCCATGTTTCCCACAACACGACTCTAAAGACACTGAAGATTTATCCCCGAGTACAAAGAAACTTAGAACCAGATGATTTGTCTTTGTCCGTACAACTGGAGATTTTCCAGTGTGATGCCAAAAGAGGCAAATCTATTTATACATGTTGAGGGGGGTTCATAATGGCTTTAAATGAAAATGTAAGTTACGCTTCATTAAGCTGATGTAATTTGCATCTTGAGGGACAGAAGGACAAAGCCTTAGCAGGAAACACAGTCAACAAGAGATTTTAAAGTAAGGCAAGGAAAAGCTATTTTAGCGCTTTCTTCTCTTTTCTGTTGGTTGTTCTCCCGGCATGTTTGAGCTCTGTGACATAAAGCGCATTTACATCACTTCGGGGATGTGTAACTTTCCACCACTACTCAGGGCAGCTCTGAATTTGAGTGATGGTTCAAACAGAGACCCCTCCTTATTCCAAATTCTGTTTAGATATTTACATTTTTTTTCCACATATAAAATGAGTACATAATTTTTGTCCAGATACTGGACAAATACCTGAATTTGTTGAATCTAAATCCCACGAAGGGGAAATAGCAATCTGAAAAGCCTTATATTGACTTTGATGGTCATTCCCCCTAGTATCCAAGTCTAAATAGCAGATAAATAGTAATATTTTACAGCTATATTTTGTCATCCATGGTGACTGAAGGGATACTTTCATTGCTCCAGCAGAGAAAAGGTTTTCACCTGGCCCTGCTTTCTTTAAATTTCTCCAGATTTAATGGACATCGCTGCAGCTGAATGAGTATTTCACAAGTTTACTTCACACCGAGTACAAGCAATCACACTCATTACGGCTATAATACTTGTAGTTTTTTCCCTGTTGATGGATGGCTATTATGTCATTGTATTCAGTCGTTTGCAGGTTCTGTTTTCTGCAAAGTTGTTTCTTGACTGCTGGATAATTTTTCCTGCTTGCAGAGCGCAGCAAGCTACATAGTTAATGCTGTGAAAGGTGGCGTATTAGTGTTACGGATGGAGTTACGGCAAAGAGGGTGTGATTTGATTGCTGAATACAAATTGCATGAGTTCTGAATACTTAGGAGTTCTGCTGCAGCATGTCTGGTATACAACCTTTGAGCATGAACCTGTCTTTTTAGTATTTCCAAATGATGAATTACATTCAAGCTATGGGAAATACAGATGTATGTATGGGGATTCTAGATCTTCATTAAATGTATATCATACTGCTTCAGTTATTTTTTTTTCAATGGTTAATGCTTAATAGCATGAATGTATTTGCCAAGATAATATCAGAGTCAAAACTTCTATAAGCAAGGTCACAGGAACCCAGAAATGTATTATTTTATTGGTCTAGTTTCATAAAACTCACTTCTGTGAGCTGTAAGTATGCTTAGAGGGTGGATTACAAACGAGCCCTTTCAGGATTTCTTTTGTGGATAACATAAACAGTTTGTCTGTGAAATGAAAAATCAGTAGGCACGTACTCCCTTGCCTTGCTCTGAAGTTCTGCATTCTTAGAGCTAAGGGGGAAAAAAACCAAACCCAAGTATTCTAAAATGATAAAAATTCAGTGATTGTGAATGCTCAGTAACTACCAATCAGAGGTTGTGTTAAGGTTCTTTTCCACCATCCTTCCACTGCTGCAGATGTAATGGTTCAGCTTGTTCTGAGTGACGAGGGAAATTAAAAAAAAAAAAATCCTTTTCCAAATCTTTTCAGTGCGGACTTACCGATTTCCAAGTCTTAGAATTTGTCTCCAGTAGTGACAGATGAAAGCCATGAATGTTCAGTGGGAATTTTCTGTCTTTTTTTTTCCCCATTCAGAGATAATTTATGGAAGTAGAAGATATAATGAGGATACTAAATTAAGTGTGTCTATGTGTATATAAATAAAATTGGTTTGTTACCCATTTGCCAGCATTTTGGCTCAGCTGCAGCAGTGAGTATCGTAACTGCTTTAAAACTGATTAGACAATTTAACTTGAAATTTAACTCCGGATATGGCAGAGAAAGATAAGCCTGCAAATAGGAGCATAAAACATTAATCTTGCCGTTCTCCAGCTGATCCCAGTAAAGCTGGCGTGTTGTATTTATTCTTTGGCTTTGAAGAAATTTAAAGTCTAACGCTTCCAGTGTGACCTACGCACACACGAGTGGTCTGTGACTTCTTATTACATGGGTCAAGAATCACAGGGCCTTTTTGCTTGTTCTAAAAGTGAACTGTTGTTTTGTTAAAACAGAGGTGTTTCTGCAGCACACAGGGATGACATACCCGTATTTTTTGGCAAGGGAGACCAGGTTGGTTTGGCTACTGGCTCTTCCGTAAGTTCTGCCCAAAAGAGACCTGAAAGCAGTGTTTCTATCCAGTCCCGCAGTGGCTTCCAGTGTTGAAGCAACACAAATGTGCAACATGAAGTAGCCATTTTAATTGGAAGCTGATCTATTTTAATTTGATAGGAAGCTGTTCTGAGCAACATTTCCCACGCTACTTTCATTTTCAGTTTTTTGTCTGTATTGTGATGCTTCATCAAAGAAAGATCGATTAGCCTCAGTGAAGTGGCAAAGCGATCAACAAGAAAGCAGCCAGTTCTAAGGCCTTCTCCACCTATTTTCACGTCCATAACAGTAGTAACTTCCTCTCAGCTGGAGTTTTGGAGTGCTTTAGGGCAACTATATGCTGGTTTTGAGCAAGCTCAGCTGCTATTTCTGCTTTTAGTAGACATCCCATTTCCTGATGTTGATCTATTCTTTCAATTGATCCTGGAATAAAGAAGTAGTGGCTTGAAGTGGACATGCTTTCCAGTATGAAAACCAACTCAGAATATTCACCAAAGCACAAGTGGAAAAAAGGCAAGGTACAAATGTGTTACCTTTTCAGTCAGTTATAGCTGTCAGGTTTTGATCTCCGTGACACCTATGTTTCGTTTACCACACGCCTGAAGTCTCCAGTTTTAACTAGCAGGTAGCCTGCTTAAGCGGTCTTTTGTAGCAGCCGGCACTTTTAAGTGGTTTGGTTGACAATATTATCAGACCCTAGTTGAATCCCTGCTTGAACAGCAGATAGTAGTATTTTCTTAAACACCTGACTTCCAAGTTTAGCTCAAAGTTACCCTTCTGCTGTTGAAAATTCTGCTCATTCTCACTATTTTGTCTTACAATTATATGACTATATATTATAGTAGTTGTAATGTTCTTGTAATATTGATAAACTCTAATGGCAATATTCCACGTTCTGTAGTTGTTTTAAGTGACGTACGTACGTTACCAGGCTGGATAGGATATTCTTACTCTCTCCTCCTGTGCTATCCTGTCATCTTCGTTTCTTTCAAGTTAATACAGTGCAGCGATGTCAAGCACTGTATCTCACGTTTTTGTGTCATATTCCAGTATGTCTCAGGACAGAATGCTGTTCCTGACACTGAAAAGCACCAGTTTCTGCAGGACCCGGATTCTGAGTTAGAGATTATGCTTTACAAAAGAATGCTTCTTCGGAATTTCTTCATGGCCTGAATGCTAGGGTGTCTGCTGTGTGGGCAAAGCTGGTCACCTGCATGTTTGCTTCCTAGGATCAGTCAAATCTAAGAGAGAAAGGAGCATGCTTTTCATGTTTTTCCCTTGTTCCCGTGCGATGGTACACCGGTTGCTATTCAAAAGTCACCGTTTACCAATACTCACTGAATTATCATCCTCCTTATTAATACTACGTAGCATTATCAGGTTCCTATTACTGCCTGTCAACTCAATGGATTTTGACATTCAGGACTACACAAATACGTACCAAAATATAAGTATGCGTTACAAATATCACAGATACTTCATATTCTAAATAGAAGGGAAATTGGAGTATTGCTTGCTGGTGATGACTGTGAGGTATTTTACTTTCTTATTTCATAATCTGTTCTTATTCTGTTTGTATTTCAAACTCTGTGAAATGATTATTTTTTTTTTCCCCACTTTCAAAGAGCTTTAAAGATTTTGGAAAAGTGTTTATTCTGGATTTTGTTCCATCGCAAAAAAAAAAAGGATAGCTTAGCACTTAGTGTTGCAAGTGGTTTCTTTTTCTCAGCCTTATATTAAAATGTTGTTAAAAATTACCTGGAGATTTTCTGCTAGACATTTACTTTAACTGTTTATTCACTTCTTAAGCAAAGAAATTAAAAGGATCAGGAGAGCAGACGTCTAAAGATGTGTGCCAGACATGAGTTCCAAGAATTGTACAGAAAACAATACCCATTTATAGAAGCACTTCAATGATCGTTACTGCTTTGCACGTGTCTCCTGAAGCTTAGTCTATGTTGGCTGTTTGCAACATGGCTAAGGCCCGTAGGTGTGGAGTACAGAAGCTCACTTTTGAAGCAAAGAAGTTGCGCATTACCGTATTGCGGATATATATGGCTTGGATTTCCTGACTGCATGTCTGTTCGGGTCTTTCTTCAGTTATTCAGTGTGCTGGGATCCGCGTCTGTCCAGCTCTCCCGGAGATCTGAGAACCTCAGCAGCATCGCTCCATCTTCTGCTTAAACGCAGAGCCTTGCTCCTGGAAGAGCTATCATGTGTAGCCTTTTCAGTGTACCTGGTAGGGCTTTCAGTCGTTTTTCAAATACAAAATGCTTACAAAAGAAAGGAATGCCATTTTCTCCCTGCTGGCTTTCTGAAATCTGATGTTGGGAAAAGCACTTACCATGTATTTCACATGAACGGAAAGCTTTCGGTAATGACTGGTATTTCTGAGTCTGTTGCAGCCAGTGCAGCTGTTGAAAATGTCATTGTGGATGGCACAAATAGGGTAGGATTTTGAGCAAGACCATGCACCATCTGAGTTTGATATTAGTTGGGGGGGGGGGGGGAAAGCAGCAAGAGGATGTCTGAAGAATAGACAACCCGTTAGGTGTAAATGCAGAAAATGGAACAAAAATAGAAAAGCGTTATTATTGGTTCTTGAAATCGTCAGTAAAATTACTTTATTCAGAATACTAGCTGGAAATCTATGGATTTTGCAGACTCTGTGATTGCATTTCACGTATCCATGAGGAGAATTTTGAACAATCAGGCCAACCTTAATATTCCTGCATTGAGGTATTGATACAATTCTTTGAAAGTGTATGTTGAGAGATTGAAATGTCCCTACCCTTTTCCAAGTGAAATTTTTATCATTATTATTAGTGACTGGACTCACCTTCTGTGCCCAGTTTTTTATCAGTTATGATGGAAGTATAAATACTTTTGCTGTAATTAGATGTGACTAAAAATAATTCTGACAATGCGTTGCCTCACATCTCTGCATGGGCTTCCTACCTTCCTCATCTGAACAGAATTTGGGAGCTTTCCTCTCTTCCTTAAACAGCCATTACCCTTGTTTTTCTCCTTTGTTTATTTCTATGTTTGATTTTTATTTTTTTATGCTCTGTTTCTTTACACCTTCTCTTACATCATCTTCTCTGTTTTTCTCCTGTTCACCACTCCTTTTTCTCATCTTTCCGCTTTTTTTAATTGTTTGTTCGCTTTTGACTTGAGTCTTATGTAGTGCAAGATCACCTAATGTTTCTGAGTTTTATTGTTCACGGAATGCTCTACTACTACAAGGTTGCCTTGGGAACTAAGGGAAGGCCTAATTTTAGAACCTGTGATGCTTCTTGAGGTCAATGGTCATTTGTTCATCTAGAGAAATTAGAAAAAACTTCCCAAGAAAAATGCGGGGTCTCAACTGGGCAAATAGAATAGGGAGAATAAAGACCAGAAAATGAAATTGGTGTGTGTGTCCCTTTTAATGTGGCTCAGCAAAGTGATCACTCTTAATTGTTTCACTGCGAAGGAGACAGTATTTTATATATGTCTATACATATGTGCGTATACATGCACCATCTATAAACCTTGAAGAGATTGGTTTTACTTTGTGCTTGAAAAATAGGTTTAGGATTAATATGATTTCTGTGCGTATTTATGTCACTGACAGGTATGGATAGGGCCATTTCGTTAACTGTGGATGTTGCCGGCATCTTAACTAAATATTGTAGCAGCAGATAGCTTCAGACGTTTCTTAGTCTCAAGCTGCAGCTGCACACAGTGGTGGTACTAGCCAGTCGGTGCAGACTGCTTAGATGTTATTAGTGCTCATTCATGTGAGGAATTTAATCCCTTTCCAGTATTTCCCATCACTGACGTTGAGTCTTGCATAAGTGTACCTCGTAGTTGCTTCTGAGTACCACCTATGGGACTTTGTGAAAGTCTGGTCAGAGATGTGATCATATAGGAGCACAGAAAACAGGTATCTGATGGGTCTTTAACTGAAGGAATCGTGTGTATTCTTTGTGCAGGGAATAAATCACAAGATAGCGGGATTGCAGAGATGGAGGAACTCCCAGTCCCACACAACATCAAAATAAGTAACATCACGTGTGATTCCTTCAAGATTTCCTGGGACATGGATTCTAAATCCAAGGACCGCATTACTCATTATTTCATCGATCTCAACAAGAAAGAAAACAAGAACTCCAACAAATTTAAACACAAGGTAATTTTCATTTAAAAATCAAGGTTGAAATACTTGATTTTAAATAGATTAATCTCAGTGTTTTATTAACCTTTCAAAGCCAGACCATGGGAAACAGGCACTGGACATCCAGCAAAGGTGGGTTTTGGTTAATCTGATTGACTTTTTGTTTTACTCAGAATATCTTCTCCATCTCTAGCCTATGTGTGCGGACACATGAATACATTTGTTTCATAGAGAACTGAACGTTACTTTTTCTGTTTAATTTGAAAATGGCTTTACAACCTGTACAATGTATTGCAAGACGGACATTTTTATTCCTGACTAGTTCTTAATCGTTATTTAAACTATTTATGTATTCTGTGCCTGTCCTTGTTCCGTGACAGACTCATGAGAGCAACATGTCATTTCCGAAGAGTCACAAATTCTAATGCACTTCTAGGAAAGCTTCCAGCAATTTAAGTTTGCAGCATTCAGCACTGTGACCTGAATATTCATCTGGCCTCTTTCCTCAAGCCACTGATGCAGGGACATATTGAATGCATTGCAGAATCTGTACTTATCAAATCCAGCAAAATCTGATTTGACCTCGGAACAGTTGAAATACTGAGATGTCTAGAGAAACGTGGAGTAAGATAGAAGATTAAAGAACACAATTGTCTGCAAGTTTAAAAACAGTGTAGGCAATATCTCTAAAAGATAAGGATTGCCAAGGCACAAATAACCATCCAGACAAATATGAAAGCTCTAATTCTGTCGACACCTAAATTACTACTGGTTTATAAGCCAGTGGGATAACCAGGAAATACTTCCACCATTTTCTCTGAGGCTTTTTGTCGTGAGAGTATTTTTCCTGTGACTTCTGTTAATAGCAGGTGTATAATTTTCACGTTTCCTTATTTGAGTTTTGGTTTGGTTTTTTAATGGAATGGTGGGAAGTAACATATGCATTAAGTGTAATGAAAAATCACTTACTACTGCTTGAAATGGAGAATTTTACGTTTGGCCAAGATGTTGCAGTTGCTAGGAACTGTGAAGCACTACCGAATTTAACGTTATCATAGGCGTTTATTATGGCCCATTTTTAATTGTAATAGCAAATAAAGTAGGGTATGTTTTGTTTTATTCTTACTGTTATTACTTTTGGACTAACAGCCTTCGAATTTGAATTCCCATCTTATACTGCAGGAATAAATACACCTTCTAATGTGAATGCTTACTAGGATGGATTCTTTTTCATTTCTTTCATTTTATCAATCTACATGTTTTTTCATTCATGTGCAAACTGGTGTAAAGTTGTAACATTTGTTTTTGTAAAAGGTAGAGCCACCCTAGCAGATCACACACTATGTACACTTCAAAATCTGTATCACAGTGATGAGACTAGTGTTAAAATGGAGAGGAAAAAAAAAGGATCTTGATAGCATGATAAAGATAAGCCATTAGATTTATTTTGTTTTTCTCAGCAATTCTCTAGCTTTTACTGTGATGAAGTGTGTAGTCAAAGGAGGGAGGTAATAGGTTTTGTAAGAACAGGAGACTAAAGTCTATCAAATAAAATAATATGTTGGATGTCTTGTCAGAATTAACTTTAAATTTCTTGGTACTGTTGTGTTAGTGACTTGGTAAAGCTTTTTGGGGTTTGGTTTTTTTGTTTTGCTTTTGTTTCCCCCCCCCCCCCCAGCCAGAATGATGGAAATCCAGACAGCAGACAGGGTGGGCAAGAGAACTGCGCAGAGTGAATACTCTAACAACTATCTTTGCCAGAGCACGTAGGTGTTTGCTTTCGTGCACCTTTAGTACTAAGTAATTTTTAATACACTTCCTAGAAAGAGCTTTTCTTGAGAAATTAAAAGTTGCTCAAATTCAAAATTTGCCCTAACCCTAGTATGGTTAGAGACGAGCATCCTTCCTGCCCGTAACGTTGGTTATACGAGTTTCACAGCGGAAGCTCGGCGGCAAACCTGCTGGGTAGGGAGCTGATAACCTGGCAGCTGCAGCACCAGGGACTGAATCCTCCCCGAATCCGGAGGGGACTCAATCAGCCCCCACCTGTCCACTGCCTTCATAACAAAGCTGTTGTGTAAAGGTGAAGGATATCACTGCCCCTTCACATAGCAGAGATTTTTAGAAAGACAAGAGTGAGCCCTACCACTTTGTTATAAAAAAGAGCATTGGGACTTACTCTCAGGCGTCATCCAGCAGTCAGGCTGTGGAAGGAGACAGGCATCTTCAGGGGGGAAAAATCATCCCCGCTTAGTCTACGGGTAGGGTAAATCACTGTCCACAAGTGCCTGTCTCTCGCACAGGTGATAAACCCAGATGACCAGCTTAAACTGTTTTCTCACTTGTAGAGAGTTAGTGCTAAGTCTCGGTTTGCTCATGTGGCTGCGAGCAAGTGACTCGGGATATAGACTTAACCTGACAGGCAGGCGCTGTACCTCAGGCAAGGGGGCCGTTTGTTTCCTTGTGTACCCAGGAGAGCACACGTGAATGATTCATCCTTTCAGTACTTTTTCTGCTGGCAAATATACAAGGTATATTCAGCATATTTAGTGTGCGTATCATTTTATTATTTATGACTATTATCATCACATCTGTGAAGGAGGAGGTTTGTATTGGTAGTAGTATGTAAAGACTAGCGTTCTAATGAGACTTTGTCTTTTTCTCAATGCAATTTGCATACCTCCCCTCTTTTTTAAGATACGGATGTATGATTATTCCCATGTAAGAGGAAGTGAGGCTCAGATATTAGCACAACTAGGACGAGAACCTGGGTGTGCTGAATTCCCACAGTGTGTCCTACGAGCAGACCTGGCAAGGGGAAGGATGAGATGAAAAGGGAAAAAGCTGAAAATTGAAAGCTGCCTCTTTGGCAACAAAAAGGGACTGCAAAGCAGGCATCTTTTCCCAAAAAGGAGAGAGGTAGCGTGACTCGTATGCCTTGCTGCTTAGTTATTCGGTGCTTCCAGGTTGTTCTTGGAAATTATTGCCGTCTACGTACCTTTCGAGTTGTCTGGTGGGTGCTGGTGGTGGAGCAGCCATCTGCCACTGCAGAATTCCGGCTGTCCTTGAGCTGGCATGTAACCTCCTTTGCACTTCTTTGGGGGCTCACTGAGAGCTGAGCAGAAAAGAGATGAAAGGAACAAACGGAGAATCCCCAGGGAAATTTTAATGTGAACAGTTGAACATTTTCTCCTGAGGTCAGTATAGCTTCCTTAAAAAAAAAAAAAGAAAAAAGGAAAAAAGAAGTGTTTGCTTAGAAAAAGAACAACAGATTAGAGTTATGAAAAGCGTCATATCTGCCCCTCCTCCCCAGCTGTGCAAGGGATAAACCCCACTATTTAATGTGGTTTTAGGTAGTCTGCCCCTTTTTTGGTGCAGTTCTAAGAGTTTCCTGATACACAGCTGGAAGGTAAGGCTCTGACGCATGGGGGCGATGAGGCTTTTAATGTTACATGAAAACTGACAAAAAATTAATGGGGGCAAAACCCACCATTGGGGTGTGGGCAGAGAGACCCGACCCAGGTGGAGGCGGTTGTTACCGTAGCCAAAGCAAAGAGGACAGGAAGACTAACGACTGTAACTGTAGGAGCTGCTGACTGCATTAGCGGTAGCAAATTCAGTCCAGTGGGATGCCTTTGAAACGCAGTTCCAGGGTAGCAGCTTTACATGTCTTTGGGGGTTTCTTTCATTTTATCTTGTAATTTTTCTCTATCTTTTATATATTATTTATTTCTGAGTGCACAACTGAATCCTTTACAGAGAACACTTTCTCCCAACTGTTGATTTAAATGAGAATTAGCAAAAAAGAAATAATGACAACAAAACTTTGCCCTTGATTATCAGTCAATCACATTTCAGTTCTTGTAATATTGCAAGCTGCTAATTTTACAGTTGCTTAATACAGAAACAGAAGACTATTTTTTTTCTGACAGAAAAGCAATAAAAGAGAGATAATTTTCCATAATAGAAGACAAGTTAAAAAAAAAAACCTTTCAGGTCTTGCTTACGGACCATGAACAGATAATGTCTCTTTTCTATTTCTTTTTTTCTTAAGGGACTACTGTGCTAGTATTTATAGGTGGATGACTATGGGACTAGTATTTATAGGTGGACAGCTATGGATGTTATCTAAAAGGCCCACTTTTCACACAGCAGCTATCTCACCATTCTGTGATTACTGATAAATATCCACGAGTAAATACCTCTCTCACTCTACCAGAGCTCCTCAGGTACACCGTGCAGAGAATCATTCAACTCTGCCGTGAGTTTCCCCCACAGTTCTAGCATAAACTGTCCAGTTCTTCAACTTTTTTCTTCCCCTTGGTGGTCTGTGTTGCAGTCTTTGGTACTATAGAAATTAGGTATTTCGATAACCAGAAGCAGCTATTCTTCTTTGTTGCGCTGTGGTGCGATACACTGGAAGAGCAAAACAGAGTATCTGAAATGGTGGTGGCGGGGCGGGAAGCAAGAGGTGGAACGACGACAGGCACAAACTACCTAGCTGTGTGTTTGGCTTGTTCTGACCCTTCTGGTACGTAAGGGTATTTTGATACGTGTAAAACACACCAAGTTACTCTGCAATGCATTTGATGTTCTCTGTTGAAGTTTGGTTTGGAAGATATCAACAGCAATATAGGCGGACTCACTGATGACAGGAGGAATTTTATTTGGTTACACTGACTGAAAGAAAACAATGGCAATGAGAGCACAAGAAGCTCTTAAATTAAGATAGCCTTGTGCTCAGTAGCGGGTCTTTCTCTGTTTGCATGCTTAAGCACAAATGGCCCTAGTCTGAATTACATATTTGAGCTATATATAATAGTATCAGTCTATAGTCCCTTGGAACCAATAATTAACACATACACGCAAGTTATCACCATAGCTCTTAGAACAGACCTTAGACCATTGTCCTCGGCCACTCTGTTAACTTTGTTGCACCAACGAACTGTGAGAAGTAACTCAGGTTTACGCAGAAGAGCCAGGGGTTGGGGATTACATTGCAAAAACCACGAAGGAAGGGGTGGTGGATTGGTTTGGTTCCACTGCTGACTTGCGTGTTGTTTCGTCTTTTTGTTTCCACCAGGATGTACCCACGAAACTGGTGGCCAAAGCTGTTCCTTTGCCGATGACGGTCCGCGGGCACTGGTTCTTGAGCCCAAGAACAGAATACACAGTGGCAGTGCAGACAGCATCAAAGCAAGTTGATGGCGATTATGTTGTTTCGGAGTGGAGTGAAATCATCGAGTTTTGCACAGCAGGTAATATTGCTGAGGAAACACGCACGGCAGGACGTATGCAATTAACGCTGGCTTTGCTGCCTGAGTGGGTTAGCCATCTACCACTGCCCAGCTAGGCTGGTGGAGTTGTAACAGTCACACCTGGAAACTGGAATTCTAACTTTAGGCTTTGTACGTGCTCAGGTTTGGTGCGTTAATGAGAGGCAGCTGGACTGCCCCTTTGTTCCGCAATAGCTTAGCTGCCTCAAAGCGCTGTGCCTGGCACCACTGCTTGTCCCAGGCTAGGAAAGGAGGCCGGTGAACCGAGGTGGAGCAGGGCCGCTTGTGTGCCTGCTGCTGGCTTCTAGCGCCTGCGGAGAAAAGACAGAGCGGCAGCTGCCTAACAGACATTCTGCTGCTCTTCCTTCTCTGCATGCTGCAAAGCCTGAGCACCACCAGCCAACAGCCTGTCTCAAGGATCAGTTTAGCCCGTCATCGATTTAAAAGTCTCTTCCTTTGGATGTTCATCACCTAGTACCATTGCGCTTGCCTGTGTGAAAGCTGAGTGCTGAAGCGAGCCCTCTGTGAATCCCATGTTGGCTGAGACGCTGGTTAGGCTGCGTCCTAAGCAAGCTTTTTAAGTTATGTTTAGAATTGCTATTGGCTCCCAACCGGGTACGGTCCAGCAAACAATTTATCAAACGACATAAGCCAGAGAGGGCAGTTCTCAGCAGCTCTGTGCTCCCGAACACAAGGAAACCAGCTCTCACACAGGAAATCCTGAGCTGAAGGTTGCTGTAGGCTTGCAGAGTTTTCGTGGGGAAAGCAGTGGGGAGAATCCAACGTGCGTGTTCCTGCCATTTGTCTGTTGCCACTGTTGGAAACTGGGGATGGGCTCTCTAAGTTTCTGTAGAGCTGCTGCACGATGTGAGGCATGTTACCGAGGCTCTGTTCCCAATTTTAAGGCTGCACGTCTGTGTAGCTTTTGGAGAGTACTGTGGTTTTTTTTCCTGCCTGCCCCCATACTAGCAGGTTTTCTTTTCTTTCCAGATTATTCAAAAGTTCACCTAACACAGCTATTGGAAAAAGCTGAAGTGATTGCAGGCCGTATGCTTAAACTGTCTGTTTTTTATCGGAATCAGCACAAAGAATACTTTGATTATATCAGGTAAGAAAGTAAACATATGCAAAATTGTTTGGCAAATTAAGGGAGTAATGAAAATAAGTAAGTAAATGGAGGCAGCTGAGCTAAAGCTAGAGCAGAATGTCTGTATGCTTTATTGCCAGTTCAGAAGAAGGGAACTTTCTTCCACCTTGCTTAACTCAGCACTTCCATTAGGCAATAAAAGTTTGTGTTTTGAAGCAGAAACTGAAGTACTCACAGGGTCTCCAGCCTGATTAAAGTGCCCGTTCTCATAACGGAGCGTTTAGTAGCCAAACACTTACTTACTTCTGTTGTACTAAGAAATTCAGAGGGAGATGTCCAATAGTAGGAACGTGCAACTGCGGGCATAGGCATTTGCCTGCATGTAAGAGTTCCATCTCAAATATATGCTCCTCGGGTACAACCACCCCCTTTCTATGCCCAGATGTAGTAACTGGGGCTCTGCAATCCGAATGTTAATTATTTACAGGTGGTGTGGGGAGGGGCTGATGTTTAGACAATTTTAGGACACTGTGCTTCAGTTGGAATGAATAAATGGGATAGCTGGAGGTAGGTTCCTTATTCCTGTTGGAGACCCAGTGTGCCTTCGCACACGCAACCGGAAGCGTCCTTACAATAGAAAAGAAGACTTTTCGATAGAAGGAGTCAAAGCTCATGTACTGGCTGAGCAGGAACAGCCACCATGCAGAGGTAGCCAGCCTTCCACCGTTAGAAGAACATGGATGAGAGGTAAGTAGTGTGTCGACATCTGTTTCAGCACGGTGGCAGAAGGGTGGCAGCACTGACTACGGCTCTTTAATAATACGCATTGAGAGATGGGGCTGCTGCTGTGCCACGTAATTCCAGTTTTATGTTGGTGTCACACTGGTACCTGTCTAGAACGGAAATTTTTTTAAAACTGGTGAAGAAAAAAAAAATGCTGGCAGGAATCCTACTCCCAAGAGCAGACTCCACCACCCTTGGAAACGTTCCCACTTTCTAGTCGGGAGTATCATCTGCTCTGTTCCAGGAGTGCCTTGGATATTGCAGAGCACAGGGGTTTGCTCTTTCCCTTCAGTGTTTTGGAAGAATTATTTTACTGCACGTAGTGACAAAGGTGCAAAACTCAATGGAGGTAGAGAATGAATCGCAGACGTTGAGGCTCTTTGAGGACCTCGTAAATCTCTGCTGCCATCCTGGACTAGATACCGCAGAAGGGAAACGCCTGTGGTGGTTCTGATTGATTCTTATATAGCTTTGTTTTCAGCTATCTAATCATAGCGCACCTGCCTTTGTGGCCATAGAGCTTTGAAAATTGCCACTGAGGTGCATTTATAGCTGGGGTTTTGGCCTTGTTCTGCCAAATGTGAATTCTAATTGATTGCACTGTACCTTTCCCCCTCCCTCCTGTTACGTTCTTTCTTGGTTTGATACAAATAGAGGAGAGTTTGTTCTCCCTTCTGTTAGTGAGTTAGAGACAAAAAGCTGTGTTCTACCAGGCCAGTATGAAGCTAGAATACCTGTAACCGTCTGATGACGGTCGCCCTTTCTGATCAGAAATGTACTAATATGGTCACAAGGGCTAGTCCTTCCACCCTGCACCCATCTGAATGTTACATTAAAAACCCTAACCCTGTGCTTCCTCTTAGGAAAAATTCCTTGTCATACGGCCTCTGCGGTGTCATAACTAACTTGTAAACAAGCTTGGAAAAGCTTGTAGAGTAGCTCTAGTAGCACTGGCAAACAAGCAACCGTCACAGGGCTAAACCAGCAACCCCGAAACGTAGGAGGGTTTGAAGTGTGAACTTGTAAGTAAGTAAGTAAGTAAGTAAGTAAGTAAGTAAGTAAGTGGCGTTCCTGCCCCTCGGCTGGGAGCGCCATCAGGCAGCTCGGGTCCCCGGGAAGAGTGACCTATAATCATTAGCCTAATTGGCCACTGGATGTCAGTATCTTGCCACAGAAATGGAACTGCGAGAAGCCTGGCTTTCCAGGTTGCAGAGACGGTAGTTACTCAAGCTGGGTTTTTTTCCTCCCTTAGTAATCGCTTCAGTCATAAAATACCGATTGTACCCCCCCACCTCAATCAATGTCTTGTGAAATAGGGCTTGAGACAATAATAACTGTGTAGTATTTGAATGGCCCAGAAAACTTCTGAAGTTTATGTTAGGGTCAAATTAAGATAGATATGCTGCTGAGGAGATTAGAAATAATGAAAAAAAAAAAAAAAACAACCCACAGTTGGAGACATTACTGAGTTGATTTAGAGCTGTTTGTTTGTTTTGTATGTATACCACTGAATTTGTTTGCTTTGACTGCTGCCTCCCGCTTTAACCAAGTAAAACCTTCTCCCACACAGCACCATTTTACCTGGCGCTGTTGCAAGTTAAAAGCAGAGAGAGAACAGCCTTTCTTGGCTAGCTTTCTCCAAAAAAAAAAAAAAAAAAAAAAAAAGGGGGGAAGAAAGAAGAAAAAAAGGGAAGAAAAAAAAGAGTAAAAGTAAGTAGTAAAGCGAGAGGGGGAGGTAAAAGTCTCCAGCCCCCACAGCCTCCTGCATTTTTAATGTGTCAATATGTGTATAAAGGCTTTTTCCAAGGATGCCTAGTAAATCTGGTGTTTTGCAGGACTGACTGACTGACTTACAACAGGGAATGTTTCCCTTCCTGGTATCACACGGTTGCAGGTGCAGAGCGCGCCAAAACTGTCGTGACGGCACTTCCAGAGAGGTGTAGGGCACAAGTTTCTGGGGAACATCCTGCTATATGCAAAATCCTAGGTGCTAAGGAGGATTAGATGGGCTCTTTTGGGCTGTTCTCCTAAATTTAGCAGCCTAATGCTGCTGAGTGCAATTTGGGATTTAGGGTTTTAAAAATTCACTTGTTACATTGAACTTTTCTTTTCACTGGAACCAAATTGAGCTCAGCTTGCGGAAAGAAAAAAAAAAAAACAAAACCAAGAGTTAGTCTTGCACATTTTTTCCCGTTATGACTAGTGACTGCAGAAGCTGGATACCAACCAAATTGCCTAATAGTCTGTGCCCAGCTCTGCTCTGATTGAAGTCAGCAGTAGACAAATTAGACCTAAAATTATCATTTGGGGGGAAAAAACTATGGCAGACAGTACATTCCTTCCTATAAGCTCTCTGAAAAACATCGTTCAGAAATAACTTTCAGTGGCAGTTTTCTACATGAAATACATACTGCCTATGCTAAAAATACACATTAACAAACAGTATATTCAGCATATTGAGACTGACTTGCAATTTTCAATGTGTGATTAAACTGTGTTTGTTTATTGTTAGAACTGTAGTGAAGGCTGAACAAATCAGCTAATTAAAGATAGTGGTGGTTTGGGGGCTTTTTTTGTTTGTGCTATTCTTTGCCTGCATATAATACCCACGCAGCTCACAGCTGACAGAGAAGCCAGACCGGAAAAGCAGATTTTTTTTCCCCTTATTCTAGCTCTTTCTGAGTCTGGCGTCACTTGATTTTCTTGGTCCTAAGATCATGACACTAACCACAGGTTTCAGTTTAACGGTTTTCCTTTGTGTCCCTTCAGTACGGTTACCAAAGAGCACGACGTCCTAACTTTCCACTTTTTCTTGAACATGTGTTACAAAATAAACAATACCAGTCATTCGTTTGTAGAGAGCATCATGGGAATGCTATGCAGCCCTCTGTTAAGGATAACAGTGGCAGCCACGGCTCTCCGATCAGCGGGAAGCTGGAAGGCATCTTCTTTAGCTGCAACACTGAGTTTAACACTGGGAAGCCCCCACAAGATTCGCCTTATGGAAGATACAGGTTTGAGATTGCAGCTGAAAAACTCTTCAACCCAAATACTAACTTGTACTTTGGAGACTTCTACTGCATGTACACAGCCTACCACTACGTCATTCTCGTTATCGCCCCCGTTGGATCACCGGGAGACGAATTCTGTAAGCTGCGCCTTCCTCAACTAAACATAAAAGATAATAAATTTCTGACCTGCGATGAAGAAGACGGTGTCATGGTTTACCATCATGCCCAGGATGTTATTTTGGAAGTAATTTACACTGATCCTGTGGATCTCTCCCTCGGCACAGTTGCGGAAATTACTGGTCACCAACTAATGAGCTTGTCTACTGCAAATGCAAAGAAAGATCCCAGCTGCAAGACCTGCAATATCAGTGTTGGACGTTAAAACTTCCCTCGTTACTTAGGAGCCTTCAACCTCCGTTGCCCATTTCCATAGTCAGACATTTTTGTCAGAAGCATGCACACGCCGCTGTCACCAAAAGCAAACACGAGTCTTCAAAATCTCCACTAGCGTTTTTAGTATTTCTTCTTTCTCTCCCTCTTTCCCTTCTGTTCCCCCGACGCTTTAAATGATTAGAAGTCCTGGATTTCTTTCTGGCAACCATTTATACCTAGATGCTGCAAAAATCGTTTTCTGTTTCTTGCCAAACGTAACAAAATCCTATATAAACTGCTTTAGCAAAATAAAAATAACAGCTTATAAATGGTGTTTAAATATGCGTTCATTTTAACTACTGAACAAATACTGGGATAACTCCAAACAGCATGAAAGGTTGTAATTGCAGCATGATTTAAATTTCAGAGCCTAGAAATGTCAGCACTTCCAAGGTGTTGTTTGACAGTGTTATTTATGTTATTTATATTAGCTAACTGAAAACAGAAACTGTGTCTCAACATAATAAATATAATAGAAAAATATTTTATTTGTACTGTTGTATAAAATATTATACAATCATATAGAATATATAGATTACATTTTAATATCAATTGTATACATGTCATGAAATCATTTTCCCTTATCAAAGATGTAGTTTGTAAACTTCAAATAGCTCTGTATCTGTTCCTGTTGCTCTAGATGACTTTAATTAAAACAGATTTACGAAGGAGACCATTTCTGATTCATAAAAGTTATAAAGTCAGTACACTGAAACAGCAAACCTCTGAGAAATAAAGAAATGCCTTTTTTAGTGTTCATACTTTTTCCTCCAAACTACTTGAAAATGCATACATCTTCAAAATCACGCCAAGCCATTACATACAATGTAAATACAAACATGGTTGGTACATAATGGGGCTTTATAAAATGAAAATCTTCTTACCAAGATAGAAAACAGGTTGCTTATACTATGTGGTCAATACAAAATGACAGGTAAAGCAAAACACTAAACATGATTCAACTTACTTACTTATTCAAGTCAAGTCAAGTCCCTTTTTTTTTTTTTAAATTCTTCCTTCCTTTTTGTCTGTGCTAGGTATTTCCCAGAATCCCTGCTTTTCATTTCTAGTACAAAACCCACTGATCATCCTTCTGGTAATAGTCTACTTTTCACACAAATGGTCTATCACAAATAGTGAAAAAAATCTCCTTAATATTACAAAGTGTGGTGCTCTGAAAGTTAAGAAAGATGCATAATTCCAATGGAAAAAAAATATCTTCTTTATAATCTTATTTTTTAGTAAACAACAAGTCTAGCAGTCCTCATCAGATAGCTGTGACACTCAATTATATACCATGTACTTTATCTATCCAAAATATCTTAGCATAATGCAGTAATCGAGTCTGTTTTGTTTTTTTTTAATATATATATACACATATATGTATGTGGCAATTTATAACACAAGAAATACTTCAACATTTTACAAAGTGCATGCGTCTAAACGAGCTTTGGTAGTTAGAAAAGCAAATGTTTGTTATAGCGTCAGGCAACATAAAGTGCAAAGTTTAATACAGAAATTAATTAAAATTAGCATGTAGCTGATCTATTTACCGAATTTTAAGTACTGTGATCAGGTCCTGTGAACCTGGTGGTGAAAAGGACAGCAGCCCGTACATTTGCGGTGTTCTCTCTTCCCGGGAAACTGTATCTATTTCATTTTGCCAAATGCTTTCTCTTATTTCTATAAAAACAATAGTTCCATTTGGCAGTCATGTTCCAGCCTTCTTTTTTTTTTTTTGCATAGGCAGCATCACTTTGCCCCACTCCCAGAATTTTAGACCAAATCCTGGCGCTGGTTCTTTGTATGCACCTTTCTTTGAAGCTGCTGGAACCGAATGGCAACTCTGTCTTGAAAGATAGCATACGTTCATGAGGTGGTTTTTTTTTTTCCTTCGTTTGTTTTAAGCTCATGTTTTTTTAATCTAGTGAATCAGCACATTGAGAACCAACAAACATATTAATAGTTAATTATAGTGCCTGTTAATTGTGGAAAGAAATGTGTGGTACCTTATCGTGTACTAAGATGTACTAAAAACCTGGAGAGCATTTCCTCACACTTCTTAAAACTAAAAGCAGGTCAAACTGAGGATCTGCAATACTTCAGTGTCCTTTTAATTATTTCTTAACATTCTCACAGTGCACTTCAAGGCTTTTTCAAAAGGAAAAAATAATATATATTGTAGCCCACTCACCCGTGCTTAATAGTCTTGCATATTGCTGTCCTCTCTCATCCCAGCTAGTATAATTGGTAAAGTGCATCAAAAACCTCAGTGTGTCAAATAGTTGTGCAGCAGACCAAGACCTGTAAAATTACCTCCTCTTTTTCATTATGTGTTTGTTTGCCTGTTTTTTTGCTAGAGAACAATAACATCACAGCAATGCATTTGCTTCAAATCGTTTTGGAAATATCATGCTTACTGATGAGAACCTCCAAGAGCCTGATTTTGGCTTTCGTGTGCTTGTATTCGGAGTATTCCTCAGCCATTGGCACCCGATCTTCTTTTTGAGGAGTCCTATGGAAGGCAAATAAAAGTGCCATCACTTTTATAAGTAAGAAAGAGAAGAAACAGTCTGTCTTTAAAATTATTTGTGCAACAGCTAACAAGAATTGGGTGGGATTATTGGTTTTGGGTTTTTTTTCCTAACTGTAGGTGACTAAAGATAATTTGACAGGGCAAAAAAGCTCTAGTAGACAGAAATGAACTAACAGTATTTAAAAAGTACTGCATTTTCATATACCAGGTAATTTTCTTTCTTGTCAGCTATGCAAGCATAACTATGTCAGTCTGAAATACGCAGAGGAGTTATTACTGTGCTTTGAAAACTGTTACCAGAGTACTACATGCCCATATCCTCCGCGGTTTTCAGCAAACGAGTTTGCTAAATGAAGGGAGGAGGATGAACGACGAGTGACAAGTAGCCAGTATTTACCTATGGGTGAAAGAAACAGTGGCTTCTGTTTTTAAATCTGGCCTTTAAAAATGGCCCAATTGCAATTCCTGCAGACCGGCATCCTCGGAGAGACCCGTTAGCAGCCTCCCTTCAGCTCAGGGTTTATACCCATTCCAGGCGTGTCCTGGAAGGTCCCTGGATCCAGACTGTCCTCACGGGTGCCCACACTCCGGAGGAACTAAGCAGGGAGATGGACAGCTCCACAGAGACCAGACACCTTCCATGGTATCTTCCAGGCCCTAGCCGCAGCTTCTTTGGCCCGCTCACCTAAGAGTAACCACCCTAGCAGAAACAAACGCGTCGTCTGCAGAGGAACCCAAAGGGGAGAAGGTGAGGGCTTTTGTTGAGCTGGTTATTACCTTCCCGTCTGCTTGTAGAATTGTTCCTCAAACTCTCTCAGCGCTTTGCGAAGCCTTTTCTTATCTGCTCTTGTTTCTCTGAGGTGTTCAAGCAGAACGGGCCTGTAAAACAGAAACAAGAACATGAAACCCCCAAGTGCTTCGAAGTATCGTAAAAGCTGTGGCTTTGGGTAATACGCAGCCTGCTGCTATGGGCCGCGGCAGGCACCGATCTCGGTGCCCTACGACATTCCACCACATCCCTCCAGCTGTGGATCTAACTGGCTGTACTGTCACACACAATAAACAGTTGTGCTCCTTCCCTTTTACTAGTATTCTCACCTTTCCCGTAAAGCAAAGGCAGAGACCCTATAGCCAACATGGGAGGAAAAGCTTTCAGGAGTGAGTCTTGCTAGTGGTCTCAGTTCTGTGTGGAATTAATGGTGTTGACAGGGCTCAGCATCTCACAGGAAAGGCTTTGCATCTCTCGCTAACTGAAGTAATAAAGTCAACATCCAAGCCCTACTCCTAAAAGCAGCTGTTACCGAACATTACCGTGATGATGCTAGTGGTACCCAGCCTCACCATTTTTTGAGGCCATGTTTTAGCTGGTATTTGGAGAATAAGGTTTTTAAGCACAGCAAGAATTCTGTTACGACATGAGCAGCTGGGTTGGGTTTTGTTTTTTTTTTTTTTCTTCCCATCCTAACAAAATGCACAGCAATATCATCACAGCATTTGTGAGCAAACTACTGCATATATAGTTACACCATCGAAAACCAAGACATTTTTATTTACTCTCCGTTTTGTTAGCGCCTAGTCAACTTCATTTCTTTCTGCATCTAAGCGCCCCCGATCAAAACACAATAAAAAGATACCATCCCATAAGCTATGAGAACACAGCTGTTCCTGGAAGGCATAGTCTTCAACGAGTTTCAGGGCTGAGTGGTAACAGCCCGCATTCACCTTGAGATCTGCTGTCTCATGCCACCTGAAGTTCTTAACTACAAATTAGGACGTCTTTGTTTTGGTTTTATACTGGAGGGTAGGGAGGGTGGTGTTACATTTTCTGGGCATCCAAACACTAATAATTGTTCTCAGACAAGGAAGAAATTGATTTTACATGCATTCCATGGCCTCCCCGTGTGACCATGTGTTGTGCAATCCTTCACTCAGCTCGCCTGTTGCCGTTTGTATGCCTCATGTCTCTGGCATTTTTTTTACATCGCTCACAGAGTCAATCCCAGTACACACAGAGGAGCAGACTGTCCTGCTTGGCCAAACTGTGCTTTGTTTTATGACTGCTTTGTAAGAACAGAAGTAGTTAGATATCTAAAAATTTTGCAGCAGTTATAGGTAGGTCTGCGTATCTTTACTATGCCATTATGTCGTATCTACAGCTCTGTATACATAGTTATATCTCCTATCTGCTCGCATTCCTTCATGGACTTGGCACAAAGTTGTTGTTTGAATAAATAGCTCAAACCACAGGTAATGCCCGAACAACAACTATCCTCTCTTTTCCCCCATAAGAAAACATCGAATCACTTCTTTGGTATAGAATATTCCCATGCAATAAGTATGGATCATGTTTCATTTACAAAGTCGTCTACATGAAATACTTTTAAACATTCAGGGAAAAAAAAAAAAAAGACAGAGCTTACATTGTTGCCTCGTGTAAATTGGACATAGACAAGGCTGTTTGCCTGAGAACTTTCTTTTCATCCAGAGGTGAAACATACGCAGGCTCACTCTCCTCCTGCGAGTAACACAGATGCTCGTCAACAGGGAGGCAAGATATTGGACCGGATGATAACTCATGGCTGCTTTGGGAATGGTCTTCATCTGAGTCTTCCTCTTCCTGCTTGTAAAGCATTACTGAATTAGTTGTTTACATCACAATGCTAACAATTAATAGGATGACAACGTAAAGAATTAGGATCTCACTTCCTAGATGTATTCACTGAAAAGGATTACACATATTGAAAGCTTTACCCAGGTCTACCCGAGATTGTTCATGAGAGCTCTCGTGGGGCTCACCGAGTTACTGTGTATTGTCCACCATGACTAAACAGGACAGCAGTTGGCCCAGCTTCTGAGTATGCCTGGCTAGCAATTTACTTCCCCGTTTGCTCAAAAGCCTTTATAAGTAGCAAAGATTTAAAGAACATTCTGTATTTACGTAAGCAGCACTGTCTTGGTGGAACTTGTACTCCTCTTCTGTACCATCTACCATTTGTATTATGTCCAGAAATTCTGACTGTAACAAGACTTGGAGGTAGAGAGTCCACAGTTTTATAGCTACAAACGTTAACTACCAAAATAGAGTGATGTCACTGTCTTCCTCACGTTCCTTCATCCTCAGAAGAAAAGTTGAGCTTTTGAAACTAAAGCTTAAACATAAAAAACCTCCTAAGAAGTAACACAAGGGAACATCAGTTAAATTTTTTAAATAAAATATCCATGTGCATGCGTACAAAGATTTACACTGGGATTATTCAAAGAAATCTAAAGCTCCACTGTCATCTAACAAGACAATCGTTCATCATTTTTAAAATCAACCCAGCCCCAATTACAATTAGATTAGTATTTTTGATACAGACATGCTACTTTTAACTAACTGCCAAAAGGCCAGATTCCACTACCTCTACTCACAGTGAAACCAGTACTGATACATTACATTGATATGTTATTAAAGTATTACAAATGATACTTATGTGCTACGTGATTGGCAAAAGCATTGTCAATAAAAGATAGATAGATAGATAGATAGATAGATAGATAGATAGATAGATAGATAGATAGATAGATAGATAGATAGATAGATAGATGTAGTGACAGTATAGGGCTTCCTGGAAAGAGATAGGTTTCAAATCTGCGTTGCATACGTTAGCCGTAATAGAAAATGAATGCCAGCCTTTGATCTCTGACACCGTCGTTTGAAGTGATTGCCCCCGAAACCGCTGCCATACATCATTACACTCTCTGGCATGCTTAGACGTTGAATTTTGTAGAGCATTTGCTCTACTTGAAATAGCAACACCCTGTATTAACCAATGAGCAGATTCTTCAACTATCAGTTGCTGCCAAACTGACACACAGGTACAAATCAAACACAACATTTAGTATGTTTTCTTGACAACGGATATGGATTCTTTCCAACTTACAATTGTTGTGATCAAAGATGGAGTGGCGAGAAGTTTCTTGATAATTCTGTATCTGTCGTAAAGAGGTTTCATGAGACTCTTTTCTTGCTTAGTTACCTAAAGAGAAATCATAGCAAAATATACTCCTCCAAAATTAAAAATAAAAAAAATAAAAATACAGATTTCACATTTGCTCCTGTAAAACTGAGACAGGTATTAGAAAAGTATGACCTGATCTGTATTTTGCTTCTGCAGATATTCCATGGGAACTGTAGTTTAGTCCATACAATTTCTAAAAAGGAAAAGAGCAATCTAGTTTCTAATGGAAAACACCCCATGTGGATTCCTCACTTCCTTGAGCCACACCGCCCAGGCAGAGGGTAAACTATTCTCTGTCTCTTTCTGAAGAAGATGCTAATAGAGTTGTAGGAGTTAAGACACGCTTCTACTGTGCAGTGCATTGACACCTCCCTTACTAAACTGTAATAATGGCAACAGGCTAGCTACAGTAATGTGGCGGTCCGCCTGGGACAATATATGCAGCGGCCCAGTGGGACGGAGAGCGGTGAGAATACGGCTTTACAGCCTCAGTGAGTGAGCTGGCTCCGTGCAGAATTGCTGTGTGCATCCCTCGCTGGAACTGCCTTCCACAATCGGGACTAACCCTCTGTCCATTTAGTTTGCGCTTTCTTGCTTATGAGCACTACATGCGCTGATTTGGAGGGGAGTATTGTTTTAGATCAGGTATTAAGAGCCTGATCTAGCCACAAATATTTGTAAATACAAAAATAAACCTTACGGAAACCAGCTGTGCAGTAGATCGACTTAATGTACTAAGGAAAAAACAGCAAATCCCACAGGGAAAAAAAAAAAAAACAAAACCAACAAAACAACAAAATGAAAACAAAACAACAGAAAACCAACATGTTCCTCAGTGATTAAAAGTCAAAACAGAGTCATTTGCAAACTAGTCCACCATCACCCTCTGCTCCTCAACTCACATGCCTATCAGTGCCCACTGGGTACGATTTCACTGTCTTTTTCACACACCTACTGGACTACCGCATTGAAGCCCAGCTACGCACGCTCGGGTGAGTGACCACACGGCAGGTTTGAAGAGCCACAGACTGGCTGACGGTTGGGCAATAGTCCAGAGTTGCTCAGAAACAGACAAATCCCTGGTCAGCAGGAGTAAGGGTGACAGTGGACAAGCACAAGTTGATGACACCGCGTGTGTCTGGCTGATGGAGTAGTTAGGGACTATTTCTAGAGGCATGCTTCACTGCAGAATGTCAGAGCTTGCCTGTCCCAGCCAGTCCACTTCTCTTGCCCAGTCTTCATGTTCCATTTAATTGCAACACGTAAGAGCTCCAGGAAATGCCAAACAAGCCAGAATCGATAATTTTTTTGTTTTAAACCTAGCCAGTGCCCTCTCGGAGGTCTGACTTTGCTCATGTAAGTCTGGGTAAAGGTGGTGCTCATCCATACTACAAATCAGCAGGGCAAACATCATCCTCAGCACTCTCCACTGCCTTTCAAGGCTGCTGTAGTCATGATACACTGAATATGCAGCAACTTGATTATTTTTTCTGATGGGTTCTCTCTTTGTAAACTCCCAAAGGAGTTTCCTACAATAACTGTGACATTGTCCAGGACTGAATTTTGCTATTACCTTTAAAAACAACAACAACAACAACAAAACAAAAACAAACTTAAAACTAAGAAACAAAAAAACACCAAAGTTTTTACATAATAGGCTAAATTTCTGATTATTGCCTTGGAATCCCAGTATACTCCATTCAAATTAACCTTTTGAGAATGCTATGATGTGATATTTGTTAAATGACAAGGCATGTCATGGGTTGCTAGTTCACACGTGCACTTGCAGCCCGGAAAGCCAACCGTATCCTGGGCTGCATCCAAAGAAGCGTGACCAGCAGGTCCAGGGAGGAGATTCTCTCCCTCTGCTCGGCTCTCGTGAGACCCCACCTGCAGTGCTGCCTCCAGCTCTGGAGTCCTCAGTAGAAGAAAGACAAGGACCTGATGGAGCGAGTCCAGAGGAGGGCCACGAAGATGATCAGAGGGCTGGAGCACCTCCCCTGTGAAGACAGGCTGGGAGAGTTGGGGTTGCTCAGCCTGGAGAAGAGAAGGCCCCGGGGAGACCTTACAGCGGCCTTCCCGTACCTAAAGGGGGCCTATAAGAAAGCCAGAGAGGGACTTTTTACTGGGGTGTGTAGTGATAGGACCAGGGGTAATGGCTTTAAACTGAGAGGGTAGATTTACATTAGATGTAAGGCAGTTCTTCACTGTGAGGGTGGGGAGACACTGGGACAGGTCGCCCAGAGAGGCTGTGGATCCCTGGGGGTGTCCAAGGCCAGGCTGGATGGGGCTTTGAGCGAGCTGGTCTAGCAGAAGGTGTCCCTGCCCATGGCAGGGGGGTTGGAACGAGGTGATCTTAAAGGTCCCTTCCAACCCAAACCATTCTGTGATTCTATGACTCTATGAAACATCTAAAGCAGGGAATCTTGAGGCTTCAGCAATCAACGTTCAAGTATTGTGAAAAATCCATTGTCTGCACTGGGGCACCTCTTTGATAGCAGAGGGGCACCTGTTTTCTTAGCTAATCTCACCGGAGTGCCTCTGCCTGGGCAGTCACCGTTTTGCCTTCTCCAAGACACCACCACCAGGCTTTCACAAACTGCGTGAGCTTCCCCAGCAGATCTCTCTTTCCCAGGTCCCTCCAGCTCTCAACTGGGCACAGGGCCTGTGGGTGCCACTGAGCTTGGCCTCACTCTCCAGCTCCTTTGTACCTACATTCAGCAATGAAGTCTCTTGAAAGGATTTTAATTAATAGTTTTAAGTGCTGCTGTAAAATAAAGCAAAACACAGATGACAGGTCATGTCATTTTTGTAGTTCATGTCTCAGATGGTGCCCTATAAACCTTTCTCAGCTGCTAAGCATTCTAACCTTTCATCGTCATAGCAGAGCTACCGTATGCATGAGCCAAGCCTGCTGCGGATACACAATCCTCCACCTTTATCACCAAAACCTGCCACTTCCAATCACGAAGAGAGGTACAGTGCCACTAGAAACTTGCCTTTTCATTTTATTTTTTAAAATATAAACCAAATTCATCAGTGTCAGGCACCTGAAATAACTAAAATTATGTTAATTGTGTAAAATTCATCTGAATTTATTTAATATATGCATCCAAAAATATTTGTTAGAGAAGTTAGATAATTTTCAATTTACCTATCTTTCCATGGTATACTTACAGGTTGTCCATGAATACTCTCAAAATATAGCAGACATTTCTGAAGACTGATTTTTTCCAAAGCCATTTGCTTTTTTGTCATATCCTATTTAAAAAAGTTATTTATAAGATTACGAATCAGAATTTCATGACAAGGGTACAAGTACATATCTGTTTAATAATTTGTTCTCCCCAGATAAACATTAATAACGAATTCTGTTTCTGTCCACACTGAGGTCAATAGGGACTTGGCATTCACTTAGCAAGAACAGAGTCCGAATTTACATGACTGAAGTTTTGAATGAATCAAAGTACACGTTACCCTCTCAAGGCCTAACGCCAAGTTGATGAGCGCTATGGAGATAGTGCTGCTGAGTAGAGCAGGCTTTGGGTCAGGCCTTTACCAGTGGAAAATACACTGTATTTACTTTGTCTGGCCAAAACGGAGCCTTTGGGGCCTGAACTTGTGCTCTTTCTTCTAGAGAAAGATGCATGAATGAAAATGTATTGAAAGGCTGGATTCTTATTTTTCTTAATTGTCATTATATAAAGATCTAATACTTGATTGCCTTGATTTCTTTCAAAATTACTATTCTACAAAAGCAATTTAACAAGCTTAAAGTCAGGAAGCGATCTTAGGCTACTGACAGAACACTGCATCCTTATCTGCAAAGTTTCCAAGGGTACAAACTACGGTCTTAGTCACTAAGGCAAGAATCTGTGTGTGTTCCTCGATCAGAGCCTGCGCCTGAAAAATTTTTCTGGGAATACCAGTTGGCAGAAAGTCTAAACAAGCAGAGGTGTTTGCTTGAATCTCACAGCCAAATGGCATGCACAGGGGGGATATCTCATCAGTTGGGTTTTGGGAAGGCGGGCTCACAAAAGACAACTGCAGCACATGAGTAGCAGGTGTTGGCACTGAGGTCCCACAGATACCACTGCAGTACTTTCCCAGAACATCTTCCAGTGTTCAGGTAACATTTATGAATAATCATTGTAACTGAAAAACTAAAGAAATATTTTTCTTATCCATCCTAGGGAGAAATCAATTAATGAGACCTGTATGTTATTAACTTCTATTTGCCACGTCAGTTCATAAATCATAGACAGCATTCCCCATTATATATTAAGTATGATTTAGTTGTAAGAAATGAGAACAACCACCATTCTAAACCAAATACTCAGAGACGACATCCCTCAACATTTTTATTGTTCATCAAGAAAGAGAAATAGATTTGCCTCGGCTGGTAAGGGATGAAGAACATAGCTTCAGCTATGCAAACACAATCCATTTCTGGAGTGGAATGATAGATTCACAATGAAATCCCTAAATATTCTGTCATTGTGATACTATGGAGAACACCCTATAAATGCTGAGCATACTAGCATACTAGAAAAAGGCGCTCTCTCTAAAAAGAAATGGAAAAATAATCTGGTCAGCCAGCAGGAAACTACGGCTGGACAGTACGGACCTGCAGAACCACTATGGGGAAGCTGCAGAAAGTGCAGCCCTTGAGTAACAACGGGAACGGGGGTGGGTTTTCTTCCGCAGTCACGGTTCTTGCTCTGCTGGGCTCAACACCTGACACTAGCAGTTTATTTCTGTTCAAAAAATTACAATATGAATCACTGGTACCAGAAAGAAAAATGTTGATTTTTTCAGCAGTGCGGTTTGTCAGTGTTGGTGATATACCAGTATTTGCATAGGTGTCTGCTGCAGGGAGCACACGATTTAACTGGTACTTCTTCTCTCCTCCTCTCCCGTTCCCCCTCTTCCCAAGAAGGTCTGCTCCTGACACTTGCATATTTTCATCTGGGTCAGAACAGCAAGGAGCATGTGAAGCTAATGCCATTTTCCCCAGTCTCTGCCAGATCACGACAGATCAGTATGAATTAGGGCCAATTGTTCGGAGGTTTGGAGGAGAGCTCATCCACCACAATGAAGTAATGTGAAGAACGATGGAGTTTGGGGCGGCGGGGGTGGCGGGGGGCGGGCAGGGTGCCTTTCTGCAGGAAGTCGATGACTAGGGTTTTTTACTGACAACTTGGAGAAGTATTTTTAATAATCAGCCTCTGCTTTTTAAACATCCATCAAGCCTTGAAGAAGTAAAGCCCTTCTAATATCAAAGGAGTGCCTTGCTGTTAACTTCAGCAGGAGCAAAACCTTTTTTGTTTGCTGCCCAAATGCAAGAACAGTGCAGAACCGCTAATCACATTTTGCCTTAAAGGTCTGCATGAGTTAATCACTCCAAATTTACCTGTCATCCACGTTAAGAGAAGAGCTGCTAAATAGAATGTAGGAGCATTATAAAGTAGCTAATTTGTTTGTTTATTGCTAGTCCTGCAATTAATACGAGGTTAATTCTTTCAAAAACTATTAAGCCTGGAGCAGCTGAATGGTTAGGAGGAAACAGGGAATGATCATTAATATTGATTTTACATGAGAGAAACAATCTCAAGAGGGTTTAGCATTTGTGCCTATTTCATTAGCTCATTTTATTGGCAATCTCAAGAGGGGTTTGTATTTGGCGAAGTTTGAAATGGCTGATAATTTCAAAATCAGAGAAGGCAGGTGGAATCACAAAATATGGAATTGTCTGAGACATCTTAGGACTGTAGGCTGCCTACAGCGGCATGAAATTCAGTGCTAATTAAATAAAAACGCTGCTTCATAGCCAAGGAAAAGATGAACTGAAGCAGGTCAATAATGAGAAGACAGATACATAAAGGGAACCAATCTGAGAAAAGCCTTGGGGGACAGACTGCAAATGCTCAAATGAAACATAGGGCAAAAGTTGTTTGTTTGCATATAAAGAAAGAAAAAGGAGACTACAGGTAAAGCTAAAGTAGCAGTTTGGTTTTCATAACTTGCGACAAAGGCACGCAAAACGTTGTATACAGTTGTCTTCCTCACTAGTCAGCTCCCTGAAAGCTTATGCCTTTTAAGCTCGCTGTTGTTTGTCCAGACAGAAAACACAAACTCTGAGGCCAGACAGTATGACAGCGAGGGCTGGGCCTGGCCGAGGCCTTTCGCTCTCGGAGGCAGCGCTTTGTTCCCATGCAGGCGCCGAGCCCAGGTTCCCAGGGCCTGCTAAGTCTGCTGCTTGGCAATGTGTGGTGGCTCATTACAAAGCAGCATTTAACACAAAAAATAGTAAGAAAAATTTTAAAGAAAGGTAACAAGTGGCCTGACACATCCATAGAACGATGCCAGTTTGCTGCAGCTGAGGGTCAGGCCAAGTCTGACTGTAGCCCCACTGTGAAAGGCCGCGCTTGCTGAGCACCACAGGGCTGCTGCTCCTCCTCGGTGTGACAGAGGCAGCAATGACATCCCCCGCCATTGAATTCGGATTGGCTTAAAAGTCAGGAGTTGGGCTTTGGATTTGGGTTTTGGGGATTTGGTGGGGTTTTGAGTGATACGATTCAAATTATGTCTATTTGCCTTTTGGCTCCTGAACTCTTACATTCACGGTCTTAATCCTTTTTTTTCCTTGAAGCCTTGTGCCTAAAAATGAGGTGAACTGTTAAATAAATCACCGTCTCCCAGCACAAGGAGCTAGTGACACAAATAGTAACAGGTGGCCATCCCTTTTTGGGTTACCGAATCATTCACAGGCCAGTCCCAATATTCTCTGCGTCTTCTCATTCAATAACTTTACTCACAGGCTTTTTTGCGGGAGGGATGTTTTGTTCTGAAAACCACATTCTGCTATTTCATATTCAGATCTTGCCGTTTGTCCCCTTTAGACATACTGGGTGGTTCCGGATTTTACTCCACCCCGCTGTTAAGGACACACATTCTCTCATTTGTATTTCAGCAGGGCCGTAGAGGCTTTCCACAGCTGAACTTCAGGGGAGAACTCTTTTATGGAAACGCTACCCTTGCCCAAAATAACAAACTCTAGAAAAAAGAAACATTTAGCTGCTATTAATTTACTGTTAATCTAGCCCAGATTCTGATACAGGATCTAAATGTTAGATACAAAATAAAACGTTGCAGATAAAAAATATCTACAGTAACGCCAAAGCTGCATGCAGCTGAAATGAAGCCTTCGATCTTTGCAGTAGCTAGCAGACAACCTCATTCTCCCCCAAAAGTCCGGGATGACCCATAATCAACAAACAGTCATTTTTAATGTTATACTTAAGGACCTACTAAAATATATCATTTTGAAATAGATCAATTTGACTTCATATTAGTCCTTTTCTAGCCTCTGTTCCATAGTGGTTTTGCGTAGCTATTATCAAACACCTTTGCTAACAGAGTTCTCTCGACACAAGTCCTCTCTACAAGAATACAAGAAGAAGATAAATAAGATCTTTAAAAAAAAAATTTGAAAATATTAACTTGTGGAAACATTTAATTTACATTACAGAATTCTCTGTGAGAACATCTGAAGCCAGCACTGCCATTGCACACATTTAGGAGGTTCTCTCTTGGAAAATCAGGGGAAGTCCGCTTAATCGAAAAATGAGTGGGACGGAGACCCGCACCCAACTTACTCTTATAAGAGAGTTTCTCTGGACAGGATTTCCTCACTGACATCTGTTTTGGTATCATCTGATCTCACTCCTTGCATAATAAAAAAAAATTTAGCTGAGAATATTATCATACAGTCTGCACTGTTGGGATTTTAGGACTGCATACAGAACAGCATGGGTTTGTTGTCATCTTTTGTTTTCTTACAAAGGGGTTCTGGTTATGAAACACTTTTTCCATTTCAGGTTTTAAAAAAAGTAGTTTATAAAAAGAAACAATTAAAAAATCAGTCATGTATGCTGAGCTCAAGATCTCAGAAGCACGGCATCGTTATGCACAGTTCTAGTTTTTATAGAGTAACTAGTAGTTTAAAAAATTCTCTCTGCTGGGTACTTTCTGCTTCTGAAATCCACTCGGAGTAATTTCTTAGGTCTCACATAGTTTAGCATTTAGTTCTTCACTCCTCCTTGTCCCCCTCACCCCCTCCCCTTTTTCGTTCATCAGCCAGAGTCTAAATGTTACTGTTAACATTTAGATTTTAGGTACCTTTGAGGACAGAATTTATTGCCTTTCTTGGCTGTATAGCATCAGGTATAGCAACATAATTTCACAACAAAAATAGCCAAAAAATGGAAGTATTTTTATGGATGATGCGTGTTGCAGAACAACAGCTTTAGACAGACCCTATAACGTGCCAGTAGCGTGAAGATACAGCAGAAATTTAAAATATGTACTAGTTTAAAAACAAAAATAAATTGCCCAGCCAAGCAAGCATGTTTCATGGAATATTGCTTTTACATTTAGAAGAGTAATTGAGGATGTGGAAGAGCAGAGGCAGTATCAGCACATGTAAATGTACAAGATCAGAAGGGCAACGCAGTCTGGATGCTTGCGCTATCCGCGCGATCTTAGTGCAGTGCTATCTACTGGGCAGAGGCTTTCAGCATTTCTCGGGTGAGAGGGACCTTTATTGTCAAAATAACTTCAGGAACATTTTTAGTCACATGGTTTCTGTGGACTCAAGATAAGATTGCTTTTGCTGTCGCCATCTTCAACACGCTGGAAGATGCACTTCCTGCGCGCACAACCTCAAGCAGGGAGGTTTCAGCAGTGCCTGGCAAACAGTTTTATACACACAACTCTGATTAAAAAGCACTTAGCACTATCTGAAAAAACCTTTTGCACCTCTTTTTCTGTGCAACTCTTCACAGAAAAGTCACTTCAGAAAACTGCACTAGAGCTCGCATCTTGTTAGAGAGAAGGTGCACTGCAGTGCCAGAAGACACAGGAACCACACGCACCAGCATACCCTGAGACAGCTACACACTAATTAATACCTGCCTCAGATGATAAAGTTCTGAAAGAAACAGCCGTACTTGTTAAATACCTTAATAGTCTCAGGAAGGTTAAAGTGTTGTCTTTTTTCCTTTAATCTTCTCAATACACTATCCATGGTTTCTTCTACCGAGGGAGCTGGTTCCATGCTTGTGGCCTCCTGTGTCCCGGCCTCTTTAGAAGTCCCAGTGCTTTCGCCACGATCATTTCTTTGGGGTGCTCTAGAGGTACAGTTTTGCTCTTCTGACATCCTGAGTTTCAGCTCTGAAAGGCAAGTTACTTGGCAAGTAAATAGATGAGAAATATTTGCAAGGAAGTTTCCTCTGACACTACAAGAAAAAAAAAAAATCCCTACTTCTTGCATACAATTATTATCTTACCAACATTGTGCGTAGGAAAGTAACTCCGCTTCACCTCAACATGTAACATCTTCTGCCTGGTTAAAGGGATATCCAGTGGTCAAGGGATGAGATGTGTCCAGGCCAATGAAACTTACAGCACAGACGTACTTCTCTCTTTCCTCCAAGCCCCTCTTTGACATAACAGGTGATGGCTGAAGAGGCACTGGGTTAAAGAGTGGGGTCCGAGTAGGAGTCAGTGCAGAGTTTCAGTGGGAACGAGGTTAGGAAAGGGTCTTAAAAGGGCAAACAGCACTTGAGAATATTTGTGGGAGGTTGGGGGTTTGGGGGAATATGGAAGCAGAGCTCTCTCTCTCTCCCCCCCGCCCTTCTCCTCACTAAACCCATGCACTCTCAACTGAGTTGATGTCTGAGGTAAGTAAGAACATGTCCAAGCCTGCTGTGGGCATCGTTGTCTAAGGATGCAGTCCTTCGCAGATGCCTTCCTGGACAAGAGACGCTGTCTCCACAGCCACCTGCCCCACACTCACCCCAGCTGTGCTCGCCTGCCCTCCCGTGCTGCTGCGCAAGCGAGGAGGAGGGCGAAGGCCCTCTCCTGAGGAGGGCTGGGGAGGCTAAGCTGTGCTACAGAGCCTGGCGTGCCAGCTGCCAGGCTCCTGGAGTCAGGTACTCCAGGCCTGCATGACCAACCCCGCTCTTCTCTAGTGCGATTTAAACCATAACACTCCCTTCCAGAGGCTGCATTGCCATCGCAGCCAGGCTGCTGAGCTGGTCCTCACAAGGAGGATCAGCCACTTCGCGTAAATGACTTCCCTTGGCAGCAGAGCACCTGAGCGACCCAGCAGAAGACGCATAGTTTACAGCATGTCCTAGCTTCCCAGTCAGCAACGTGCCTGGATGCAATAAAGAATGTAAGAAGATTAGCCTGACACCAAGCCAAAGACCCTGGAGCTCTAGGGACCTGCAAGGAAACTGATTTAGGGTCTGAACTAGCTTTCATAAACCCAGGCATTGCTCCTAGCGTATGCCTGGCTGGTGAAGGACCTTGGGCAAGGCAAGAGATCGATGGCCCCAAATGTGTTAAATTTATTCAAATCCGTGCAGAAACAGTAACACAATTATTTTAGCTGTGACAGTCTAAGGATACAGGCCAGGTTTGTAGGGAAAACCAGTAACTTCGAGTAAACGCATAGAGCTGGGGCGGATGGACAAGCCTTACAGACTCGAAGAAGGACCTACAAGCACTTGAGCATTTTTCCATTTCAGCTGCACCTGTCTGGTGAACCTCATGAATCTTGCTTCACTTAGAAGCAGTGTCATTGTTCAGTATAACAAAAACAAGGGCGTTCACAGGGTTGAGGCATTTTGAGTGTGAAGGTGAAGCCGATCTATGAAAGCTCGACCCCCTGGCTAGCTGAAGCAATGGTTGAGTCAGAGAGATGATTTTCAGGAAGTTAACTGTGTAGTTTGGCCATTTCCCCTCATTTGCCCTTCCTGGATTTGTAACACAATGTTCAAGGGGGAAAAAAATAATACTAATCTAGTAATCACGCAGCATAGTATTTAAGGGAGAACTTTCCAGAATAAATTTACTGAAAGATGAATTTGTAATTCTTTATTTACCACAATCTCACCCTCTATATCTACATTCTTAACTATATCCAAAACAGAGATGAAAGATAATACTACAGTTTCATTAGTAGTGAGAATCCATTTATAATGGAGAAAAAAAGATTTAGATAAACTATAAATAGCCCTTAAAAAAGAAATCAATCACTCTTGGCTACATTTTCCCTGAGGGCAAGCACGTGATACACACACAGACATTAATGGAGTGGTATGCAGACAGCCAAGGGCAAAACTTGACCCTCAAGACCAAATCTAGTATCAGGGAAAGATCTGTTTTTATGATCAAAAAAATAAAAGCTTTGGAGTTGTGTAACCTCAGTCCTAAAGCAACATTTTGCACCTACATTTGTACTATTACAAGGACACTTTTAACTTTGTAGTTCTGTATTTCAGATATTCATTAAAATGTTCAGGATAACATTGCCTTTTGCATGAATGTTTACAGTGATAAGGGAGAGATGATGTCTTTTTTCCCCTTCTCCCTTTCAGCCTTGTTATGAGAGTGGAACTGGCTTACTTTAATCCCTGCTTTCAGGAATCAAGGCGAGTCATATCATCTAATACCTTTGTTGTGAGGTTAGAAAACTAACTCCAAAATATTCCAGGTACACTCATACTTCCTAAAGCTTTAGCAACAAAGTGAAACAACGTGCTATTATGTACCTTTGAGCTGCTTACGGCCTTTGGCCAAATCATTCATCCATTTCAGAACTTCAGGATTGGAAGTCTTGTCACCATGTGAAGGCTGAATGTAAAGAAAAAAGGAAGAATAAATCAGAAGGAATTGATGGTTACACAATCAAACAGATAAAAACCTATCCACACACAGCGGGCTAAAAAATGTCCGTAGTTCCAACTGCACTATATCATAGTGTCACGCAGAGCACTTGGCCTGATCGTGGTACTAATTTATCATGACTTCCCTCTCCCCGTTGTGGCACAGTACTACATGGATCTGAGTATTTTGGCTCTGATCCTAAAAAAAACATTCAAGTCCCTGATTAATTGGATAAGTAATCTCAGTGACTTCAAAAGGACTGAGCAAATACCTAATGTTAGTCAAGTTCCTAAGTGATTTCCAGGATGGTAACTGAAGCACTCTGTCCCTTGCAGGGATAAGCCCTTACTGCTTTAAGACAGGGATTCTCTTGGGAAACAGCACTTTAAAAATTTCAGCTGAACTGCTTGATTCATCTAATGAAAAAATCCTGTGCAACAGAGTGATGTCAAAAGAAACAGAGAACAAAATCTTTGTACATCAGTTCCTTCTTTGCATTTATAAATTGCCTCCAAATTAATATCAGTTTACACTGGATCTTCAAAACTCAGATATTTAAAACGGCAAAACAGTTTTGCAGAATGAAACCTCTGAAATAATTTCTTTTCTGGTCACAGTGTGATGACTGTTCAGGTATGAAATTTTACTCCTAAGAGTATATGGTGACCACAGGGCAGTACAATTCACAAACGTACGTTTCAGTTTGCAGTCCTTGATGAGATTACAAGGTAATACACAGTTTGCTTAATTTTCATTTTAACTTAAGTTATAAAATATCACAAACTTCCCTGTTTCATATTGTCCACATCCTTAGCACCACGGTCGTTTTGATGTGTTTATACTGCACAATTTATATAACACAAACTAGCTCGATATGAGCAATGATCTTGAGTACACTGCACAGAGCACACCATTGACCTCAAACAACCCCCCACCAGCAACAATTTTTGTCTCTCATTTCTGCCATCAGCTTCTATTGAGCCCTATGCTTTGGCGGTTTACAGGATGAAGGAATCTGCACAGCAGAGCAACAGTTTCCAAGCAAATGACTTCCACAAAGTAAATAAGTAGCTTTTCATCTTTTGAAGCATTTTGGTTCACAAACCTGTCAGCTATGTTTCACACATCTAGAAGATGGATAATTTGCAACAAAGGTAAACCAAAGAAAATGTAAATTAGAGTCTGAGAACTACTGCATACACTGAAAGATGATAAAAAGATTGATGAAGAAAAATAAAAATGCCTCATTGATAATTTTCCTATTTCGTTTTGCCAAAAATACCCTTTCTCCTATTGTTTTGCCTGAGCTTAAAGACACTGGGATTCTTGCCTACCTCCTGTAGTATTTCCCTTTATCTTTTCAATTATTATCTTACCAGGTATTTTTTTTCTTGCTCAAACTTTTCTTCATACTTCCTAATTTTTCTCTTGAGACTCTGAAGATGCTTGGTGAGTTGTGCTACTGTTTGTGGTTCTTTGCACTCTTCACAGTTACATCTAGAAGAACTTCTTGGCCTGCAAAACCCAAAAGCATAGTAGCTGGATCAAAGGACTGGCTATAATGGACCATGTCTTGTTTCAGGCACGCTTAATGCTTTCCTAGCACTTCAGAATTTGCAGCTAGGTTCCTGCACAGGATAGAGACAGTTTAGTTTTACAAAGTAAGCATAAAATTATTGCTTTTGCTTGGAGGTACGCCTAGGGTATACTAATCGGTTCACCTTCTGTCTTTTACTCTCTCTCTTTTTTTTTAATTAATTGTGGGATTCCTGAATATTTTTCAAAAGTTTAATCTAGTAGGTCACAACCTGATCCAGTATTTACATTTAACACCCACATCTTACTTCACAAATCTTCCAGCTCCAACAGGAGACTGTAACGACATGATTTGTAAAAGTAAGCTTGGAGAGCTTTTTATTACTTTGCATAAACATCATTTGAAGGCAGTTTAGTTTCTGATTTTTTACAATCACAAATCAATAGATCTGACTATTATTCCCGTGCAGCTGACAGCTATGTATACAAGCTCTTAAGAAAGTTTGGTTTCTGTCTCAAACTCCCAGCTTGGTTTCTGGAGATCACATATATGGACTGTTCATATGTTCTATGACACTCTCATATCTAGTGAATGCCTCAAGCTATAGCTCTATTGCAGCTGAAATTTTTAGTATTATACCTTGATAGCCCTCTCTGTCTTATGTTCAACCCATCAGACTAATTACTAACTAACATTTAAATCTGTCCCCACCATACTATACTGTGTTATGACTGAAAAAAACACTAGATCCTATTTCTGGTATTGCAAATTAACCACATCAAGATAAGCTACGACATGAAAATTTCTTGTTTGTGACATAACAGTAACTAAAAAACCATGAAGAGTCAAAGACTGTGGATTGTACAAAAATTATTTAAAATATATGAGAATTACAATATATTTTCTTACATCATGAAAGGTTGAGCACTTGGTGGAGAAGGAGCAGACTCTGTGTCTAGATTAAATCTCTGGCTTTGGCTAAAGATAGAGCAGCGTGGTGACAAAAGAGGATTGTCTCCATCTGTAATGTGATACAGCAGTCGACTGGTCCCTAGGGAGTGATGTTCTTGTGGGCTGCTGTCCATGTCATTCTGCCAGTCTCTGTGGGCTGGCACAGGCTCTAGAAAGAAAGCATAAGCCAATACGGACTAAGGGTCACTCACAGGATATTTAGCTACCTAGATAAATACCAATCTGTACTTACAGAATTATTCAAAGCATAAGTATTCAAAGTAAACAGCAAATAGTTCAGCAGAGCACCACATGCAGGATGAACATAATACTGAAGATGAGAAAATAGAAAGGACAGTTACCGGCTTAACATAAAGCATTTTTGAGTTCCACAGGAGAAGGTGTACGAGTGTGCTTGTAAACTCTGAAGTGTAAGATAAAGATGGAGAGTTTCCCAGAATAGTAGCATTCATTATATTTTCATAGAACTTTTTGCTTTTGAAAGCCACATTCCTGAAGATGACGATGAATGTACAAAACGAGCTTAATTTTGTGATATACCGTTTAGTCCTTCGGTCAAGAGAAAGTCAGATCAAAAATATAACATGTCTTGATGCGAAGAACCTCCAGTGTCGCTTGCAGTACCCTGCAGAGTTTCATTAGGGTTTGAAGTAACATACCCGTGGGTCTAAGAACACAAGATATGAAAATAACAACCACCACCACCAAAAACATTCAAGGTGGTGTGCACTGACTGCTTGGAGGAGTCGTGCTTATGATACTATGCTAATATTGTCTTGGACTACGAATGGAAACCTCGCCTGAGGTGGCTCAATAGGTAAAATTGGTTTCATAGAGATGATCAAGCTAGAAGTCAGAACAATTTACTCTGAACTGAAAAAGTAGGAACTGGTGAACCTCATCACACTGATTCTGTTTACGGGTAACATGGCAAACAATGGGCACATTACGGAGCCTACCTCCAGGGAATACCAAGAGTTCATCTTCCCTTTGCTATACCTGGGTACATTAACGGGAAGAACCACTAAATCTTCTTCCTCACCCTCAGTGGGTGAAATGGGTGAGGATGATCTAGCCTAGTCAGTATTTTTTGCTATCAGATGGTTGTGCTTTAAAGCAGATTATACTTTCAGGGAGAAACTCCACGGTCTCATAAAAGCTCTCCCCCCAAAAAATGGTTAATATATGTTAATGAAAAGAATGTGCTCTGTCTCAGACTCCCCTACGTCAGTTTCCATAGTACATAATATTTTACACCAGGTACGTTTTTTTTCCCTCTGAAACCCTGTATAGATACAGGCTTTTAATTCATATCTATTACTTTGTATTTCTGGGCAGCATGCTTGTTATTTCTAATCGGTATTATATTTGCAATACAGCATGCATTCTAATACATTTCACAGAAAGAATCTTTTTATTCAGTGAAAGTCTAAAACTGCACAGAAAAACAACTGTACATGGATTTACCCACAGAAGAGCAGGCAGGTTTAGAAAACTTCTTTCACCTTCACTTTCTTTCCATTTTCTCCTTTGTACAAGGGACATGACATTCCCACAGTGAGCAGGTATTTCTTTCAGGATTTTTATGGAATATTTGCAGTATATTTTATTTGACCTCTGCCCGTACAGGTAGTGAAGCTGCAAATCCCTGTCGCTGCACTAGGACAGTGGGGACAAACCAGCTCTAAATGTCACCTTTCATAGAAAGCCACTATTGATTTAAAAAATAATAGTTACTATGGCCTAAAATATCATTTTATCAGGCACTATCCAACTGTTTTTGCTTTACCAATAACAAAAAATCCAACTGTATACTGTCTAATCACAGTTTAGACTGTCATGCAAAAGTTAAATGTGACTTTTGTATTTATAAGTTCATCTACTCTAACAGCACCATCAATTATAATTATGTTAAGCATTTTGACATTGAGGCAATGTAGCTGATTATTAATTCTAACCTAACATCTTTCCTCTAAGTACTTCATATTTTGTAGGACAAATTCAGCTCTCCAGATATACCAGAGCAACACTCAAAATTTCTAAATCGTGTGTGAGCTTCAAGTCCTCCCACAGAGAGATCCAGAAAGGCATCTGGGAGAAGCAAGGGTAGAGCATTGTACCAGTCATAAGAACTTACGTGCACAGACAACATACAGTGATAATGGCTGGAATAAATGTTCTGCAAACAAAAGTGTTGTCACTTTCTGGCAAGTAATCTTTCCTTCCCCTGTAAGACTTTAAAAATTAATAGTTTTGGCTGGGTTTTGGTTTGGTTTGTTGGGTTTTTTTACTTCTGGAAAACAATCTTGTCAATGAGAAGAAACTGGCTTTCTTCCTTTTATTTCACCGTCTTTGAACTTCAAGAAACATATAATCACTGTGAAGTAGGTTAAGTAAGAATAGTTTCATTATTTCTCATGGTCTGTTATTAAAAGGAATACATTCTTTTATAGTCATATTAACTAGCAGTCCCCTCACTGTGAAAGGAAAACAATGTTATAAAAAAAAATCAGCCAGTCTGTGTATGACAGGTGCAGGAAAAACGTTTCCGACATTGGAACTCTGATTTTCTGTGGACCTAGAAGTACTCCTCATGCAGGAGGCAGCTGCACTGCTGGTAAACTAAATGGTCACAGACATTTGCCCCTTTTCACACTTGCAACCAGGCAATTTTACTAGGCCCAACCCAGTCTCAGAAATGGAAGAAAAGTACACATTCAAAACTAAACACCCCTGGAAGATAAACGCAAAGGAAAAGTACTGGCTGGAACAGCTCCAGCGTTAAACCAAACACACAGAGCTGCAGAGAGTTCAAGGAGGTTCTTTTATTAAGCTAGCAAATGAAAGGGAGACAACCTGCATGCCAGCTGAATTTGGGAATATTCCCCAAAGGCCAGGGCTCTTCCATTTCCTTGGCACTAGGGTTTTCTGACAGCATTGCTCTGCTAAAGCTTGCAAACTGGTGCAACTTTGGTATGGCCCCAAGAAAGGTTTTAGTCCCAATCCTACTATAGATGCATGAAATTACTACGTACTGTCCAGAAGCGGTCAGCAAGTCATTCAAACGGATTCGTTTACGTGGCCCAATTACTATAACAGTGGAACACCTCAAGCTGACGACAAGTTATAACCAACCCCATTTTAATTAAAACTTAGGGCTGTCATCCTGATTCCAGTTCTGTATAGCTCCTAAACAAGACACTAAGCCTTATCCCGAGAGTCGCCCACGAACTGACCAAACATCTACCTGTGTTCACGTGTCTCATCTAATTTTAGCCTCTATTTTTGCCAAAGCTGGGAACTAAAGCCACCTCTAGCCAAGGCAGCAAGTGACCCCTTAGCCTGCATCTACTCCATCTCATCTAGTCAGTCCAGCTTAGCACTGACAAGAGCTCACTACAGGACTTAAAGGCACGACCTAGTATCTTATAATATGCAGTATGCTTCATAATGTGGACTTCAATCATATGACAAGTCATATAGTACAAGTCTGTATTTCCGCATGAGGTATGCTTTAAGTAAAACAATAATACACTGAAATCTGTTGTATATACAAGGAATATGTAGATGAGTAATGTGTTCATCCCTCAACAGGTTACACCTGTGAATACCAGTATCAGGATTTTTAACTTCAAAGACATTTAGAACATGTAGTTAAGTTCAGCTGCTCAGTGCTCAAGTCAAATATTTGATGTACGCTCATATCCAAAAGCTACAGAAATTAATCACACTCTGCTTCCCCCCCCCCCCTTAAAAAACTAGCTTAATAACCCCACGCAATTCTTTATGGTCTCACTTTGCCAGCTCTAATTCAAGTTTTTACATATTGAAAAGTAAACTGGAAATTGCTGACTTTGCTCAGAGACAAGAGTTGCTGTTCACCCCTTAAAATTTGCATCCCAAAACACCCTGTCATTTTATTAGACTGTTCTAGCTTCATTCAACATATATATAAAGTATTTGTTTCTAATTTTTGTTGACTGGGATGGGAAACAAAATAAATTAAATAGACTACAGAATCATGTTTATTTTAAAAATAACACATTTGTACATTGTTAATATTGAAATTTTTATTGCCTGATTCACTGAGCAAAGGCTATTAACTAGAGGCGTCATGTATACCGCACATCGTCTAAAAACTCTCTTCCTAGCCTGGTGCACATCCCTGGACTTCCATCCAAGTTCGAGCTGAAATGGCCAATAGTCCCATGTGACAACTATACCTAAACTCAATGTATCAGAAGATTTCAGTAGTGATTTAACAGACATAATTAGGACTAGCTCTATCTATGCAAAATGGCAAGTTATTAAAAAAACCCACAAACCACAAAGCAGATGTTAGCAGGAATGCGCGTACATGAAAATCCATTACATAGGTAAGCTTTAACTAAAGCACAAGTTTGAACTGCTAGAATGAGAGCATGCTCTGAACTGTGTGAGAGAAATGCTACATCATGCAATATTTGCCTGTGTAGCTGGAGGTAGGCAGACAGGTGCTAGAGAGGGTATCAGAAGTAAGGGCCACTAACAGTATGACTTAAAAGAAAACCCAATCAAAACAGCAAAAATAAGCAAAGGAAACAAAGGAACCATCCTAACAATGAAATATGAAACTACCAGAACAAAATAATTCAGTAAACTACTGGAAAAGGAGGAAAAACCCACCCTGCCATAAAGGAAAATCGAGTCAGTGCAGATTCTGGATGGGCCGCAAAATGTCTCTGCTTATGCAGCACAGATACGAGAGCTGTCTCTGCCTCAGATCCATGCCAAGGGACTTGCACCAGTGTGAGTTCCATACCTGTATCCAAGAGCTATTAAGGTATTTGCCTAGCTGGGCTAAAGCATCCATTTCTTTTTTTAGCTAAACCCCAGGATATTTAGCATTTTTTACATACCTTCATCTTTATAATAATTTAGATTCTACATACCATTTTCCTTAATTGTGCAATGCAAACCTCAAACTTCAGAATTACTTAAGCAGAAAACTATCATTTCTGAAATTTTTTTTTAGGTCAATAACTTACCGTTATTTCTTACTGAAAATTCTGAGCAAACAGCTTCTGAAACAAGTTCTTCTGAACCCAGCCTTTATTCTGACATAAAACATCAATTGCAAAGGGATTACTGACCTATCTGCCTTAATTTGGACCATACAGGGTGAATGATTTAAGTATTTGTGTATTCACGTCACTTGTCTGTGAGATGTATTAGTCATATTGCCTTTGACCTATTTTTCACGAACAGTGATTCCTCTTCTACTGAGCATCACGACGCTGCCAGTCCTGTGACTAAAAGCTATGAATTAACAAAAATAGTGCCGAGCCTTAGGGCTATTTATTTGCAGGGACTGGTTTCCATATTGAGGAAAGAGGGAGAGAAAACACGCCACAGTTTGCCCAGATGGATAATAATACAGGTTCATGAATGATTAAAATCCACATGCTGTAAAACTCACCTTCGCTATCTCTCTGCTGATGCATTAAATTAAAATCAATAATAGGAGAAATGAAGTGATATTGCTCTGACAAAAAGAATGACAAAAATAGAATTACATGATATGGCAGGTGATCTCACACAATACAGACATAGGAAGTAAAGAGCGTAAATTTACTTGAACAAAAAAAAACCAGACTAAAACTGAAAACAAAAGAATCGGGATTCTTAAAACCTGTCTGAAAAGCAAGACTCCCTCTCCTCCTCTAACAGAAGGTTATAGCCATTAATTTCCATTCTTTTAACAGGTAACACCCCTTTTTACATTACACAGCATTTGCATCAGGAAATGGTGCTTTGCATTAGCTCTGCACTCTTTCCCAGAGGAGTGCAAATCTGATATGAAACTGCAAGTCACAAGGCTTTTTTATAATTGCAAATGAGAACACATCGTGGCACGACCGCTTACCTCCACAACTGGCCCCATCAGCTTGCACACTGGTTTGGACTGATGAAGGGACTGGATCCTTGGGTGCCGGCAGCTGAGGAGTTTCTTCCTGGGCTGGCAGAAAGGCAGAGCACAGATCGGTTTCAAGGGCTTGTAGCTTCAACAAAGAATTCTGCAGACAAAAGCAGAACATTGGGCTAGATAGAGAACAACAGGATACAGCGATAGCTCTTCAACTCACTGAGCCCATTAGCAGTGCCTGCAGAGGGGTGTTCCACTAGCAGCTCTGAGAGGACGTGCAAGAGAACAACTGCGCACTATTCCACGAGTTTCTTGACTTCTGGTTATTTAAGTCCCAATTTCCACGGATTATTGATGACACGTGGGAAAGATGACTTCGTCAGCAAAAGAAGATTTATTCCAGGAAGCCAAACTGAGATGGTGTCCCTTTTCCTGGTCTTGAAGCAATACATTAAGCAAGTATTTCATTCATTGGGCTGACATCACGATCTGATGACATTATGTCCCTCCCCATTTACCATTCATAAAAAACCAAATCTCCCTCTCCAGCCAGTGAGTGCAGTCTGCAGCAGGGAACAAAGAGTTACTGAGAACACGCTCCCTCATGGGATTCTTGGAAGAGCTATTTTTTAATTGGCTTTTTTAGAGACACTTCTTTATGTAGACATAGCTTTTATGTAGGCTGCTGCTACTTCTACAGGCAACCATATCATTTCCTATCTGCTGCAAAGGTAATATTAACAGATCATTGTCGCTTGCTGCAGACAAATCAATGAGGACAAGGCTCGTTATCTATCACATCACTTCCAGCTACTGCGTCATGCTTGGTCCATTTCTCATTTTAATCTTCAATGCTGCGTGCAACACTCAGCTGTGCAATCTGACACAAGCATCTTGCTGTGATGTAAATGCTGTGAAAGCCCTAATCACCATCTGACTGGGCAAAATGAGTCACGACCGATACCCCACTCATGCAGTTCCCCTCTCTCAAGGGAAATACAGCTTGCAGCATAAAACAAAATCACACAAGGCTATCTTGATAATCACACAGCCGGGACACACAGAATATACGTAAAATGTTAAGTCATTAAAATGGTACATACTTGTGAAGAGGATTTGCTGGGGAAAAAAAAACGGAGTTGCAACAGAAAAAAAGTTCCTGAAGTTTATACCCTGAAAAGCTCCTTTCCCCACTCTGTCAAAGACGTGAAACCAAATTATTGATTCATTTAATGAAATAATTAATTTATTTATTGGAATAATTTCCTTTATGGAACAATATGTCACCTATGTAGTGAGTAGTTCAGTATGTCTTTGCATTACTTCTATTGTAATACAGCCCTTTTATAAACCCGAGGATGCCAGTGCTTTTAGGTTACAAAAAAAAAAAAAAACAAGAAAAGGAAACTAATTTGACTGAGAACAGCAGGGAAGACTTTCAGCCTTGATCCTTTCATTCCTTTTATAGAATTCAGGGAGTGAAAAGGCAGCAGAAAGTAGCTCTTTCTAGGAGATACCTCAAAATAGGGAAGCTTCGAAAAAGCACAAGATCACCATAACTAGATCCTGCGACCCTCTATGTGCTGTCAGGAGTGCTTCAAAAATCCATGTCCCATTCCACAAAACAGATTAGGTTACAATCAAACGCTTGGACTTTGGACTCAGCTTAGGTCAAAAAGGAAATCCAGGAACACCTTTCTTCTCCTGCCTTCTCCTAGTCCCAGAGCAAACAGAAGGTCTGGCGATTCCTATCTGAAGCAGCTTAATATTAGAGACACGTGAGCAAAGAAATGGCTTGTGTTATACATTTTTTGAGAATTAAGTTCCTCTCATCTGTTGTCAAGACACGTTTTGACATCTGTCATGGTTTAACCCCAGCCAGCAATATAATATAATATAAATCCTAAAATACCAGGCAAGAGGTGATTGTAAGATCAAGCACTGATTCATAATTAAAAGCCTAAATATAATACCATTCTTTAAAAACACGGCATGATATAGAGCTAGTTTCTATGATCAGAAGCAGAAGATAACCTTTACTATTCCCAGGTACAGGTCGCGTTAACAACTTGCCATCTTCTGGCCCAGCTGCCTTTTGTAAGGATAATTTACCCATCTTGACCAGCAGTGCCTTATCTTCACACCTCAGTTTCCCCAGGACTCTTGAACGACTGGCACTTTTTCCTTGTCACTTACTGACACTGTTTGGTCCAATATTTTACATCTATTGCTTCAGACTGGTCTAGGTCCTTTAACCTGTCTGGTAGAGTATACCAGGTGTGCAAATGTCCCGAGCATGGGCTTTATCAGTGAAGACCAATATAACGAATTCACTCAGCTGCTCTGTTTACAGCCATATCACCTTAGTGCCCATTTTACATGTCAGCCAGCCAGCAGTCCCAGCGATACCCTACCTGGCTTCCTGCTTTTGATGTATTTAGTAGACTTCTTACCATCAATGTAGCATCTTTTAGGAGGTACTTTCAAAGTTGTCTTTAATCCTCTATATTTCTTTCATCAATTTTGAAACTACCTTTCTTCAATTAGAGTCAAAATGATGGAAACCATCTCACCTTCAACAGCTTTCAAGTGGCAGTGAATTTTCCTTGTCAAGGGAAGGGTGTGGACTCGAATTGTACCCACGGCACCGTTTTGGAAAGGGTTTTCTTGACATGACAGGTCTCATTTTCCACTGCCTCTCATCCCAGCTAGCCCTAATAAAGTGGCTGTGAAATTATCACAGCAGACAGGCAGCATTTTACAGTCATTAATGTCATCTAGCAAAAGATGACTATACCACTCACAAACCAGTGAGGACTCTGATCCCAGCCCAGACCTTATAATGAGAACTGCTGATGGCAAGTAAGGAGAACATAGGCGAACACAGCAGAAGAACATACCAATAAGGAGAACATCGGCAAAAATAGCAGAAGAACATACCAATAAGGAGAACATAGGCGAATAACTGGCAAAAATAGCTAACCTTCATGGGTTGTTACTTCAAGCATTTGACAAAAAAATTCCCATATCAAGAAAACACATTCACTTTGCATCACTGTTTCCTATGATATATTAATATTTATGCCAAGTTCAGTATAAAAGCATTCACACAGACTACATTGTTAAACATTGTATTTTGGCAATGCTCATGCTGTAATTCACCAGCTGGTTTATATTCAGTTGCTCTAAATGATATTTTTCACCTATCTGTGGAAGGCGGGTGGATGGCAAATTTCCAGTCGCTGCCAAATACTAAATTAATAATAATAATAATAATAATAATAATAATAATAATAATAATAATAATAATAGAAATACCTTATATAATTTTGTGAATGTGTCCTTGACAGGGCTTTGATGTAAGGAGAAAAACAGTAAGAAGTTTTGATCATTTTAATGTCACCAGGAAGATGATGAATCTGGAGTATGCCATCAACCTCATCTTTCTCCTAAAACACAGCTGAGTACTATGGTACTGCCACAGCACACAACACATGAAAAGCCACCACATACTTATGGGAACACATGTAAGGAGACATAGCTTTAGGCAAAGGCCAGGCACGAAGCTGCCCAGGGTCACCAACTCATGGGCAACAGAAGCATCCTAGTAAATGGTAGGGATGACCCTGCAGCATGTCCTGTCCTGCCCCTCTCAGAGGGCTGCCTGAAGTACCGGCAATGCCAGAGCAGCCAGGCTGGATCCTGCCAGCCTTGGACCTCCCGCTCTGCGGCAGGAGCAGTGCAGCCCCCTGTTTCTGCAACTGCAGCCCAAGGAGAGCAGGAAGGGGCTCTGGGAGGCGACACGGCCGTGTTATCAGCAACTGGCAGCGCATTCTCTTTCCTTGGGCTCACTGGGGGCAGGCCAACATGCTACCAACTGCTGGCAAAAGGCAAGCAGGAAGAGAGAAAACCCCAGTCTGAGCCCTGTCTTCATCTTCTCAAATCTCCCAAGTTCATTTGAAACCTTACTGACCACTTCCAACTTCTCCCTAATTCTCCAGTACTTCCCAGTACCTGTAAGAGCCCTGATGTGACTGCAGGCGTCCTACCACAGTGCTGGGGATGTGTGCTCTCCCGCACTGCATACACTCAGCAATGTGCACATGCTGCTTAAAACTCTCCCGTGGTCCAAACCTGCCCCTGGGGCCCAACTAAGCCATCTCTGCTCTTGGCCATTTAGAAGAAGTTGCAAAACATGTTAGAAGCAAATACAAACAGCTAAAATACATGGAGAGGGAAATGTTAGGTCATGGTGGGTACCATCACAAATTTTAGTAAGCTCTTATATGGAAAATCAGCATCACCGAAGTAATTTAAGCTATGGCATATTATATCAGCTAATGATCTCAGTTCAAATACTTCAGATTTGATGCTCATTCCAGCTTTACTTTGGCGCCTAACACTAACGTTTCTGATGCCTGCAGTAATTCCTGATCCATGGTAATGCCAACGAAAGGACATATTAATATTTAAAATGGATCCTTAAGATTCTTTGGAAAAATAACCATATCGTTGCCTCTTAAGAACAGTATTTTGCAAGTTTGAAAAAGAAGCAATTATAATTGTCTTGGACTAAGGTTTCGTATCTCTTCTTATGTCCTCTTAAAGTAACTGACAATTCAAAGAACTTGAGCTATGCCAGTTCCACTAGAAGAAGAAAAAAACATCCTGCATTATTCCAGATCAAAGGTAATGGAAAAATAAAGACATTTACGGGAAGTCTAAGGAAAACAGAAACAGAGACAGTGTGGTACTTGTCTCCTATTTGTTATTTTTGCCAAAGCTTTAAGAAAACATAAGCCATTAAACTATCATACTCTTGCCTGTTGGAGAAAACACAGTACAAAAGGATTGCCATTTGCAGAGGAAGCTCAGCCTGTAGTAAAGAAACCATCTTTACAAACAGTTAAGCCTGCAGACTCTACCCCACTGACCATCTCTCTTTCTACCCAATGGTTATTGAAAATCAAGAGTCGAGGCCTGAGGGCAAGGAATTATTGAGGTGATAGATAACCTCTTAAGTCTAGAGAGGAATACCACACGCCTACAGTCACACTGCTAAACCCCTCTGGAGAACGGGACACTGAATGAACAAATTCTCCCAATTTATCACCAAAATGCTGTGGCAAAGAGGGGAGTCCCCTGAAATAGCTTATAAACTTTTTCTCGGTAGATGCCTTCAGCAACTCCCTTCTCCAGCCAGAGGTCCCTGCATGGGGCCCTGCAGGATCAGCACCACGTGACGTGTCAGTCAGCACGTCCAGGGGGCCATAGCCTGATGGGAGACCGTGTGCCAAACGGAGCCCCGCACTCTCCCTTATTGCACCAAGAGCTATGGCACTGCCAAACTTGCTAATCCATCAGTGCTCACTGCGTATCTGCAGAGACGGCCGATAGCTAACAATGGCCAAAAGAGAGCCATTGCTGTTAGAAGTAACTTCTTTCCCAGATAAAGCATTACTATTATCAGCATCCTTCATTTCATCCTCGTGGACATCCTAAGGTCTGGTAAATGTAAGAACTGAGGGAAGAGGGAAAGGCAATAGGTCTGCCCCACCCATAGACCCTGCCCAGCCTCAGTCTGGAGGCTGACAGGGAGAAGGGAGGAGAAGAAAAACCCAGGCTTGGTGCTTTCTGCATAAACTGAAACCACCCTGCTCCCTCGACACGGTGTTTCTGAATATTAAGGATGCCTGCACCCTGCTCCTGGGCCTGCTCCTGCCCCTCTGGGACAGGAGGGCAGCTATTCTATCCAGTTTATTGACAAATTTACTGGATTTATGAAATCACCTAGGGCAGAGAAGGAGAATAATCCAAGCTTTCAGCATTTAATGGCCTTTGAAGTGATTCACAGAGAAAAGAAACTGAGCAAATATCAACCTGTTCAATTTCTTGACTCTAAGGATATTAATGCTTTTATACGTCACCTTACAATAGCGATGTATAAAAGCTTCTCTCTTGCTTTTTAATCTGAGAGTTCAGGTTGAAATAAGATAGGCATATTTTATGTGAACATAAATAAATCTCTGCGGTATCTGTTATGGCAATATTGGTGTCTTGAGGCATATGACATTTTCAATTCGGAACTTCCTTTACGGGGAACAAACAAGCAACAATAAGATAGAACAAGATATGCCCTGGGTCTGTATAATGCCACGGGTGAGCAGTGAAGAGCGACACCACTTTCTCTAATCCAAGAAGGGAATTTATTTTCATATGACACATGACCATTTGGGTTTGCAGAAGATCTGAGACACAGTACAATCTCAGATTTTGCAAAAGAAAGCACCAGAATGTAACCCTTGCTCATTTCCCATAAATTATTAGCAATTTATTTTAATTTCTGATCTAATTATCTGGTTTAGTATCTTACACTGATTTTATTTATTACAATATTTTATCTTAACCTTTAAGGAATCCTTTGCAAGAATTGTAAATGGAAGCTTTTAAGTGGAAGCTTTGGTGATTATTTGTAATGGGGCTTCTCAAAAGAAACAGTAAGTTAATGATTTCTCCAGGGCCTTAAGTGCCTAGACAGTGGCTGAGTATACTCCCTTATGTTGGTCATGGAACATGCCTTATGAGTTGGCATTGAGATTTTCAACAGTGAGCTGCACAACAATGACACAAATGCACAGGAAATAATTCATTGCAAGGAGAAGATTAAGTCTGAATTCCGTTAAAAGGACACATAATGCTTTTCCCCTAATGAAAGTCAGGCATCTATTAATAGACATAGGTGTTGTCTGGCTCATTACAGAAACAAACATGTCTTTTCCATGCTTTGACAGAAACGGGCTTCCTTTCCCCAAAACGTTTTTTTTTCTGCTGCTCCTGGTGTTCAGTTGTCTTGGTCTACACTTAAGAATATTGTCTGCACCTTGTTTAAGTTCAGTACTGTTCATTGCCCTTGCAGTGTGTAAGCATACTCTATGCTAGTCTGCAGATACCCTTGTTTGTGGGAGGTGCTTTATAAGGTTTCCTACCCTGAATAATTGCAAAGCTTGGTTTTGGCCTCCAGTATATTGCTAATTGTGAGCATCTAGCCCAGGCTCACCCATTGTTTGACATGATCACACAAACAGCTTCTTTGTGCTCTAATCTCATACCATCCTCCTGGCATAAACCCTGTGAAAACAGCTCTTGTTTCAAGCCTCGCAGGTGTTGTTTGGCTTTCCTTGCTTTCTCTTTTCACTCCAACTCTCCCCTCATCCCATCTTACCTTTTAGAGTACCTTTTAGACCACATTGTACTGTTCACAGTTTATTTAAGCAGGATGTAGCAACCTCGAGAACTCTTTATTTTTAAACAAAACATAGTTGATAGATGAACACTTTTGAGCTGTAATATGAGGAAAAAAATCAAATGTTCTTGAAAGATGGTGTTTCACTTAGTCAATATTGAATGTTTAATTATTTTCTGAGCACAAACAGAAAGCAGCATAATGTTGCCTTAAAATATTTTAAAAATCACTTGCTTCCGGCTTTTAATTATTATATCAGTCTCATACCACATTTTTAAGCTTTTATCCAAAAACATAACCAGCATGATTCATTAAAAAGCTAACCTAAGATTCTCAAGTGATTATATGATTCCAAGAGTCTAGAATTAATAAAAACCAAACTTCTAATTCAAAATTTGTAACATCATATTTCAACTTTTGGTTAAGCTTACCTCATTTAAGCTGTTAAATTGCTCAGTCCCTTCTTTTGGTGAAATGCTTATGTTCTGATCTATTCTACAAAACAAAACAAGAATTTTCACTCAATAGATTGTTTATCTGTGCTGCAAATATTTCAAACTTTTCATCACGTCTGTACATAAATTACAAGTTACGGGATAAAGTTGTTTTATTAAAAAAAAAAAAACATCTCTATGAATGTTACATCTGTATTTTATACCTCATTCAAAACAACAGTGATTTTCCCGGAATCCTAAATAATATACGTAAACTGTGAATGAGGTCCTGGAAACTATGACATTAAAATCCAGACTCACTCTGTCACACAGAAAAAGTTCTAAAGAAGCATGATCAGCTCTCAGTATCCTGGTGAGCTAATAGGGTTAAAGCCAAGAAAAAGCTCAAACATATGTTTAAATCCAAGCACGATTTGTCCCACATACGTTTTCCTGTATCAGAGCCATAAAGAAGAAATCTTTCCTTATTTAAATTTGATGGTATTTCAGGCTCCCAGTCTTCAACTTTCTGCTTAAATTCTATTTCTAGTTGCAAATTTCACAAAGACCCAAGGAACTGTCACGAGGAACTGGAAATCCTTTGAGTAAGAGAGATGTCCACATTTTCTAACGAGAGTCACTTTGCAGCCATCAGAGACGTCCATACCTTTGGTTTTCCCTCAGTATATCACTGCTTCCTCACATACATATAGGAAAGAAAGGTCCTGGACCAGCAAGGGGAAAATCTCTTCCCACTGACTATGACTAATGAGACAACCATGCCCCATCCAGGCAGATGTGGTCGTGGCCTAAGGCTCCACACACCTACCAGCTTCAGGATTACTTACAAATTCACTCTACCAAGGAATGAAACTGAAGCCTAAACAAACTTCCCGTGGCTTAGGTGAGCAACCTGAAGAGCCTCATACTGCAGCTCAGTCCTTCCCCAAAGCAAACAGGCTTTCCACACTCATCTTCAAAGCCTGACACGGGTGTATGACCAGTTGACTCGCAACTCAGCCGAAGCAAGAAAACTACTGCTGTCTCAGAGAATGAGATTTCTCATTGCTGAAAAGGTGGCAATGTTTGCTGGCCCCTGTGAGACTCGCTCACAGACGTGGTTCAAAACTAACACAAAACCCAGATTCCTTTGGACAAAATAATTCATATCTTTCAACCCTATTGTGCTCAGAGTCATCCCAGCAAAACCAAATAGTTTTAAAAGTCTCTAGAGACCTAAAAACCAGCACAGACAGATGCACAGGCCTTTTTTGTAGTTCTTCATAGACTTATGAGGCATTTAAAGACTGAAATGATGGATATGCCACTTTCCTTACCAAAACAGACACATTAGACAGCTACACCAGGGTGAACAACCACTTGCCTCCAAACAGGATCCAAGGTGTGCAAGTCACGCAAGGAACAAAAATAAGTCATTTTGGTGGTGGTACACCTAGCAACAGAACAGGACGTGTCACAGGCTAGCCAGCCCGTATCTTGAGATACACAGGTACGTGACCAGAAGCGCGTGATTTCTAGAAATACTTAGGCAGAAAGGTGCCTTGGCTGACTGTGGTACAAGCACCTATCTACATCTCTATGCAGCTCTCCATATATATAGTCTTTCTGCTATCTCAAAAATGGATAGCAAATGTCTCCATAATGTGAAGAGAACAGAAGGAAAATGGAATTACAGAAGCAAAAAGGTTAATGCCTAACAACCAATTTCTAGCTTTTAGGGAGCAGAGAGGACGGTATGAGGCAGCAGAAGAGAGCTAAAGTAAACTGAGAAAAAGCATGGGGAGAAAAAAGGACAAATTTAATAGGAAAGAATGAAATATTTCTAGTTTGGTTTACTAACATGTAAGGAAGAACCTTCAAGGCTACAAAGAGCTGAAGAATTAATTCACTAACAAAGAAAAAATATTTAGAGTGTTTTATTGCATTGAACTAGAGCTAGATACCAAGGAAAGGAAGAAAAGGACACGTGTCAGATTTGTACACTTCTGGTATTCATTTGGATGACTCCTTTCAGGGTGCGTAACACACAGCAAATGTGACCTCTCCTTAAAAAAAGAAAGCAAAAAACCCTAAACGCTAGCAGTAGTTCTTACAGGTGCTATATGAAGTTCTACATAATTCACAGCTATATCATTCGTGATTCTTGCACTCTGGAGAGTAAAAAGTTTACAGCACCCCTGAAGTACCACCTCTCTCATTCAGGTTGATGCTCGTCTGCTGTTTTAGGGGTGCAGAAGTCTTGCATTTTACTGTTTCTTTTTCACTAAAAATGCTGGAGTTAGATGCTCTTAGTTTTGCATTCTTTGGATTCTGGAGATACTGAAATCGTTAAGGTGAGTAACCATTTTTGTGTGAAGACCATTTACACTAACAGTCATATATGTATGCTGAGCTGATCTTTATATAGTGAGTTTCGGGGTGTGCTTTTTTGTTTTCACCAAGATTAACTGCTCTCCTAGGCAAATGCTGGTTATCTGATTGTCACCAAGCAACAAAGGGCTTACAATTTAATAACTACGGGTTGGATCCTACTCTCATTAAAAGTCAATCACAAAATATCCATTAACTTCAAAAGCAGCAGGAACAAGCCCTAATTTTCCATCTGTGCTGAGTACAGAAAAAAAAATATTTTAAGCCTTTGCTGAAATTTTGAATAATTGCAGGCAACCCTTATTTTGCATAATTTACATCATGCAAAATAATGAAAATGGAATACTTTCCATGGCTACTACTTAAATATATGTTATATCATTCTTTATAAAATATGAAAGGCCTGATCTCTCACCCTCTCTACAGACTCCGGCTTTGGCAGAATTATCCTGTTCTGCATGGCACAGATAACAAAGATGCAACCCAGTAACATGTATATTTGAAGCTTGTGGACATAACAAAAAAAAAAATTTAAATACTGATTATCATAACAGAGCTCCTATCAGACTTCAAGGGGAAAATCAATTTGCATGAGCAGTGTGCTGTTTAAAAAACAGACCAGAACATGTGAATTATTGAACTACGCACGATACCACTTCTAAACTTGCATAAAATTCAAATGAAAGCACATAATTTTAAAAACCAGGAAATATGTTTAAAGATAACCTAAGCAAATTCGGTTCTTATTTCCCAGACTAAACCCAGAAAGGAGCATTACATTCTGTAATTTGCAAGTCTCAATCCAGTCCAACCCTGGATTACACCAACCCCATCCTCCGGAGACTTACGTGTTTATGCGCCACAATGCCACACGTGCTCAGTGTCTTGGGCCAGTTAATGCATTAGTGATGCCAGGATAAATGCTGGCAAGCATACCACACGCTGTGCTGCGGGATGAACCCCCTTCTCCAGATTCACTTTCAGTCTACCCTGGCCCAATATGCCTTCCCTGTCTCCAGTCTAGCAATCAGTTTTACCCTTCCCACTGTGAGGGTGGCTTACCAGGCTAACAGCTCAGAAAGGGTAGTCACAGCATCACATCAGAGGACTGGTTCAGCCTCTCCAGAGGCTACATCACACAAGTTCACAGAAAAGCAGATCCCACAACCAACACGCCTCAGTGCCAGGAAAACAAAAAGCTCCTTTCTGAGACCTCCGCAAATGGCGAAAAGCATTGTGAAATTCAAACACAGTCACCACTCTAATACAGGGCTGCGGGTGAATACTTCAAAAGCATGCCTATGACTCCTTACAAAGCAATACAGAACTGCAGCAGGCTTTTGGATGAACATAAAATGCACGCTTGCAATGAAGGAAACACCACCATTAAGGGCCCAAGGCTGTTTGGATACATCCTAGGCGACTCCTTGGGCAGTTCCTGAATGCTAGAATAAGCAGCCAGCCAGAGAGCCAGTGTCCCAGTGCCTGCCTCATCAGTCACAGCAGTTAAGTAAAGGCTGTCTGTGGACGGCCACACTTGTTTTTCTTGTTATGAGCGTCTCTCGTACTCGCCGGGCACAGTCCTTACTTGGGCTACAGTAAGACGCTTGCTTTTTTTTTGCCCCTCTGTCCTCTCCCCATCCCCCCTTTTTTTGTTCTTTTTTTTTTTTTCCTTTTATCTTTAAGTGTATTGCAACCCGAGAGCTTGCTCAGGCATTTTCCACGCCTTGATACAAGAAGTATCACTGGAAGCATAAACAACAATATTTTAATGTCAAGATTCCTGAAGGAACTGGTCAGTCATTTCCCAGCAAAGCAATGTTTCATCAGCAAATCCAGACTTGCTGACAGAGAGCTATTTGCAGACACAAACCGGTCGTGATGAATTTTCGCCAGGTCTGAGGCAGGACTCGGAGGGAATCTGGCTAAGTTTTCTCCCTGCTCACCTGGCCGCCTGTGCAGGAACGCAGCCTCACAAGATCTGCCTCGCTCGTGAGGGTCCGCCATATGGCGCAGGGACATCGGCAATTCAGCAGCTTCCTTGCTACCTCCCACGCATCCCTGAGTTGTAGCTGTTCAGCAGAAAGCGTGGAAACTACAAGAGTCCCCACCTGAACTGCACTCTCAAAAGCTACTTGCCGTGAAAACTTAAATACTGAAAGCCTCGCTAGAGCTTGGTCTCCCTCAGAGGAGCACAGAAACCCTGGGAGACTCTGGCGGAGCCCAAGATCCAGGGCAGCCGAGGGCTCCTGACATTTCCAGTTTCCCTGGAGAACAGTCACAGGTCTGACAGCAACTGCCACCCTACAGCCTCTGCAGAAATTAGGAACCAACCCAGGGACCAGCTGAGTCCTACTGAATGAAACCACTCCACTCCCATTTTATTTGGGGAATGGGGAAGAGGGGGAACTTTCAAGAGGGTTTTTTTGGCAGAAAACTTAACCCCAAAATGTAGCTCCCACACTGACTTGGAATGCAACCTTCTCTGAAACACTGACATTCCCGCCACCCAGGAGCCCCATGTTTCAGCCCCCTCTCTGTGTAACGGGCATCCGAAGAAAACACCATCCTCTGTTCAGGTAACTGCGTACACAGCTCCGTGATCCCCATCAGTTTTTGCTGATTGTCTTTGAGAAAGCGACCAGTAAAAGCAGCTTTTTGTAATCATAAGTATTGTTCCATACTGGCTTTCCTATTCTCTGTTGAAAAAAGGCAATTCTCTTTATTGTAACATTTGTTCCTGGGGCCTGCATATAACTTTTATCTCCCAAAGGTGCAGATTATATTACACTCTTATCCAAACCCAGCTACACACAATGACTAGAGTAGTATTCAATGTAATCACTAGCAATAGTATTAGAAATTCCTGTTCTTGTAATAAAATGTAAAGGTTTCCTTCCATGCAGATGGCATTTCATATTCTAAACTGATGCTGATGTTCACAAATCATGCATGATAAACACCTCTTGAAATTAAAATCCTTGATTCACAGGTCAGGTATAGCTTAGCCAAGAACAAGACAGTATTCCTTCATTCTTCTGACTGTAAACCTCTTCACCAAGTCTATTCTTCCATTTCCCTCAAATCCCACTAAAACTCTTCCTTCACTGTTTCAGTGGCTATCATAAAATGAAAGTACACCCCCCAAAAAACAACCAACAGATATGAGTCGTATTTCTGTAGACTGTTTCTTTTAATTTGCCTGTTCTGTTCTTCTCTGTCATGTATCTATTTATGAATATCCCTTCTTAGGTTACCCTGAATTTAGATTGCTCTGCTTATCAGGGACTGTACTGAAAAGTTTATCATGTCTCTGTAGTTTTTAATCAGTATTTAGACAAATTAAAACTATCCTGGTTTTAGCTGCCCCACACTCACTAGAACAGATTGTAAAAAAAACCTCTGTACAGTTTGCAGGCATTTACGCCTTTAAACGCCAATGAGACTAATGACAGAGCTATAGCAGTCTGCAGAAACTAAATTAAAGCAGAAGTAACAACAAGCCACGCTAGAAATAATCAACCTTGCTTTTTAGTATAAGACAGAAATAAATCCTTCTTCTCCTGTCCTCCCCACACACATCTGATAGACAGAAGAGCCTGCCCAGCGACACCCCTGCGCCAGCGTGGCGATCTCCTCCTCTCCAAAAGACCAGAAAGCTTTTGATCTATGAGTTAGGGATCCTAGGCAGATGTAGTGTTCCAAAGCATTGCTAATTTTACCAGTAACCTAGCAAAAACAGAGCAGAAGATAGTGAAACTCAAGTTTTGTGGGGCTAGCAGATGCATTCTGTCAAAATCTAGCTATGATCGTTGCATGCTGCCAAGACTGAATTCTTAACCTTTTGCCACGTCCCAGAGCAGAGAAGGCAGAAAACAAGGCAAGACGTCATACCCTGGCAGCTATGTTTCACGGCCTGTTGCACGAGTCAGTTCTGAGTTCCTGATGCCAGAGCCAGTGATCTGCATGAGACACGGGCACGTAATTGCTCTGGCCCTATCAAAGCTGACTGCCCGCAGAGGGATGGGGCAAGCTGCTGGTGACCCTTAAGAGGAGTCACCAGACACAGTGACCCTCACACTGAAAGTGGTAACTTCAGCATATGTAATTCAAAGTCTCCAGCCCCAGCTGGGTGGTGGGAATGTTTTTTCCAAGGACAGTTAAGACAGTTAAAGTAAATAAAATGTGTGTGTGAGCCCAGGGACCATGGGTTAAGGCTTGCTTTCTCCATGTTCAAAGTTCCTTATTTGAGAGCAAAGTTGCCTCCATTTTGTTGTAATATAATCAAACTAAGACACGGCCAGAGTTGAGATTTGATCACTCTGCCTTCACAGCTCCTAGCACAGTAAATCCAGGTACCATTATTTAACAGATAGAGCACTTGTTGATAGCAGGCTTCCTAAGGAGCTACGCTGGCGTTAAACAGGAATAAACAGCATAGTGAACAATGGTTTAATACCAGGCAAACTAAAAAGGCCAAACTGTTGAAGCGGGCCAGGGAACTTTGCTGTGGTTGCTGTTTTGTTCATGTACACTCTGCTCTAGTTCTTATCTTTAAAGTCCATGTTTCTTTCATCAAGTTCCTTTCATCAATCCCAATTAACCAATGTTATTTCATTATCTACCCACACACAGACCTACCAGAAGAGCCACTAGGTAGGTCTAACTCTCTGCTACCAAACTCACTATGCTCCTCTTTACAAGAAAGCCATGTGATTTTTTCCTAGCATAAAGAATGCCAGAAAAAGAGAAGGCAGGCTTCCTAGGCTGGGGCTAGTTAGAAACACTTTCTGAGATGCAGTGTCTCAATTGCCCATACAAGCACTGGAGGGTGAAAGCAGATCTTTGTGAAAGCAAATAAAATGCTTGGTCATTCTGCTAAAGCTTCCTTTGAGAGCACAAATTAATTTCATTTACAATGTTGCCTACTAAAAGCTGTGGTAAAGGCAACCAGTTCATTTCACATCAAGCACCAAACTGGCATTGGATCGCAACCATCACTACTAACCTAGTCCTGACTTGACATAGACCTCGGGGGCAATGAGCTCCGTATGTCAACTCGCTGTGCCCGGACACACTGAGCATTCCTGGGATATATAGCTGCTGCTCCAGTCTCTCCAGAGCCAGCGCCTCTGCTACACAGCACCAAGGCTGTCACGCACCTTGAGACAGAGAACAAAGAGCAGAGACCTGGCTCACCTGCCTGCGACTCTATGTGCACAGCAAAGCAGGGCCAAAACAGCACCTGAGCATGGGAAATTTGTAAAGTAGTGCCCCCAAAACTGATGGCTGTGAAGAGCATGATCTTATTTACACAGTTCAAGCTTGCCAGTAAGAGCTAAATCTAATTGTTAGGACACACCTTCACTGGTAGATTGGGTCAGTTGGGCAAGCTGAAACCCCATTTTTAGCCTTTTACACAGCCATGAAGAATAAGAGGTGGAGCACAGCCAGGAGGGACCAGAGGAGGAACTGTGAGTTCCAATAGTTACCAGAGCTGAGTTCCTTCATCGTCAGCCAAGTTACCTGTCATCAAGACTCGGCTAATGCCTGACCCGGTCACCCTGTACCCTTCACAGTGTTGGAACAAGCACAGTTGCCACAGCACCCAGGGTCTAAACTGTACATAAATGCATACCCACGCTAATTTCAGGTGTGCGGGTTTCCACTCCCATGTTTCAGTGAGAATATAGCTGTGAGAAAGAGTGAGGCAAGTCAGCACTGGGGGAAAAAGAAAAGAAGTGCCAAGATATTTTTGAAACCTGGCATGGAAGAATTGAGGTTTCTGAACTGAGGATAGTCTTCCTGCCTGAAATGTAAGGGGTTTAAAGAAGGATGAAATTTGCATTCTTATCTTCATCCCTTTCACGTTCTCCAAACAGTTCTAGCCATATAGATATGGAATACAACTGCCACGGAGAGCCAGGAGTCTGAATATTTTCCACAAAAGGCAGCAAATGAATTAGCCTTTCCTACAGTTAATCAAGAGTGAAATGCGCTGTCTTATCCCAAAGCTTACCTCGGTTGAAATCTCATGACTGCTTCCTGGCATCTTAAAGCCACGTTCTGTGCATAGTCATTAGCCGAGGATCCAGCCTTCCCCTGCCACTCTGAGAGGCCTGGCAATGCACTTTCCAGCTCCTGCACAAAGCAAAAAAAAAAAAAAAAAAAAGTTGAACGCCCTGTCAGTACCAATCAGGCTTAGCTGAAAATTTTGCTTTAAGAAAGAAAGAGCTCCATGAGACTGGATGCTGACTGTGGCTCTTTGTTATTTTTTGTTAGTAATCCAGAAACAACTGGAAAACACAGACTAGAAAAGGTTCTAAACAAAGCAGTATCTTCTTTCACTGTAAAACATTTTTTTAAACCAAAGCAGACTATGACCCATTTTCTGTTTATTAGTTAGACAACAGATATCAGCTTCTGAGCTAAGAGGTGTTATACACAGAGTTCAATATTTTTTGCTTAGGTATACACTCACATTTCAGTTGAAATTATTTACTGACATGTCAGGAATATTTTATTACATGGGCATCATCAGAAAAATTTTGGCTGACAAAACAAGTGCAGTTCACATAATATGATTTGTAAGGTTTAGCCACTTTCCTTTTTCCTTTTGCTCTTTCCCTTCCCTAGCATATGCATAGCCTTATGAATAGAGTATTACTGCAGGAGGAGTGAAAGGCAGTGATGAAAAAAAAGTCACGTCAGCCAACCTGCCACACAGAAAATAAAAAAGCCCATTTAGTCCAACAAATTAAGGGAGTAGGAATTAGAAAAGTATGCATTTTACTCCAGGCTTTCCAAAACCAGTTGTAGGGCTGTGACATGTTCAGCACATCTTAATTTCCTTACCTATAAAACGGGTTATAATATTTTCCCTTGCATTGCGAAGAGGTAAATTAATGAATTTCTTTGAAAATATGATAATCTAAGTGGGACTTTTTCCTACTTCTTTATTAGCTTTTATCATCCAATATTTTATTGTAACCATTTACAAAATTAAAATAAAATGTGCAAAACAATTACGTTCCCTTCCCCTGGTAAAGCAATGTATCTGATTTTGCTCCAGTTTCAAAGCTTAGTTGGAAGCATGGAAGTTGGAAGTTTGGATAGGACTGTTTGGATGGGAACTTGGAGGGCTGAGGTCTTTCTGCGTGTACAAAAACAGGGGCTGCTTTTACTTCCTTCTTAGTCTGTTCCAACTTTACAGATTATAGAACCATAGGATGGTTTGGGTTGGAAGGCACCTTCAAGATCACCTCGTTCCAACCCCCCCCCCCGCCATGGGCAGGGACACCTTCCACTAGACCAGCTCGCTCAAAGCCCCATCCAGCCTGGCCTTGGACATTCCCAGGGAGGGGGCACCCACAGCCTCTCTGGAATGAATGAAGCTTGTTTAGACATACATTGTATTTAAACAAACCTAAATTACACTTTTATAAAATTGTCAACTTCATAAAAAGCTTTTAAATTTAAGAAAGTTGCCCAAATGGTCTCCTCTCAGGGGAAATATTCAGTGCCTACTTCTCAAAATTAATGATGAAGGGATAAGGGATCTTGTAAAAAAAAAAAAAAAAAAAAAAACAAACAAAAAACAAACCACACACCAAAAAAACCCTGGTAAAAATAAATAAAATGTCTGATCACTAGGATTTTACTTCCTCTCCCTGATGACATTTTAACTATAGGATATTTGTTGCATAAGTGAACATTAATTCCTCCCACTTAGTCTATGAGGTGAGTATAAAAAGAGTGTTGAAATCTACCTCCAGAAAGAGGCAGCTGTCACCATCGTGATGGAAGCTACTCAGGAGGAAGCAGCCATGTGCTAACTCTAACACACACGTCCATCCCGTGGGGTATGTCTGCACTGCATTTATGAAGCGCAGACCTGCCCTGGGACTGAAAGTACCTTCCCTGCCAGTTGAAGAGACCTGCACTAACATGAAATTAGTTTGCTTTGGTACCAGCCACTGCAGTAGAACTGACCCAGCAGAAGTTAATCAAGCCTTCCAACCATACTGACTACCCACAAGGGGACAAATTTCCAAAACAGACCTCCAAATCAGAGGCTGTCTTTTTTTCAGACTAGACGGTACGAAGCTCTGGTGATGTCAGGGGAAAAGGAGTGAAAGCTTCACTCGGCTGACTAGCGTTACTCTTGCTTTTGTTACCCTTTGTCTCCTTCAAAGCCTTCTAGGACAGATGTTTCCCCCTCTCCCTATGCCTATCTAGTACAGTTTAGCATTGAATGAAAGATACTTCATCAAAAAATGGTAATAACAGTTTGGGTTACAAATGGCCAGCAGTTTTTTTGCAGCTGTTCTATTTTTTCCATTACTATCTTAACGTTATTTTCCCTTAGCTATAGAAAAATGATCATATGCTCTGGGGGGCTAAACAGGTCAACACAACTGCTATTACTAAAGTTCAAGATAGAAGTGGATTGAACCAGTTCAGCTTATTTTACTTGCCCAGAAATCTTCAGTGGTTTGATGTTCTCCAGGTGGAACAGTTATTTTCCTCATTTGTGCTTAGAATCTCTTGTAAGGACTGGGTTACATTTTGCTAGGTATGGGACATGACAGAAAATAGAAAGAATAACATTATATTCTCTGAAAAGTGTAAGTTCTATACTGGCAACAGCAAAGCTGGAAGAAAGAATTCTGCATCATCACTCTGATGCATACTGAAAATATTCTTTCTTAAAGAGATTTAATAAGAGACACACAGGAAGACTACAAACCAGATCTCACAAAAAAACCTCTGGAACTGAAGCTGGGGATTTGTGTTATTTGTAAATCTGAGGGATGCAGACTCAGGGGATAGAGGGAAGAGGTTGGGACACTGGAGTTCAGGAGATTACTTTCTTACGACTGTAGTAACATCATTAGGGTAGATTTCTAGTCAGGACTTGAATCCTAGCTTTTTATGCCATCATATGGAGTTTCAGGATACAATAAAATACTGAAAAAGAGGCAACAGCCATTGACTTATACCAGTTGAAGACCTTGTCTAGAATTCTTGCAACAGCCTCAACCTCTACACTTAGATGTGCTTAGCTTCAGAATTTGACCACAAAAGCTGTTAATACAGGTAAAAAGAAAACTTTGGGTGCTATGTAAATGAGTGAAACAAGCACATTTCAAGTTAAGCAAGCATATCTTATGGCTGAAGCCTTCTTGGTGTTGTACTATTTAAGTTAATCAGTCAAAGGAAGTCAGTCGGTTAAGGTGCAAAACCAAACCCCTGTTAAAAGTGGTAAACTTGCTTCAGCAGAAGCCTCTTCCACAACAAACACCCCTCTCCAATATCAGCAGAGAGAACATGGCAATTCAAGACCCTTTCTGTTAGATGAAAGGGAAAGCTGAGGACAAGAATATGTGCTGGTAATAGGCGCTCAGTTGCAGGCTTAATATTTGAGGACTTGGGTGGGTTTTGGTTGGGGGTTTTTTTTGTTTTTTTTTCCTTTGTTGTTGTTTTTCATAAGTTATGTCATTAGGGTTTTAAAGAGTAACCCTAGGGAAGCACCCTTGATGGAACCTCTGTTTCTTAAGAGCAATGAAATCCATTCCTCATGTGTCAAAGACTTCCAACAGTATAGTGCTGTTTTCTACTATATTTTTGTTTCTTCTTCACTACAGAGAGATGAGGCTGCATCTGGTAAGCAGTCCGTGAAGAGGGAAATCTCCAGACATTGCTGAGAAATCTCAGTGCTGCATAATCACTACCATGATGTTTCCTTTGTACACAAAATAATACATGGGTTTGGAATCAGCCAAAAATTACCATCATGGATACACACGTTGAGATAAATAAGCTTGTTTCACAAGCTAAATTTTTTTCAGAAAACTATTTCCCTCAAAAAAATCACAGTATAGCATAAACCATCACTGTTAGAGCATCTGAATTACAGTACAGGCATACAAACCTGCGCTTATGCAGCAGCTTAATCTGCTCTTGAACTCCAGAAAGTGCCTTGCATCCTTCATATGCTTTATCCAACACACAAACACTTCCATCTCTTCAAATGCAAGCACCATTCAAATATTGTACCAGCATTTGGGACCAAAACCCTGGCATACCTCACAGTGCTGTGTCAATATAAAAAATAGCCAGGACTGAAGTCCTGAGCAGAAGTGCCTCCTACCCCTCCTGAAAATGCCAGTCTGGACAAGAAAATAAGCAGGTACATTTAATGGACTGTGAATTGAACAGATTTCATCCATGATGGGAGGCATAGTTTAAACATAAACAGAGCATACCTAAAAACTGAAGTGGAACTTGCAGACTGCCTGACATGTTTACGTGTTTGCGTAGCTAATGTGTTAACGTCGTCTCTGTTTTTTTGATTCCGGTGCATTTAAAACCACAATTTTAATGTCAAAGTACTGGAAGTTCTTTGAAATCCATGCAATATTCCCACTTAATTTATACTCTAAATACAAAATTTCACACAGCAGTTTTCAGCATTCCCATCTCTAGGCATTAATTGTCAAGCCACCATTTCATTTTTATAGTCATTTACCTTGATAATATGACTTTAAAACTGAACTTTTACTGTTTCTACTTATTAGCTAGCATATTTAGTGTCATTTCGTAAGTATGTCTTAGTATCAATAAGGAATTTGAGGACAACTCATTTAATAATCTACATTCATGACTGTGCATCAAAGGTGAGTGACAGGATTAGGCAAGGAAAGCAGACTTTCCATTCCTCACCGTCTGTTCTCACACTGACTGCCCGGAGTATGTTCTAAGCATATGCTTCCTCACCTCTTGAAGTCAAATAAATCCTAATTAATTTGATTTTCTATAGATTAACTTTGCAGAATTGCTAAAGAAGCTTATGAAACCATAGGAAAGATGAAACCAAGTAGCTGAAGTACAGCAGTGTAATCACATTCCAGCAGCCTGCCTCTCTTCCCATGTTTTGGAAAGGTTACAGCTGCCCCCATACCCAGCTCCTGCCCCCAGAGAAATAACTGCATGCAATATCCAAGGTACAGCTTTACTCTAGTGACATTTTATCAGCCGATAAGTGGTGAAGTCACTTGGTACTGCACTTTTATTAGACTTGGTCCTGTTAATCATCACTGTAAATTTAATAACCTTTTCTTCATGAAGACCTAGGATACATGACCACAGTACTACACTTGTGTCAAAAAAATCAGAGGCATAGGAATCACACTGCAGCAGACTGAGAGCCTTGCGGAGCTCAAAATCCCCAAGCTGGCCATCTTTCCTCTACTTGAACACAGCGGTCTGTTCCCTCTCAGTGACCTTTCTACAACGGAAATCCCCTGGATTCTCACTAGTAGAAAGGCACACAAAATTGGTTCCCATCCAAACAGACTTAATCCTTCCAACACATGCAACAAACTTATTTATCTCCCAATAATCTATCCTGATTTTAAAGGGACAATTTTCTGAAAAAGCAACTCACAGTCTTATAACACATAGGAGCAAGTAACAAATATTTCTTTGGCTTATCAGAGCAACACCTTTAAAAGAGATACCGTCACTGCAATATTGTCACTGCTTCTTTCTGATGCCACAGAGACATCAGCTTGGGGAAGTGAGGAGACTTTTGAAAAAGCACTCTAAAAATAAGCTCAGGAAAATGAGGATGAATAGTTTAATCACCATGTGCCGCGCATCATGCTTTTCTTTCATAAATGCATGTGCTCAGATATTGTTGTTTGTCAGCTCAACATCAGCGGCTCGTAAGTACATCATTTATCTCATCGAGTGGCTTGGTGGCAAGGTGTTTCACAAAAGGAAGGTATATGCAATTGCACAGTGTTTCAAAGCATCAGTCTGGCCCACTTTTCCAGAAAATAACAACCTGCCATGTACATATAAATAACAGCTACTAGAAACAACACAGCAGCACTTTGCTTTTGGCTTCAAAATGGAGAGAAGAAATTGCTACCAGTTCACTGCTAGGGTTGCTAACACAGGCAGCTGCAATAGGGTTTGGGAGGTTTGGTCAAGGATCCCAATGAGAACCCACACACAGAAATAAACCCTTCACAGAGCTCTTCTTGCAAGCAGAGACTTCTTTTTCATAGGCAGTGTTAACAAAGCCAAGAGCTAGATGCTTGCTTCTTTAAGAACAAAAGCCCTTGAAGTAGCTGAAAATGCAGCAAGGCAAGCATTCAGGGTCAAGGAGCATACAAGTCCTTACCAAGGCTAGGCGTAACGAAGGGCTTGGTAGATGCTTTCGCAAAAGTACCTTCCTTCTGCAAACCATACCAAGAGGCAAACTCTTTCCTCTACGGCAAGCACCACTAAACTCAGTGTAGATAAAGGATGTCCATCAAAAAGTCTTTCATGGTACTAGGATACAATTCCCTCTATGAAAGAGTGGAGTTCCTGTTACGGAGGCATGTTTGCTTTGCGTTTATCGCATGTATTACACTCAAAGCTCTACACTAGCTCTCATCCCTCAAGTACACCCATCAAATCAAAGCTGAGGTAAAATGGTGCCTACACATCCTACCTCTCCCAGTATGCCAGAGATGGGAGCAATGGGTAGTGTGGGGGCCCAGGACCTCTTTTGTGTTTCCTAATTCAAGCCCTTGAGTCATGTGAAAATTACCTGCTTGACACTGTTTTTCCTTCCAGAGGCTGCATATCTAAGTTACACTGGCGTTTTATGGCAGTCTAATTATATGCTCAAAAAGTTCCCGTGAAAGAGTATCAACTTTTTCAGTTAACCACTTTGGGCCACGTAAAGTACAATAGAGCAGCAAATTTGTGCTGTGTTGGCTTTCACTGGGTGAGAGATACAGGCACGACATACACAGGGAGCAGGCAGACAGGAGACCTGGAAGCAGCTGAAAGAGTAACATATGCTTTATGAGACAGATCTTGCCCTGTTTATGACTTCTTCCTCTTCCTGATATGCCTCCACTTGCTCTTCACAGGGTAAAATTTCCTATCATTTTTCTTATCTGTTGATAAACACATACAACTCATCTCCCTGCAGCCTAAATAATATTTCCTAGTAACGCAATACAGTTGCAATAAAATCAGCAGTTACTACTTCATCTCAGGGATCAACTCCAGAAAAACATGCAAGAAGATTAGGGCAAAAGCTGACATTGATATTCTGAAAGAGACTGTGATAATACCATGCCATTTGCGTCCTCACTTAGAAGGTAAGACATACCATCCAAAATGATGAATTCCCATTCTAAATTTGAAAAAATGGACCAAAATAATTCCTGATCTATGATGCGCTTCGAAGCACTTCAGAAAGCACTCTGCGAATTTCTTTCCACAAACAAGAAGGGAGGAGAGACAAAAAATAGCCAAACAGATTATACATCCAAGAAGAGATGTAAATACAGACATCTGTACTATACAGATGCCAGGCCTTGTGCCTACTGCAGGCCAACAACCTACCAACATTAACATAACTATCTTGGTTACGAGAATATTTCTAGCTGAGGGGTTAAACCTGGACCAGAGCTCTGTCCCTTACACTGCACAAGACATGACTTGGGAAGCACCAGGGGAGAACATAGGCACTTCCAGCAGCTGCTGGGAGGTGGTAACTCTGGAGTCTACATAGCAATGTACCTCTGCAGACAGCAGCAGAAGATTCTTCATTTCTAGTCTTCTTTTATAACCTTTAGAAAACTTATAGTTCTGCTCCCCTCAGCTCAACCTGGGAGGCCTGTGGGCAAGAGCACCAGTACCAGAATCTGCACTGGAATAGATCTATTATTTAAAGATGAGAAAAAGACAGAAAGTAAGATAAAGGGAAACCATGAAATCTCTCCATTGGCAGCCAAAATACCACTGCAAGAGATCCTCAGTCAAATAAACAAAACAGAAAAAGTCTAATCAAGTGCTGCAACTACCAAGATGTTTATATTTGGTGCAAGGAGTCACAGGAAATCTAAAGAGAGATACTTGCACATCTGCAGCTATACTCTTGTCCTGGTTTCGGCTGGGACGGAGTTAATTTTCTTCCTAGTAGCTGGTACAGGGCTGTGTTTTGGATTTAGTATGAGAATAATGCTGATAACACACTGATGTTTTAGCTGTTGCTAAGTAGCGCTGATCCTAAGTCAAGGATTTTTCCGTTTCCCATGCTCTGCCAGCGAGCAGGTGTACAAGAAGCTGGGAGGGAGCAGGGCCAGGACAGCTGAGCCGCACTAGCCAAAGGGACAGCTCTCCACTCACTTTTGATAGCAGTTGCAACACACCCCTCTCTGCAATTCCCTGGCTGAAAGAAATTGTCGTTACAGGAGGGTTCCAGGACTCCAGGTCCCTGAAAGTCAGGGTAGATTATTGTGGGGTCTCAGTCACATCATAGATTACCAGGGAGTCCCACTTTGCATTTCAAAAGGTATGTTTGCTCAGACACTCTGCCATAAACCTACACTTGATAAGTTTATTTCTTTACCTGACTTTCTTCATGGCTTTTCCCATTTTCTAGCTTTGCAATGGGCTTAGGTTTTCTTAGCTTTAAGTTGCCCATTTCAGGCTTTAGAGCGTAGTCAATTACAGCCTGCTGCTTGTGCTGCTGAGTATCTTGCAACGGCAGCTGCCTTTCTTCTAAGGCAGTAGGGTTGTCCGGATAATTTTCTTTGTTATCATCATCTCTGTAAGAAAATAAAATTGAAATGCATCAGGCAGGACATCAGACACCTGTCAAAACATTATGAAGGAAGAACAGCAACAAGTTCGTAGCTATTCATGGCATTTTAATTTTACCGAGTAGTCTACACATCAAACACTGCATACATTAGTAACATGAATTTGAAAGGCTACTGTTTATTGTCAAATCACAAGCTAAACTACCGTTAGTATTATTACACATTCAACTGTGGAGCCATTTAAATAAGACTAATTTTAGAGGTACTCTTTGGCTTCAGCCCTATAGTTCATATTCCCCAAATAAAATCCGAACCTGTCTTTTTCACGCAGAAGACCTTTCCCCATCCAATGATTCACACTAGGTTGTATCTCACAAATATGTCATCACGTACAATAATTCCTCTCTATAGTCACACTTCCCTTCTGACAGTCTCTGCTTTTGAGGGCTTTTGGACAAAGTGAGGGAGGTAGGCATATAAAAGTAGGGTTTGAACAGCCAGAGATGTGTTTGGGTGGAAGGGACAAGCATCATGTGCTCCCAGTTTGGAGAAAAGGTCCTCCTGTATAACAGCACATCTGGTGGTTTAAACAGACACTATTGTTCATAGATGCTCAGTTAACCACTGAATCCGGGACAGATATTTTTGATCTCCACCTAGCCTACAGAGTGCTAGCTGTCCTAAGAAGACCTTGCTAGTCTTACCCACTCCCAGTCAATCCAACCTTAGACCAGTCTGACGCCTTCCACTGGGAGCGTCTCCCTGGTACCATTAAGAAAGTGGTGCCATTAAGAAAGCTACCGCAATGCAGAATGTGAGGCTGCCTGCTTAGTTGGCAGGATGAGCAGATGGGCATTACTGCTCCAAAATCCCTGGCTGTTGCTTAGTCTGCAGGTGGAATTCAGATGTTAGCTTTGGCTGGTAAAATCCTAATGGTTAGCTGAGAGATGACTGCTCTCCTGGTGTGAAACTTCCACAACTGAGGGAGTCAAGGACTATAGAATTAACCCCCCGAGTTATTTTTAGAACGCATAACTTGCTGATTCAACGTTTTCTCCTAAGGATTCTGAGCTGCCAAACTCACTTTCCATCTGTGGCCCATCAGCATCCAGACGGATGCTCACGGGGTGCCTATGGAGTTAAATAGCACTGCTGCCCATGTCTTCTGCAAGTGTGCTCCAAGGCAGTTGTTATAGCTACAGGGCAGGGTGCTTTATATCCTACTGGCATTTCAACAATGTGCAGAAGTGCTGCTAATTTTAAGGTATCGTCTGATTTTAAAAATCTTTCTGAAAGGTTGAGTTGCATCCTCTAGCAATCAACATATACTAACATAGCCATGAGAGAGACATGCCTCAAGAATACTTCAGTTAAATTACAATTTGAAGGATGGGGTTTTTTCCACAGAGACACTCATCGATGAGCATATCCTTGCATAGTTGCAAAACTCCACTTACTACTACTTTGTACCAGTTGCTGTACAGTAAAATTCAATGTATTAACATCAGAGCTGCATCTGAACGAAAGTAATATGATGTGAAGTTAAGAACACAGACCACAATATATTTACTCCTATAATAACAACAGGAATGAATCTTAATATTGTTTACACAAAAGTATACAAGACAAATATGCATTTCCCAGAAATATGCATAGCCTTAGCAGGTAACACCCCAGAAATTCTACATTCCCTTGAGAATAAAGGTTTCTTTCAATAGTTTAGCAGAAGCACTCTCACAGCTTTTTTTGTTGCCAATGGATTTCAGACAAAATTTACAGTAGAATACCTGGGGCTGGAACTGCCTGCTTGCTCTTCATATACAGAGTCTGAATCCCCATCACACCTTGAAAATAGATACAAAATAATTGCTGATTTTCTGCCAGCTGCAGAAATTTAACTTTTAATAACATGACAGTGCAGCTCAAAGTATAAACACATTTATCCTTCTGACACCTTAGTTGGGGTCATTTAATGCCATAGCTGCTCCATGATAGTCTAAATCTCAGAGGAAGAAAAGGATTTGAGATGTTAAGTGCACACAATTTGGTATATAATTTTCAGTTAGATAGAAGTAATGATGGCAAATAATTCAGATGTTACCATAAAAATTACAGGAAAATTACAAGAAATATTTTAATTGTTTACGGTATACTTCACATTAAAAAAAATAATTAGAAACAATTAGCTAAGGATGTTTTTCTCCTAGACTCACAAAAATATTAACTATATTAGAGCAGCCATTCTTTGTGCAGCAGGAAAAAGAATCCTCAAATAAATTATAAAGTGATCATTAGTATTAGAAAGTGAACTAGCAGAATTTTTTAAGATGCCTGAAGAATCACAATCAATTACATCCCCTTAAGTTACAAACAACAGAATTGTCATAAGGCTGCCTAATCAAGAGGCAAGTCTGGATAAATATGCTAACCCACTCAGTGTTGAACATCATATTGTGCAGCATGGCTGAACTTTGTGGAATGATATAACTGCAAAGCCTACGAGCAGTCTTTCTTCAAATAAACACACATATATATGCATACACTCCTAACAAATATGCATACACTCTTTCTAGGTATTATTGCTGGGGAAAATTGGGACCCTCTCTTCGCCCTCTCCTCACCCTCTGTTCATACTCACAGGGCACAGACACTAAGCAGGCCTGGATCACTTGAAGTTTGCTGGCAGAGGAATCTCTTCATTATGGGGGAAGCAGCCTGTACTTCCGCTGACTTGATAAATTTTCAGAAGAGCTGCCCCACTTAGGACAGAGCACATGAAGCGATAAATTCATAGCTCTGCATTGCAATGTGATGACAAGGTTTTTAATGTATTCCTCTTTCCCACCGGTCTTCTGCTACTATCTTTATCAAAAGCCAGACTGCAGCAGAAGATATTTAAAGGGACACTCAAGTGTTTGCACTTCCTGAATACATCAGCATATGGATGAAAGCATTTGCTGCTCGCAACTGCAACATGTAACTACGGTTGCAGATTCCCCCTAATCACACAATATTCCTGCAACAGGTGCAGTTCTCCCCACAAGGCAAAGTGGGATGACAAATGGAGGACAGGGGTTGGTGGACAAAATGGATAAATTCACTGTAGAAATCCAGTTACCTCTGCCTCTGGGTGCCAGTCACACCTTCCCCTCTGGTCTACCACTAATTACCTTATGGGTGTCTGACACCAGCAAGGTGTAAGGGTAGGACAGACTGGGGGTATGAAGAAGGAAGCCCACTATGAAAGGAACCTGGATGGAAAACATACTGGAAAATTTCAGAGGCAGAAAAACACAGCAAGGAATTACACTGTGAGGAGACAGCGCCAAGGTCAGAGCTGGATGGGCAGAGCTCCCCACACAGACACAAGAGCAGGGTACGATGCCACCAGGCGTGCTGCGCACCATGGGCCAAGCCACAGTCAACAAAGGCCAGGGACCCCCTAACGGGACAAACTCTCCCTCCTGTGTGTGCCACAGGAAGAGGGGGTGGGAGGAAGCAGCTCTGCTGCTGGCTTCACTCACCCCCTCCTCTCACCAGTCACCACACTTGGCACCCTTCAGTCCTGAAAGACCATTTTGGCAACGGCGAACACTCTCTGGAGTGATGATGGATGACTGAGCACATGTCCATCAGCCAAGCGTATGCGTGCATACTTGCGCGCATTTTCCTTAACTCGGGGAAGTGCCCCGGGGGTTGCTTTCCCTGAGCTGGCTGTAACGAGGTGATCTTGAGAAGCAGAGATCCTAAGTTAGCATCCAGTAACTAGTAAAAGTCATAAAACAAGACAGGACTTATAAACAACATAAGTGAGCGTGACAAAATGTATTTGAATAACTGGATAGCAGTAAGTAGAAAAGATAAGCAAATATGAATCAGAGAAGATTGTGTCCATCATGTAGTAACAAGATTGTGAGGAAGTTCAGAAGCAACACACCCTGAAATTGTTAATAAACATTTTTCTCTTTGTAAGAATAAATATTAACCAAGAAAGCTCACTCATACAAGACAGTGCTCGAGGCTAAGACCATAGCAGGATCTTTAAAAAGACAAATTCATGATGTAATGCAAATATCCGTCACTGAAGCACAGAGCGTTTTTACCTTAGCTTCTTTAAGAAATGCAGCTTGTGTGTTCATGCCACCTGTCTGCACGTATCAACACAGACATGCACATACTCCTCTCCTCTCAGCAGTGACTTGTAAATCTTTTTGTCCAACTTTAGCCATATTTAGCAGACAGAGGGATATTCAAGAGTTTGGTAAGTTTTATGACAGCTTGTGGCCACATAGTAGAGAGAGTTCCCACCAACCCCAAAACTGCAGCAGCATCTCACTCGTTCCTAAAACACCAGAGAATACGCCAGAACAGCTTCAAGTCATAAATCCATGTGGATTGAAGCTTACATTGGGCAGGAAGTATGTCTTTTGACAAAACCAGTGATGTGAATCCTTTTCCTTCAGTGCCCAGCCTACTGACTGATGGATGTGTCTCTTAAAAGTAAGTACATCCACTACTGATCTTACAGCATGGGCCAGAGTCAGGTCAGAGATGGGGTCCCAGTCTAGCTGGACTGCTGCTCTGACTCTTTATAGCACTGCCTCTTTAGGTTTCTTCAAAGGATCTTTGGTTTAATGGGATTAGTTTTTTTAACTTTCTTCCATTTTCACCTTTCCATAGGAGCCATTTCAGTAAAACTTGAAAACTGCTCCCTTGTGCTGACTTGACCTTTAAGATGTTCACATGAACAACTTCTAAACCTGGCTGCACGCATGGCTTGCTGGAAGCCTAGCAGCCCTAGGCGCTAGTCTTGCCTGGAGAGATGTTCCTGAAAGTACTGTATCACTGATTTTAAATCATTCAGGAAGCCCTGATTTTGCCTTTGCCACAAATAAAGACAGAAATTGTCAAATGAGGATGTCTAAAGTTGCATGGCAAGCTCTCTCTTTATTCTGCTAAATAAAAGTAACCTATTTTCAGATATGGCCAGCACAAACAACTAGTGCTGAAATCAGTAAGAATTGTGTATCCTCAGCAGTTCTCAAAACCAGGATTTGGGGGGAGGTTCTAAGCAGGATTTAGGGAAACGAACTCTGGAAACAAGGTTTGTTCACTTGGACAATGCTTTTCAGATGTCATTTTTCACTTGCTTTGTTTTCTAAAAGCATGTTTCTACTTCTATGTTTGGAAAGATAAGATTAAAAATTAAAGCCCCTGAAACAGAACCGACAACAGTTTAAATGAGGGAGATTCACCCTTCAGGCAATGCTTGGCCCAGCCCCAGCTCTGCCGTGCTGCTGCCTCTCATGTCTGCACCCCTCTCCCTTTCCCCGGGGGCAGTGCTGGCACTACGCACTCAGCTTTTATGCCATCCTGGCCCTTGTCTTAATGGTCACATGAAGCACCGCGGAGAAACACCATCACCCTCAGGTCCCAGAAACCTTAAGGGTGAGGCAGGCACAAGAGCCGCTCCAGGGGAATCTCTGCGGGCAACAATGGATGGATGTAGGGACAGAGAGAAGAGAAGGAGAAACAAATATGAAAAATGTACTATCTGTAATCTGCTTCTTCTTCTGTGAAGGAGGAGCATCCCAGAATTTTACAGACCACAATTTATCACTTAACTAATAGGGACACAGGAAAATAATAAAAAATGACTTAGTGATTTAGTGGCTTCCGGTAAATATTTTCATATCTGCCACAATCATGCAAAAAGCGTGACTAAGTTAAAATATTAAATAAAGCAAGGCAATGTAAGCAAATAAAGCAAAGCAATGTAAGAGAGGGACATTATTTGGATCCTTATGAATTGTTATTTTTCCCGTAGTGATTTTGACAACACTTAGGGACGGCTCAGACGATTATGACTCGGCCTGCTTTCAGAATCTATCCTGTCCCCAAAACACTTAGGCAAACAGCTCACTGGCCAGCTAGGTTTTTTTAAATTATGAGCATTTTAGCAGTGTAAAACTCACCTAATACACAAACAAATCTATAAATCATTTCCTTCCTGAGAAACTGCTTAGCACATTACTGCTGAAGAATTTTCCCTAGAAGTTTTTGAAACAATTGAAAGCATGCAAAGTAATAATGTAGAGAACACCAAAACAGAAGTGGTTTAGACTGAAATAAAACAAAGACCATTTCATTTGTAATAGTTCCTAAAACATTTGCCTTTCTAACTTTCTAATGTTCTCCCTTGTCCTGTTCTGTTGTCTCTGTAAAACAACAACAAAACCAACAAAAATCAACATATGTCCTTATGATCATGATATATATGAAAGGCCTTCTAATGAGTTTATGAAACTGATTATGAAGAAATGACATATTGGGTACTTGGCCTGTCTAAATAATGTATAGTTATTTTTTTCAAAATATTTGCAAAGATTCTTTTTTTTTCTAATAATGCTTGCAGGAAGTACAGACCATGTGTTCTTAGAAAACTGGCATACTTGTGTTTGTCAAGATCATCGGTACCAGAAATGAGCAATATTTTCACAGAAGATTTATCCTACACTGAAAATCATGCATTTAAACGTGTGATGTGCACCAAACATATGTTCTTCTAGAAAGGTATTTCACTGCTAAATGGTCACAGAGCATGTAAAGGCAGCTGGTTTAGGCAATCCTTCTTATACAGTCATTAACAGATTACAGAAAACTGAATCAAATATATGACAGATAGCTTGGGACTTCTCACATACTACTTAGGATTATTCTCTACAGTAACTAAACTCATCATTCTTATTTAAAAATAAGGACATCTTTAAAGTGTTCACTTACTCTGCTAAAGCTGTCGTGTTGAAGGAATTATCCTGAATGCTGAAACAGAAACAAGAAAACATCAGATAAGTCAGCAAGGCAGGCAGGCTCCCTGTATCCTTCTCAGTTGTAGGAACACATGCACAAACATGGCATTGCAAGGCAAGTCTCTGTGTTCGCTCTACATGCACAACTGTACCTTCGGCTGCTCTGCACATGCTCATAATCAAGGAACCATAGGGATTAGTCCTACAACACCCACAAAGCCCATCCAGCAGCGCTCTGAATTCATACAGGGATGCAGGTAGTGTGTGAGGCTCAGAAAGGGATCTTATTCTTTTATAACTGTAACAGTGCTGCTAATGAAGGCTTAGATTTACAAACAAGTACTTGGCATTCTGTCCTTTAAAGGTTTGCTGTATGTAATTGGCTCATCACACACAGTTGTTTTTATTACTTAAATAGGGCTGCTTAGCTAAGATCTCTGGAGGTTTTTTCTTCTTGTTTAGTGGTCTCTTACACACTCAGCTCATGGCCAAACCCCAGGGGAATCTATGAAAAAATAATCTGGCAGAAAGGACAGTTCAAGTAGCAAAAGGTTATTAAGCTAACAGCAAGCCATAGCTGAAACCATTCCTGTGAAAGGAATAGGCTGCTGTGCTCCCGCAACAAAATGTTTCAGACCTGAGGTAATACATTCAGTAGGGGTCAGCTCAGGATACCATGAACTGCTGCTTTTGAGGCAGCGGTGGAATTCCCCCTTGAACAACGCCTCTCAAATCCAGTAAATACACTGTTGGATCATCATGAAATCTTATAGCAGCAGAAAAAAAAAAAAAAAACCCACCAGAAAAATCTCACTGCTACATACCGGAGCTGGGATTTTTTTGTTTGTTTCTTTGGGTGAGGGTGGAGAAGGCAATGCAGGCAACAGCATCTTATGAGCACTCCTGGTTTTGACAATGGCACCTTGCGGACGACAGCACCAAGCGGAGGACGGATACAGAGAGGTGCGGCATCCTCCTCCCCGCAGCGGCTTGTGCCGCTGCGTGGTGTTGACACACATTTCCCAGGCAGCAGCAGCAGCAGCCAGGAGCCACAGCCGTGAAAATTTCCCTTCTTTCACCAACAGCGCTAACAGCGTATCTTATCTTCACCTCTTCCCAGCCTACCTACCTGCTTGCATGCACTATTTCACTCTTTTCTTTCCCATATTTGTGTGTGTATATATATATATATGTCAATTTACATAATGGCACAAATTAGCTGGGGATCGCAATATCACATCCAGTCCAGGGACTTCTGCCTGACAGAGTAGCATGTGATGTGAGAGAAGCATGAACGGAAAAGCTAATTTTAACAGTTAGATTTTAAATCTTGCCTTAGACCTAAAACTTCATATTTTTTCTCCTCCTGTTTCCAGTTTCTTGGGTCCGACCACACAAATATAAATTTCATTATTGTTTTTCTATTGACAGAAGAGCACCTGAACAAAAGGTACACTTCTGGCTGTTGTGGCGATCAAAAACTCAATTTACATGCTCAAAAAGTAGAGGGCGATTAAAAAAATCTGGTATTATTAATAAATATATACCAGAATGCTTAAGTGCTTGGCTTTTGATTTTTAACGGCTAGGCTAGGTTGACAGCTCCATTTCAAGTGTGTGATAGAGGAATCACAATTTTTTATCACAAAGTCATATTGATAAGCATCACAGCTTGGTTAGACTGGAGCTTAAAGAGACAGGGTATTTATTCCCGCTCCTCTACATACACCCACCCAAGAAGGGGAGCAAACGCAGAATGCTTTTGCAAACATGACTTCTCCGTTTCTACGTGCAAATTTAAGGTCAAATTCTCTGATAATTCATGCCCTGTGCAAACATACTGCAGGGCTTTGTTGTTATTACTAGTAACAGAGCATGACTGAAGATCAGTTTGTAAAACAGGGATGCTTTGGACTGAGACCAAGCTTAAAACGTCACCGCTTTTCCATTGTTTGTCTGAAATTCTGTGCTATACAGCTGTTGCTAAATCTCTTCTAGGCAAGCACTTTACATTTATTTCAGGCCACTCACAAACTTCCATTTGTTTTAAAGATGGTGCTTGACCAGTGTTATTAGATAGTCTCTTCTTGAAAGGTTGTGAAATTATTCAATGAAAAATCAAATTTAATGTAAAACACAATAGTATTAATAAATACATGAAAGTAAAGGCCAACTAAACCCAGGATCCTGTTTCAGAGCTAATCTCCCAATAAGACAGATGAAGCCATCCTGCACCTGGGGGAACCCCAGAGAGAATCTACAGTTGACTCACAATAATTTTATTTCTTTTGCTTCCAGAAGGAAATAATTTCTCTTCAGGAGCAAAAGCTTATTTCACCAAGGATGTTGGCCTGGGCCTATCAGCTGATCCCACTTCCTTTCACCTGCTTCCTATCTGCGCGCTCTGGGTGAGACCAGGGCAGGCAAAGAGCCCCCGGCCTTACCCCACCTTACAAGGGAGAGCCAAAGATGCTTGAACCTACACCTCTGTTTCCCTCTAAGTCTCAGGCACAGGGAAAACGTAATACTGCTGTTACCCCCTTATTTTCAGCAACGATGTTGAAGTCAGTGAGCCTGTAATGCTATAAAACATCACTCTTCAACATACTCAAATTCTTAGTGCCAGATATATTTCATCACCACATTTAGATGACGTGTCGGGTCTCCCATCATCCTGAAGCCCCAGTGAAAATAACGCTACACACCTGTGCGTGAAGTAAGCTTTGGACTTCACCACTGAGTAGCAGATACACTTTTAAGGACTTTACATTTTGGAGTCATTAAAATACCTCTTTCTGACAGTCTGCAAATAAAGGCTTTCAAATCAGTTTTTCCGTATTTATGCTGAACAGTTTAAGTGATTCATATTTTTGCAATATCATATCTATGGAAAGACACTTTCTTTGTTAAAAAGCTTCCCATTTTATACTCAGTTTTTTTCTTACCCTCTTTTGCCAGATGTTATCAGGCCAACATAAATATCACATGCCAGCTGTCAGCTGACAACAAAAATGTCAGAGAACTCCAAAGCAAACATCTACATATATTTTGGAGATACCAGGATTCAGAAATATGTTGCTGTTCAGTTCCAAAAATTTGGCTAATACATTGCCTATTTATGGCTGACAAATAGACTGGCACAGAAATTCCATTCTTTATTTGGTTTGTATCGTCAAGAGAATTACTGCTAGGTCAGGAGGAAGACTGAAACAGGAACCACTTAGCCTCCAGCTCAGTTTTGCACATAATAGAGGCACATGCTCAATACAAATAATACGTTCATAAGCTCAGAACAGCATTAGCTGGCACTATAAACATGTATCAGGCAGTGAATGCTTTACAAAGACTGTATTGTCTACTTGCAGAAGACTGAAAAAGAAGAGAGAGGTAGTGAGACGAAAGTGGGCAGAAGTAGTTCTGGCTTCGGGAGAACAGAAGAGAGTGCAACAATCAAGAACAGAAGGCCAGAAAAGAAGGAGGAATAGCGAAGCTTGCCAAGCTACAGTTGTCTAAATGGTCACAAACACATACGCGCAGCCCTGCAGACTTTGTGGCAGCTTGGTTTCACCTGCAGAACAGAACCGTTGCCTCAGTTTCCAGAATTTGCTCATCTCAGTAGATGACTGTGTTCTCTTACGGGCATCTCTGATTCAGGTAAATGATGAGGCCTTTCAGCCTTAGTTACAGAATAATGAAGAACTTGTACTGGGAAATATACTGTATTTTTAGAGGGAGAATTACATATTCACAAAGGACTCTGAACTTTCTAAGGTTCTGTGAAAGTTAGTATTTCTGCGTTTATTATCTAACGACAAATTCAGTGCAATCCTATGGGGTGTGATTAACATTTATTGCAAGACTATTTTCTTTATTGTTATTTGCTATTCCACAGAGTCCAAAGTGCTTGTGCTGAAATTGCTGCATCAGAGGCAATTACATTTTACACTATGGTTAGGCCGTACAAGGGAGCTGTGCTAGACGCTGTGGAGAGACATGAAAGATGTGGTATGACATGCCGTGCGTGAAGAGGAGCCCAAGGCGACTCCCTCCAGCTCTGGGAAGAAGTTACTCATGTTCCACTACCCAAATAAAGGGAAAGTTGCAACAATCTCCCCCCTACTGCCTCTCTGGATGAAGTCAAGTCATCCCTGCCAGACCCAGCTGAGCTCAGAAACTCATAAAAATATTGAGCAAATTTGTTTGCCTTGGAGTACGTGTGTTCCTGCCAAGCAGCAATACCCTGAAGTGCTCCAACAGTCCTTCATCTCCCTCGCAAATTATACCGACAAGGAGACGCACTCACTCCCACCTGTATGCATACACAACATGTGCTTTCACGGACAAAATACTTTCAGCTCTGCCAAGGAGCCGATTAAATATGCTTGCTTGTCAGGTCACACTGCTACTCTGAGGTCACTCTTACGACAGAACACTTTTACTTAAGCAGAAAACTAACTGAGGGACTCTGCAGTAATTCATCTCTGCCTTCAGCAAGTCTGTTCTCTTCCAAATCACAAGGCTTGCGTATGGGATAAGAGCAGGGACCATTCTGCAGCAAAATGTTAGCACTGTGGATCGTTCCAGTGCCTTGCCCTTTCTTCAGAAGTGATCCTGTAGGATACTTTTACTATTTTCCAGTCAGTAAGGCATAAACCAAGGAGCTGCCATGTGAGAGAGAAGTCACATGCCTCTTTCCAGTAGTGATAAATACTGAATGCTACACTCTGCAGCTCAAAATATTCATGTGTTCACTGACTTGCTTTCTTGACGTGCAGTCTGCCTTTTTATGGGTAACATTCTCAGAGACATCAGGAAACATCTTAAGAAAAATTAAAATACAGCAATTATGTGCAGAAGCCGGTTGGTGAGCACTCAATCCAGTTTCTGTATCTTTGGTTTTCTCAGTGACCTAATTAGCACATCATCTGAGTGAATGGACCTGGGGGGGAAAGCATTCAGCTCATCTTGCTGTATGTCTTAAAATGCACAGACAAGTTCATGCAGGAAGAGACTCGAGCTGAGCGTAGGTGCAGACACAGTTGCCATAATCCAATCCAGGGCAATTCCATAACGCGTACGTATGTTGTGCTGGATAAAGCTTTGTGCAACTGCACAGACCTTCAGGGTTATATTTTCTGAAGATATTTCAGTGAGCAATCAAACCACACACACTTCCTTACTTGAGCCTTCTTAAGCAGTGGGCCCATGAATCCCATACACACTCCCATAGTACACCCAAGTTTGCGCTGGGGGAGGTACATCTACCCGGTAGCTCAAAAGGCACAGCCACGCATCAGTCAGATCCCTGCTCTTTTAAAGGGAGAAATATAATGGAACTGCACAATTTTGTGCAGATTGGAAATTCTGATCCATGAACCACTTCAGTCCCATCACTTGGGCTACATTTCTCCAGCTCAGGTGCACACACCTGAGAAAGCACTAACCCTGCCAGCAGGGAAACCTCCCAAGAACATGGGTAACCACTGGGGCAGGGAGCCCATGCTAAGCTCCCCCCTGGAAGGCTACACTGCTACTGGTGCCTTGGGTAATTAGCATAAGCCTGCTTCATATAGGTCTGCTGACTTGAGGAAGTGAGCTAAGCTGGCTATACAGAACTCTGCCTCTAATTTTGTTACTAAAGAACAAGCTGCTTTATGAAGTCCCATCAGCTCTGCTGAAAATCTCCATAGAGTTGCCCAAGAATCATTATCCAGCATGCATTAGGCTGCACGATACACCCAACGGTACCAGTCAAACTGGTGCTCATGACTGAGCCATATAAACACTAAAACTTGCTTGACTGCAGTCATCCACTGCAGGTAATTTAATACTGCCACAGATGACAAAACTATTTCCAGCAGGTTTACACCAAAGTCAGGCTAGACTCAGCACTAATTCAAAACCAGTTTCTCCTCTGACCATTGCAATATGAGGAAAAATACACACACACCCCCACTAATTCTCCTGAGTTGCCCAGAATGCTTCAACAGATCACTGTACCTAAAAGTAAACATTCTTATTTAAGAAGCCTTCATCTTTACCACTACTTACTCTAGAAAACATCAGAGTTGCAAGAATGACCTCTCTAATCAATTTATCTGCCTGATATGTCTGCAAGCTCACCATGTTCCTTTTGCTTGTAATAACAGGAAGAGAAGAGAGGCAAATAAAGGCAAAGATATTGTAAAAAATAATACTTCTTCCCTGGAGCAAAGCACACGTAGAGAATGTGTTTAGATAATGGCAGCAATGGGGTTTTTTTGTTTCATTTTGGTGGGTTTGTCACCACGGCTTTTTAAAACAGCATTCCCTCTTTTTTTGTCCAAACTATCTTAATAGTACAGGAATGCTGCAGCGTCACGTTCCTCCTTTGCACTCCCAGTCTGATACTTTTAAAGGCCTACTAAAACCAATGGAAAACATTAACAATATTAATTAGTGCTACATATAGTAAAGTTACTAAGAGGAATTAGCATCTTGTGAACATCAAAATGAAGGAAGGCCAGAATTAGGAAGTTCCATACTTTGTGTTTCTTTATCTGAAGACAACCGCAGAGAACTAGACAGCTCAGTCAGGAATAGATTTCATTCTCAAACATTCAGGAATTTCCTTTTCTTTCTAAGAGTGCAGATCTTGCTCAACAATTTGAATGTGATCATATAAGTAGAGGCCAGACTGTCATTTATGAGGAAGAATGCCAAATGAAGGCTTACATGTATAGCTTTCCCAGCATTTTCCAATACAAAATTAAATGGAAAGGAGAACTTGAGCTAAACCGCATTCTCAAGAAGATGAATATATGAAAGTAAAGGGAAAACCAAGCAAAGAGCTGCTCATACATTCAAGAAACATTAATGCCTTTTTCTGCTGGGTCTGTAGATGAGTGGAGCCAAACAATTTGGTTCTCGTAAAGCCCAGACACAAGACAGACATATGCAAGATATGTGTGATTCTTGGCTGTTTCTTGGGGAGGCAACTGTTGCCATCTAGAGCAATGCTGATTATGCTGGGTAATCTACTTGTTTTCTGAAAGCAAAAAATAAACAAGAAAGCACATGCTTTTTTTCTCAGATTCCTTTGCACAGCTCTTCCTAACCACCTGGGAATCTACTTGTGTCACCTGTGTGCACATACACACACAGGCATGCACGCGTGTATAAGCATGTTTATGTTTCTTCCAAACATCTATTCACAGAACCATAAACCTGAAAGACCTCAGCATTTGCCTTTTTCCACATCTGTCTGCAGTAGTATACTTACTTATGAAGTACTTTGCAAAGCTTGCTCACTGTCCTCCATGTAACTAGCCAGAGTAGTACATACTACCTTGCTTCACCTGTAGCTTTATCTTCCCAGCAGCACAGAAGCCAGAGTGATATAAAACAAAATCTATACCAACGTGAAAGTCATGTAACAAAGCCAACTTACAGCAATTGCTGCCTAATGTCAGAGCTTTTTCTCGGTGACATATAGTCAACACATCTTTAATTAGCATTATCGAAGAGCTCCGTTATCAGCAATTACATGTTTTCAAAGGGCACCTGGCCTTCTCCCCAAGCATTTACTGTGCACCACATGACATCCACTGATTAGTTCTCTCGACGTCTAAGGGACAGTTCAGGTAACATTAAAAACAGATTCACTCTCAATCCCCTCTAAGCCTCTTCCTAATTTACAAAACGTGTGTGTGTGTTATTTCTACGCTCTGATTACAAGCGGAAAACACCAACAGGCTACTCTCAGAGGGCTGGGCAGTTGTGCCGGGGGTCCATGCAAAGCTATGCTAGTTTACACCACCTGAGGACATTGCCCACAACATTTATAGCCCAGCAGGGCTGATCCCTTTGATCTGATGTGCCTGAATACTTTTTGGGTATGAGGTCAGACAGACTCTCCAAGTCCTTGCATATTTCTTTATCATAGCTTGCTTCCTACTTTCTATTTTTGTTGCACTGCAGGAAAATGTCAGTGGTACAGACAGATTATGAAGTATTAATATATAAACTAATCAGAGATATGAAATGTAAAACTACACCATTATATGCCACTTATCTCCAACACAAACTACTTTCTCTTTATGAACTTAGATCATATTCAGAGAATTCTGAATAACCACTACAGCTTGTGTGACACCAAGAATGATTACTAAAATTCAGAAAGAGAATAGTAATAAGTGCAGTTACAAAAGTATAAACTGTAACTTAAGACTCTTGTAGCATAACCACTAACCAGAACTACTTCTCATTTGGAAACAAAAGAAAATACGGGCAGTAACACATGGAAGTTTTGGGGTGAATTTAGCTTTACACCGCATTACTCTGCATGTTTGAAATCTCAGAAAAACTAAAGATAACATTGCTGCTTGCATCTGAAAAAACAAGGAATCTCCATCTGCACACAACAGGTACAACTGTACAAGACACAGGGTCCCACAGAGAGCTTTTTAACCATATTCACTGCAGTCAGTATCTTTATACATATGAATCTTGTTAATTCTTTGCTGAGTGTTTGTTAATTTCAGGGGCTAATAGGGTCAGAAAGAAAAGCTGACGTCATTAAGTCAAAACTGATGTAATGTGTTTATTTACATGTCCTTTTCTGAACTTGCTGCATGCATCACATAAATACAAAACCAGGACAGATCCAACTTCTCATAGGCCCCTCTGGAGCCCCCTCTGAACCATGGTAAAAGCCTACCGAGAACTGCATTTAGTTAACTTATTTCTGGCTGTCAATTCAGCATCATATTTCTCCCCAGCCATCTTGCCTCTAATAGAGAGGAAAAGCTGTCTACATGGCAAGCAATTTTGGACAACAAGAACAGAAAAGACAGAAAAGAGAAGAATGTGGTGGGCAAAAGGAATGAAACTGATATTGGAGGACATAATAGGAAGGCACGAACAAAATCCAGAATAAATACAATAAACAACATAAACAAATGATAGCAATGTAAAACACAGTTGTGATGGGCAGCTGGGGCAGGTCCCTTTACTTCTGGACATAAGCTCACCTATTTTTATGGGGGTTTACGAAGCTCCAGTTGCACATTCTCATTTCCACTATGAAAAATGCATGGTAATGAATCCCACCTTTTTTTTTTCCAATTTGTTTTTCTGAATTTCTATTCACTATAATGTACAGTCAATGACATTTGAAAACCACTGATTCAGACCATTAACTTTTCCAATATCATGATCCATTGACATCAGAAAAGTGTCATCAGTTATGGCATATTCTCGTGCACTTGTATTTCACTGAAATGCTGTGAATAAGCCACTGAATATTAGCAGCCACAGTCAGAAGTCAACTCCTGCTCAGCTTCTACCTTGCTGTTTTAATTTCTTCTCATAGCAAGTAGTCTGCTCTATTTGGCTTCTATTTCTATCCATGTTCATGATCTGTGCTAGTGTCCTACCACCTACTATTTTAACTTACCGGAAGGACAATGCATCACTCGTCAGCACAGGTAAAAGTTTGTTCTTCATAAGCCTGAGAAAATGTTCAACCCTCAACACATTCTGTTTTGTTTTGCTTTTCCCAGTACGCAAAATATTTTTCTTTTTTCTTTTAGATTGAGGGAAAGACAGAGGAAATTCTATTTCACCCAAACGTACATTCTCAGTATGTTACGCCTTTCAACGCAGTAAAACAGCCAGGACAGGACACAGCACTTTACAGAAATTAAATAATACAATCTTGTTACATAATATTCAGCTTTGCGGCATAAAACCAGAACTCTACAGAAAATATAAGTAAATGGCACAGAGATGTCTTATGCGTATGTTCAAATTTACCTTCTCATTACTTAAAAGCATTTTCTTTCATATAATGGTTGTTCGGGGAAGAGATAAACCTGTGGCAGGCACTCAAACACAGGGAACACAGGACCTAATTTCTTTACAAATCCAAGGAAATATCCACATAGCCACACACCATCTGTACTCTTGGCTTTTTATCCTCCTGCTGCACTGCGTACTGCTTAACTGTGTGTGCTTTCCTCTTGTGAGCTGGCTTGGTTTCCTTGTTGTGCAAGAAATATCCTGAGACAGCGCTGAGCTCAAGCATGTCTGCAGACGTGCCCTGTACTGGGGCCGCTGGAACATCTCCACTTCTTGGGTAACGGAGTTTCTTGCCCCAAATACCAAGATCTGAGTTCTGACATAGCCAGACCACAGATGATCTACCATCCGTGGCACCACGGAAAGGTCCTTACAACAGCCCATGATTTTCATGGGGCCAAGCATTGTAGCTCTTTCCAGCTCCTAAGGGGAGGTCCTCTTCCAAGGACCAGGACAAATCTCACTTAATGAGACTTTGCAAAAGAGCTGCCTTTTCATTCTGACTTAGAATGTCTCACAGAGGTCTGCAGAATTAGTTCAGTAAACTGCTGTAGCACACACAGAGGACAGCAGTCAGTCCTTTGGTTATAAAATGCATTCCATGTTCTCTTTTTCAGTTGGTTATTTGTTTTAATATGTTCTCATTCCAGGTTAGCAACAGCTTTTAAGGCTCAAAAAGAATTTGAAAGCAAGTATTTTCTCTGGGATGATCTTGTGCAGCTTTACAACAACTGATGACACTGAACAAATGACCTCTTCTTGTATAAATTTGGCCCCAATGAAAACTATTTGTGACTCAAGTATTTCCTGTACAGATCTGATGAAAGGAAGCAGAAGCATACGGGAAAAACATTTATGCAGGAAGCAGCTTTACCACTTCGCTATCTATTGCAACAGTTTTGTTACAAAAGGGCAGTGAAAATTACTTTTCCCTTTTGAGGCATTTAAATCCTTTGTTGTAGAGCACATCGAGTGCTCTTCATGACATCATCACACTTTCTAACTCAAAGTGTCTCTCCCCTGACCTCTTCGATAAACTAGAGAAAATGGTTTTTGGTTTTATATTATTCAGCAGAGAATTAGAAGTAAGAAAGACATTTTCATTCTAATTTTAATAATATTTTTCATCTAGCAGTCATGCAGCACCAATCAGCAAGATCCCAGTCATGGAAGAAAGCTTTATTTCTAAGTGACCTATCCATCTTTGGAGAGAATGAGAGTCTTTAGAAAATTCTCAGAAGCAGAGCCAGTGAAAAATAATAAATAAATAATCCTTGAAACCGTGACCGTAACATCTTTTTTTCTTCTGTAAAGATTACAAGGGAATGACATCTTGCCTTTACATTAACGAAAATGCTGACAGTACTTATTAAAAAAGAGCAATGAATGTTGCAGCCTAAATGTAGGCATATTCAGGAATATTCAGAGCTACAGTAACTTCCCTGTCTTTGCTGATGCTTGAAGAACTACAACCTACATTTTCTAACCCAGATCCAGGCTCCCAAACCCACATTTAAGCACCTACACAATTTCAGACTAATTTTAGGTAGCCACCAAGCTGAAAACATTTGGCCCATACATATTACGCTAATTTTGTGTCTACAATGATGGTTGTAAAGGCTCCGGGATTATGCCTAACACTACAGCTGTGTTGATGCATGCTCACTACAAATACAGAAGGAAAAAAAACCAACACATCCAAACCCAGCTTCAACAGTTAAGTCATCAACCCGGTTACCACCGCAGGATGTATTTGCGGCCCTTCCCCCTCCTCGTTTTTTCTTTTCCTTACAGATCATCGCCATTCTGTATAACCACCCCAAGCTCCTGTCTCAGCCACTGTAGGTGGCAAAAGGGCTAATATCAACTGGGATGACTATTAATATCTCCTACTACACCTGCCCCCCAAATGGTGCAAATCATGGATCGATTGTGAGGTCCCTTACTTGCTTTTCTCTCTCCTCAACACTTGGCACATATTTCATTGTTTGTTTTATGCAACCAGCCACTCAAGTGTTTTGAAAGAACAGGCCAAATAATGACATTGTAAACTGCCCAATGCAAAAAAGTATTCAGACAGGGTATCACGCAGAGTAGGGAAAAGCCATTCTCCAAAGCAGTAATAGTTTTTAATACAGCATTACTCATAGCTGCATAAAGAAACAGGAAAACCAGATAATCTATAGCTACCAAAAAGTAAGGATGACTCAATTCAAGTGACTCATGGTTGTGACTAACCTGTTTAATAGCTCTCTTTTTTAAAAGTCAGCCTTCAAATCATTTCTGCGTGTTCCTTCTCAATTGCCTTGCATTCCGTAATTTTAAAATGATTACCAAAGCACAATCACAGTGTAGATCTAAGCAAATCACAATGCTATATAAATGTATCTTAAAGCTTTAAATAAAACATATAATAAATAAGTGTCAGGAAGGTGTATTTGTCTAGAATCTAGCAGATTATTTCTTAGTCAAACATAAGGCAAATACAACTGAATGCCAGATGGGAGGGATGGAGAGCTGAGTCATCCTGCTATCAGGTGCCTGCACCCTGCCTGCAGGTGCTCTACAACTCATTGCTCTATCACATTATAGTTTTATGCAGTGCATTTCAAGCAGAATAAAAAAGTAGCTGAGCCCTCTCTCAGAAGCAAATGCAGCTGAGGTCAGGGACAGCAGTGCTTTTAAGGGGAGCTTGACGAACAGTCATCTTCTGGCAAAAAGCATTTTGCATTTTTAAATCGATAGGGATATTAAATTTATAAAAGAGAGGAAAGTTTAGAGCTCATTCATTATTAGCCCACTCTTCAATACAGGGTAAACATTCCTCCTCACACACTGTTAAAATGAATCCCCACTATTTAAAAATGTTTACAAAACCATAACTACTGTTTGCACCTGTGATATACAGTAGGCAAATGGAATTTATTACTAGTTCATTTTTACAAATACTCATATGCCAAAGTCAAACATCAAGTTGGCAGGAGAAAAGGAACTGAATGAAACCTATTCGCCAAGTGCATCACCAAAGAAAGCTTTTTAATTTCAACTCTTACCACAAAGTGCCCTGTCAACCTTTGCAGCAAATGATGTCCATATCCACTCAATGCAGCCAGCACTAACTGAAAAGGCTGCGAAATCAGCTGAAAGACACACTGAAATTGCCCATTATATGGTGCTGTAATTCATCTGCTATTCTACTTTATCATTTGGTGAATCTATAGAGGTACCACATTTCAAAATTACACTTACATCTAAAACTACACACACAATAAATCATCCCTGTAACATTTCTCAAGAGTCTCTAAGGAGGTTTATCTGACATTGCCACTAATGGAAAAGAGGATTAATGGGCTTTATAATTATTTATTACCCTCCCCTTGACTGCAGAAAATCTAGTTGCTTTCCCCAAGTTGTTGCTAAAGGCGTCGGTCTGAATCCCTACTTACAGCCTTCGGTGGGAGAAGCATGAGAAAGGGAAAAAAAGGCTTGTGCTGTCACTTCGGGGATCAGGCAGTAACCAAGGACATACTAAATTTAATCCACACTGTAGGGAGCATTTGATTGATTGATTGATTGATTGATTGACAACAGCTGTAGACTAGTCAAGCATCTCTCTCTGCTATCTGGGAGAAAATTTCCAGGTAATTTGTCAGAAAATGTTTATTTATGTATGCTGATGAACTCCGGAGTTTCCACTATCCTCAGCATCCTCACTTCCTTGCTTGTGCACTGTACACTTTTCAACAAATCCAAAACTGTTTCATACTCAAAAGTATGATAAACTGGTAACAATTCATGCAGCAGTCATTGTGATAAACCATATAATACACCTTCAGGAGCTTCATCTTATGCATCAAAGTTGCAGAGGCTCTGTAAGTAATAAATATGCCAATGCACACTTATTAAAGCTCTCACCCAAATATCTTTTGGCTCACAGCAGAATAAGACTACAAAACATTTCCTAGGTTTATTTTTAGGAGGTGGTCATTTCATTTTCTGGGAAAAACTATATTATGCGAAAACTATATTATGCAACCCCACATTTCATTAATATTTTGTTTGTTGGCAGAAGCCTGTTCCAATTTTCAAAATCCATTATGAATGTAGGGAATGATGCCCCTAGAAAGGGTGAGTCACAACGCTGTTGCCACTCAATGAATAACCATCAACTTTTTTCATAATATCCTGTGATCTGTGCAAAAAATAACTTTCTGCTGTAACAGGAAAACTTTGAGAAACAGCAAAACTGGAAACACGTGTCTCACATTTAGTCTTGAAAAATAGTGATATTTTCCCATATTGTTTAAAAGTGGTCTTAACAAAATGGAATATTTATCATCAGTAGCAATCTGTTTACACAGCAATACAAAGTATACAACTAGAACAACGGCAGGACAGACTCCCTTCCATGGCAGTGAAATTACATCTAGAACATTACATACATACAAAAGAATTAGTAAGAATTTCAGAGAGATATTGAGGAATTAATGCAGATCTCAGTCAGCTATCTGGACAGGCGGGTTTTTTTACCTGGCTGTATTGTAACGCTCTGGAAAACCTGCAAACGAAAAGTCACAGCAGCTACCCTTGAGCCTGATTCTCAGTCTCTGTCATACAATGAGTTACGCAGGAATTCATCAATAACAGTGCAGTTCCCCTGCTCCAGAAGTGCAGGCCTGAGATACGCACATAATAGCCAAAGCATGCAGCAACCCTCATCTCCAACCTCATATATGTATTTTCCTGGAAAGCTGCCGAGTTGTTAATACGTTAGATGGGAGATTCCTCACTGCGGAGCTCCCAGGAGATTCACAGCTACATTAGCCTCATGCAACAGAAAGTGCTGCTTTGCTGTACAGATACCCCTAAATTACCTTGCTAGCTCCTACTTTTTTGTTGTATTCTCTTCACCTGCTTCATCTCCCACTTGCAAAGCTGCTGGGCTCCTCAGGCTCTCAGGAGGATGAATCTTAGAAGTTGTTACTTAAGGTGTCTCTTAAGACAGTTAAATATTTTAAGGAAATAACTTCAAAACTTCTCATATATAAGCAGACCACCTGGTTCTTCCATAAGTCATAAGGAGGCAAGCAGCAAGTCTGCTTCCAACTTAGGACCATTCCCATCATTTTAAAGTGACATTATAGCATTGATGTAGACAGCACAATCCCTTTCTTTGTGCAGAGCAGCCATCTAAGCGATGAACCATCCTAAGAATCTTAAGAATCACATAGTTCCCATAACTCAAACCATCATCCAGCCATCTGTGTTTCTATATATGTTTCCATAGTGTGCAGTTTTCAGAATGTAAGTCTTGCTATTGCTTAGATCAACAAGACATATTCCTTAGCAGGAAGAAGTCGCCCAATTGTAGCATTGAAAACAACCACAAAATTTTGAGAATCGGAAAACCTGTCATTAATCTAGTAAAACATTCTTGTAAATCCCTTTCAGATACAGACAAGGGCAACATCTACATAACAAAGTACCTTCATACTATCACCCTTACAAACGCAAATTAGAAATATATCAGCACTATTTGAATGGAGCTTCATATTATTTACTTAGAACTGTTTTTAACATGACTTTGCTAAATCCCTAGACATTGAATATGAGCTTGAATATTCCTTTCCAATTGCTATTCAAAGCAAGATAAAAACTGAAAAGGTCTGGAGCCATAAACAAAGAGATAAAAGAAGTGTTGTTGCTTCCTTAAAAATCAGTCTCAGAGAACTGAAGGGGGAAAAAAAAGTTAGTGCCTGGCAGGGATGTGCTGATGCTTTTGGGTTTACTGACATTAAGTCAGTAACGTGCTAAAGCCCCTTGTTCCACCCACCATGGATGCAAAAAAGCCTTTTGGCTTGTGGGATCAAAACCAGATTCAGGGCAAGGTAAAAAAGGGAGAAATGGCACTGCTCTTACACATGAAATTATTAAAAGTTAATGAACTGTTGGGGGTGAGGAGAAATAAAACCTGTTAAAAGATTGAAAAGGGTAAAAGTATCTTAGTTCATGGTTGTCAAGAAGGCTGACAAAACCTGAATAGTTCAAGTAGGGTGGGAAGATGCACTGAAAGAAAATGGAGGAGGGAGGAATCAGTCTCATGTCGAACTTGAGAAGATTGAGAATTAAAAAGGCTGAATCTTGATAAGTTTACCATAAGCCCAGAAAGAATTAATTATGATAACAGAAATATTAGACTAGAAGAAAAAGCACTGATAAGAGCCAAGGTAATTTATCTTCCCTGTATTTAAAGACACATAAATTCGGGTTGGTTGTTCCATTTTGTTTGTGGGGTCTTTTTCGGGGGGGGAGGTGTTGGGGGGGGGGTGTTTTGGTTTTTTGTTTTTTTTTTTTTTTTTTGAAAAGCTGTATTAAAGACCCTGAAAAACAACCTGTTTATATGAGCCATCTTGTGAGTGACCTGTTCTTACTGGGCATTGTAAAGACACTGTCATGCTCAACATCGTTTCCAGCTGTATTCAAAAATAGGCTGTAGGATCTCTGAAAATTTGCAAATCTAATTAATCCAGGACAGAGGTTTGGGTTGGTAGCTATGCTTGCTTTATTTTGCATTTCATTCCAAAAAAAAGTTGTAGATGTTACACTATCTTTTTCATCGAATTAATGCTCAGAAATATGCATGACCATAAAAAGCCATCTGGTAGTTCGAGCCATGGAATCAAGCCCAGTGACTGCTCTTTAACCTTAGCACCCCAGATAGTTAGGATTCAATGTTTATGAAATAGATACACAGACAGTAACAATATGCAAACAGGAAAACACAATCTGCATTTCTCCTTTGTTTATGTATTCATTAAACTGGATTTCTGCATGTGCAAATGATCAGTTGGTTGCATAAGTATGTGTGCAATGCTTATTTGCATTAAATCATGACAAAACTAATGCAAATTATATGGGAAACAGACTTTTTCATATGTGCCTATTTTGATCCTCTGGCAGTTTGCTAACACTTTCGATTTTAGAATATTCTGTGGAGTACTGTTTATAACTTTACCTCTGTGAGTTTGCAACAATTACAGATAATTACAGAACTGACTGATAAGCACTTGGATCAAAATTAAAATTAGAATTAGCATAAAATTAGAAAGAAATATTTTTGTACCCATTTTCCTTTCTGGATGTGATAAAAGCTAGTTTGACTTTAAAAAAAAGTTTCCATAGAATTGTATGAATCTTTTTTCATATACAACTACCTCAAATGAGTATAAGATTTATACTTTGATTTATATTTACATCAGCCACAGCCAGATTTACATTTTAATTCATTCTCTCCTGTTGCCAGCTCTAATTTGCAGATGTTGTGCACATAGGCTTTCATTCTAAAACAGAAGCAGAAATTCTGGCACATTCAGTGTTTGGAAGACATTCGTATCCGCAATGATAGAGGCTAAACAGATAGGATGGATGGGCAGATGAGACTAGGGGACAGAAATAAATGAGGACTCGATGTTACCCGAGTCCTAATTTATTTGGAAGCTAGTATGTTTTCAACAGTGCAGCATAAAGGAGTCATTTTCTCTAGTTAGAATACTTCTGTTCAGCTGGATTCAAATATTTCAGTAACGCTTCTTAATGGATTGAATTTTTTTCTTTAAAAATGTTTGATTTTTGTCACATGCTAATGCATGAAATCAGAACGTCCCCAGTTAATTTAATACAGTGCCTAAGAGCAACTCTTGTATGGGTTTCTAGAACTAAACGAAACCCACACTTGTTCAGAACTCCATCAGTTAGTCATCAGTGACAAACTGATGAAAAAAGAAGTGAAAAGTACCAACACAGTACCTATTTTTATCCAAAATAAAACATTTCCATTTGCAGATTTTTTTTTTAAAGGAAAAAAAAATATGAAAGTCTCATACGGTGACTTACAAAAAAAAGTAAGAAAAGAGATGCTTACCCTCTCCCTGTCCTTCTTTTCTCAGTCTCTCAGCCTCCTACCGTTCCCATAATTCATGCATAAATGGTACCAGGAATCACAGCTCAATTTGTCTGTCCTGGAGTGTGAATATGAACTTTGGCTGTTCATCTCCAGTTTGCCCCAAACTGTGGGCTACAGAGAATTAATCTCCCCTGACCTCTTCTGTTAAACTGTTCCAATTTGTACCGTAACTCAATACAAGGGAGGATTAGGACTCTGGATGCATCTCTTAGTGTAGTGACACCCAATCATAGAATCATGGAATGGCTTGGGTTGGAAGGGACCTTTAGAGGTCATCTAGTCCAACCCCCCACTGCGGTGAGCAGGGACCCCTTTGACTAGACCAGGTTGCTCAGAGCCCCGTCCAGCCTGGCCTTGAAAGTTTCTAGTGATGGGGCTTCTACCACCTCTCTGGGCAACCTGTGCCGGTGTTTCACCACCCTCATTGTAAAAAGTTTCTTCCTTATATCCAACCTAAATCTGCCCTCTTTTAGTTTAATGCCATTTCCCACATGAATCCCATTCCCCAAACTTAAACATAATAGAAATGTTTCAATGACCTCAGAAAAGAAAAATTACTTGGGAGGTTAGGGACTAAACTTTTCACCAAATGCAATCTGCATAAAACTGCGCTTTTTAGTCAGTATATTACTCTATTTACAAGGCACAGTGAAGCTCTGACTAAAATACACGTCGCTGAAAAGAAACACAGCCAAGTCAACCTCTGGCTGGAGATGGCCTGAAATTTATTCAAACATCCTAGCAATAATTATGTCTCACTTGAGACATAATGCAGGTGCTATCCCTGCTTTCTGAATGCATCCTCACATACAACTATGTTCAATAAATGTGTTCATCACTTGAGGGGAGGGGTGTCACACCCTGAGCTCCTGTCCTAGTCGTACCACACCAGTGAAACAAGTAGATACTCTTCTGGAGGACGAGGCAAAGTGTGCCAATCTTTTCCCACAGCAACTTTGTCAGACAGAATGAAAAGCCCAGTGCCATTCAACAGAGATTCTATAAAGCAGCCAATACTCTCCCTCAGCTGGCTACTAAACAGACATTTATACAGTATTTCGCAGAGAAATCCTAGGTTATAGTTTGTGATCTGAGCGAAGTCTTTTATTTGGAGTAGCGTGACACAGAAAAAAGTAGTAAGTCCAGTTTACCAGTGCAACTGCATTGCTTCCAGTCAGTTCATTTCGTGGGCAAAGAAAGGACTGTCACAAAAATAGGTATGTATATAGATGCATCCAGTTTTGGTTTCTAATATTCACCATTAAAGGCATAAGAGATTTAAAACTGGCACCAGAACTCAGATATTTCAGTGGCAGTGAGTTTAATGTTCTTACCACTTGCAATACTTTTCAGGACCAACATCGTCTTACAAGTAATGGTATTCGTTAGAATACTAATGGTGCTCAGTCACATAAAAAAACCCCAGTGTGCATAAAGCTGTTTTAACGTCAAATCCAGCATACATTCACGAATTAAACAGAGGGGCCATAAGGTGAGAACTAACTCAAGATGGAAGTTTAGTTTTGACTGACACAAATCAGAAGTGTTGGTTAATGAATTATTCCCAGTGAATTAAATAAATGAGATGTTCTTCCTGCCTGGTGTACTGTAGGTATTTTCACTTAATATTTCACATCAGATGGATGAATCGGATGGGTCTTGATCTTCCCTCATGGAAAACTTTGACTCGTCTTCCCAGCCACTACTAAAAACCTTAGCATAACACTCTTATAAGCAACAAGCACAGAGAAACATATAAAATTAATTCGCTTATCAACCGATAGAAATGGTTTTTACTGAATATTTGTTTAAAAACGTGAAACCAGAAGCAACATGCTCTGAAGTCACTTAATGTTACAGCAAGCTGTGCTCAACACACCACACCTGTGGGACGTAATAAGGGTGATATGATCTGTCACCGAGTCCTGCGTGGCCTCGAATCACCTGCAGGCCAGCTAACACTGTGTTCAGGTACCCAAAGCTATACTGGTCTTTACGTACAACAGTTGCATCCCATATAACTAGAGCAGAACTTCTGCCGTGCCCCTTGGCTCTCACATGCCCAGCCTACTCCAGGCTGCCAGATGCTGCAATGCAGACTTGTTTTGCCTGTCTAGATGTTCTCTGAGAAATTGATCCAGCTAATTTATGGCCACTACACTGTCAGAGCACCATAAACCATTTTCTCAAGCCCTAGTGATGGGCTCCACTAATTTTATTGAAACACAAATTTCACATTAGTTTTTTGATCTGTTATTTTGACAAAGCCAATAATGCTCGGACAGATAATTTTCATCAAGCATACATTATTTTCTGCTAGGATACAGTATATATTCTATTCCAAATTACAGAAAGCCTCAATGCAAACTAATGATATATTATCCCTTGCGATACTTTTATGTACAATAAACAGTCCCAGAGTCCCTAAATTATTCAGCATGATGTGCTTTAGAAGCAGAATTTGCTCGTATTTCTTTAGGTGAAATGTAATTGGAAGCCAAGTGGTTCTATTTAACCCATTCTCCAGTCAAGCAGAGCTCATTTGGTTAACTTTAAGCAAAATAAACGTATGTTCTCTTTTGGTCTTCACTTTCATATTTTAAACTAATCTAGAAAGTCTGAATCACCCTATTTTACCTTCAGTTCAAGCCTCATAAATAAGCACATCACAAAAGATAAGAAACCATGACAGATGACAAAAAGCACTGTGTAGCTGAAGATAAAGAAGAGAGAGACAAATTAGTTAAGTGCTGGAGTAAACCGTTCAGGGATGTTGCTCAATCACCATCTCTGGTAGAGAGATCAGGTTAGACAAATGTCTGTAAGGAATGTTTTAAGTGGAGTTTACCTTGCTTTCAGGCAAAAGTATGGATTAGATGACCTCCTGAGGTTTCTCTCACATCTGTGAGTCTACAAATATAGTAGCATTAATCACTGTCTGTCTTTGGAGTAGCCTTCATGGCCCTTGTAACTCTCAAGACACTCAAGAAGAACTGCAGCTACTATGGCAACATCACAGAGCTACTTCGCCTTCTTCTATAGGGCAAAACAATGACAATCAGTACTAGTTCTGAGACGTGCTATAACTGGCACATTTTTTTCTTTAGCTGACTATATCTTACCAGCTAAGACAAAGTGTTTTAAAGGATTTCAAGCAACAGACTTTCTAGTTGGCTGGCAAAACCTTTATAAATCATCTGGTGAGAAGCAAAAAGCAATGTACTTCCAGGGTCCAAGGAGCTGCGAGTTTGAGAGCTGCTTGAAGAGAATGAGGACTAAGGGAAGGCCTTCTGCACCTGTAGGTTCCTGGCACTGCCCCAAGACCATCTGTGCAAAAACCTGGGGGAAGAAGAGCTTTATCGATTCAACATATTAAATGTTTTTTCTGTTCTGTTCTGCTTTGGTGCATTTATACTCCTGTTCTTCTCAAAAGCCTGTCAGCATTCAAAACAGCTACTACAAACTAAAAGAATGCTTTCCGTTTTAAAGTTTCCTTAGTAGGAGCTAAAGGATGGTAATAATTGCACAAAAGCCAGGCATCCATTTTTATCACCTCCTCACTGCCCAGCATCTCCAGGTCAGAAACAGGTTTTCAATTTCTTTTTTGGCACCCACGGCAGACGTGTTTCAGGAACACACAGTTCTGTGTGAGGAAGAAATCCAGAGATACAGGCAGTGTCTTTGTGGAGCAGGCAGAATGAAACTGATACTGTAATCCTTGTGCATTTGGGGGGAAAAAAAAGGGAAAGTTTTTAACTGAAATAATTATTTCTTATCCTGAAACTGTTCATTCAATTATACCTAAAGTATGGCTTGAAACATAGTAGGCAAACCGCAGGGCAAAGCATTTCCAGAGTTCCATTTTTCTTCTTTCACCATACACCTCAAAGCAAATGACAGCTGATATAACAGAAAAATAGCCTGACATATTGAGAGAAATAAACAGGGAGCAATTCAGAGAGAAGAAAACAAGATTGTACTTGCATTTTATTCTGTTGGCTTTAAAGTGAGAACTTGGCTGAAACATTATGAACTGTCATAACAGAACAGTAGTGTATATTTCCTTTGCATTATTAGATTTTTGTTTCTGTTTGTAAAAGCGGATTAGTCCCAAATGTTCAAGGAAGAAGAGAACAGCACATGCTGCATTAAGGAAAGTTTTGCCATGCTTCAGAGCAGGCAATAGAGGTCAAAGCAGCAGCTGCTTTGTCAAAGCAACAGATGCAAAATCTATTGTGAAATTTGTGTTTCATTAACATGAATATTATAAATGTTTCATTAGTTTATACACATTCAATACTCACATCAATTGATTCCCAAGAATTTCAAAAAACCAAATTTTTTTTGGCAATAGATTTGGTTGCAAGATTGAAGTCCCTGTGATCTGTGATCAGTATCACATCTGGATAGTCACTATTACTATTAATGTAATAGAAGGCAAAAATTACTTTGGGGTTATTTTTTGCCTCTTTTACAGTCAAAACTTTATTACTATGAAGTACTCTGATTAAATTCCTCTACTTGTTTTTCAAAGGCACTAATTAAAACTAAAATCTTTGATTATGTAGCAAATAATTTATGAACAAGGTCAATCAAACCACTATTATTCCAAAATGTGGTAAACTCTCAGGAATATCTTGTTGTTGACAGTGCACAGCTTGGTTTTCAGCAATACTTAAGATACCTCATATCTGAGTAAATATGAACCAAGTAGAAGATACACTTTTGAAAAGGAACAAAGATGACATTCAAACAGACACTAATATAAAGCAAGTCTTCCACTAACATGAAACAAAACAGCTAAAAGCAGAATGCCAAATGAAGAACAGAATGTAAGTTCCTAAGAATCTACAAGAAAATGACCAAAATTACTTTAGTATTCTGAAACTTCATCACAGTATCTTTGGCACCCTATTGAATGAAAAAAAAGAGGAGAAAAAAAAAAGATTCCTTTACAAATATGCACACATACATACACAGAGATACATTTATATGTTTCTTATATATATTCTCCCTGCTTTCTGATGTTTCTATTTTTAAGCCCGCTGATGAAGCAGAACTTCAGAGTTCTGCTCTGCTTAGTTATTCCCTAACTTTTCATTGAAAGCTATCATGATCCCCAGTAGGACCTGTGCTACATCTTTGCAGTTGGAATAAAATGCATTTCTTATTGAGTTTTGCATCGCTGGAGCATATAAATGACTTCAGGATAGAAAATGATGGAAGAGATCAGTACCTTTAGGATCAAAGAACTTCACGGCAGCTTGGTATAAAATTTTAGTAGCTCATAAGCGAGCTAGATGTTCAGATCTATTGATCTATCGTTGAGATTTTGGCTCCTAAATACCTACCTTTGTCACATTTTACGGTAGTGCTTTGGAAAACATTGAAAGATATCACCTAGAATCTGCCACCATGCACACCAGAGCCCTGACTCATCCTGAGAGTAGACAAACACTCACATCACCAGCACCAAACCCCTATGTTGCAGACTGAATAGCAGCACCACCAGTATTCCCAATGGAAAGGTCAAGGGCTCAGTGGATCAGTGGTCTCACTGCCCAGCCAGTCTCACTGCTCAGCTCTCCTCTGGAAGGGTTCAAAGCACTTCATTGCCCATTCTGAAGCACGGCAAAACTTTCCTTAACGCCGCATGTGCTGTTCTCCTCTTCTTTCAGCATTTGGGACTAATCAGCTCTTACAGAAACAGAAGTGTAGTAACTCAAAGGAAACATACCTCACAACTGACAGGCAGGCCATCATGTTCTCAGTAAAAAAGGATCATTTTAATAGACTTCATGCACACTGAAGGAAAGAGGATCTCAAGAGATCACCAATGCCTTTTTGGTACGTCAGAGCTTGGAAAGCTCTTCAGGCACAAGGCAACGTTCTTCTGTCTAGCTATATTTGATAACATCTGCGAAAACGTTGTGCTGCTGATCAGCAGAGATAAACCATATAGGGGGAATATCAGGGTCATCACTATGACACATCAACACCCCTGATGAGTGGCAAACAAATCTCAGACTTTTCTAAATAGGGACACATACCAAGTGATGAAGGACATCCTGTTGTCACACAGCTCAGATGCTAAGGCTTATGCCAACCTTAATAACAAAGCAAAACAAATACTGGAACTCCCAGAGTATCACAAATGTCTCAATCTACATCCAGAATTATGCAGATGGTTGTTTTCCACATTTTAAAGTATTATCACAATGCCTTTCCTTATAAACAGAAAAACAAAAGCATTCTAACTGTGGTGGTATTGTCTTTTACAGTTTGGTGTTGTGTTTGTTGGTTTTTTTTCCTATTCTCATTGTTTTTTAAAAAAAAAGCAAGTATTGACATCTTGAGACCTTTGCAGTTGTCCTGGAGTCATTAATCTCTCTGGCTGACCTAGTACGATCAGCCTTTATTTATTTTTCACTGATACCTGGTGATAGTCTTGCACGTAGCCTGATGCAAGAGCTTGTCAATGGTCATATTTGTACCGAGACCATGAAATGTAATACCAGAAATAAATCACTTCCTTTTGTAGACATGAAAAATCAGTACTGTATTTAAAATGTGTAAAGTGTATCATTCTCCATTACCAGTACCTTGAAGAGAGTAAATTTTTCATGCATTAAGTGGAAGCCAGAATGGTGACTGTCATACAGTTACAGACTCACTGAAATTCTACCAAGAGGCAAAACAATAAAGACACTTTAAAACAAATCTCTCTGCTAAGCAAACCTAACCTTGCTAAACTACTTGAGAAATTTCTTCTTCCTTGCAGTTTCTGGAAATTGACATTTTCTGAATTTGAGCTTTACACATTCACATTCTGGGCTTTAATCGATTTCATTTTTATGTAAACACGGACATGTTGGTGAACATATGCAATATGTTAATACCAATTATAGAAGCATTTTTTGGTAAACAGTTTGTTTTCCACGTGTTCTTTGTGCAAAAGTACTACCTACAGATATAACTTCCTACAGCAGTTAGGTCCTACTGTCCCCATGGAAAAGATTTTCCCATACCATCACTGCGACTCTTTCGATTTTTTTCATTAGTCCCCTGCAGAAACTGCTGTATACATGTAAGAAATACACCCAGCAAGACACTGAAGTGATTAAAAAGCAACAGAAAAGGATCACAAAATGAAAAGAAAACTATCCCAAGGTGAATTATTTATTGTTCAGTTCCAGCACTTGTGTTTCTCAGTGTCATCCACCCATGCCTTGCTGTTATTTTAGAAACAAGTTTTACCAAAACTAGAAATCATGTATTGTCTAAGGGCAAGCCAGGACAACATACGTACAAGGTATATGCTTTTCCTTATCTTATATTTATTACATATATATTTTAAAGTCCTCAGATAAATTGGTTTTTTACTGCAGCCCAAATATTAAAGAAGTAATTTATAGCTCATTAATTTTATGACCCATTAATTGAGATTCAGTCAACTTGTATCTGTCTCAGCTCAAGAAAGAGTGAGGTTTACAGTGAACTTAGCATATGAAAAAAAAACCACTAATAACCCAAGGCAGTACTGAGAAACAGGTTGAGGAAAGGAGAACAGAAAAGAGGTAAGTCATGAACCTGTAATTTTATTTGCCTTGTTTTCAGATCAAGAAAATAACGAAAGAGGAGCAACCACTAAAAAAATTAATGTACACACACAATATTCTCTACCCTAAAGTTACTAGACAATACTATCTCAAGGATTTTTTTTCCCATCTCAGTGATTTTGCAAACACTTTTATCTGGACTTTCTATGAAAATGTTGAATCTGACCTTGCTCACTACAAGGATCTTTGTGCAAAGGGCTTGCCAACATTAACCTTCATTACCTTCATAGGGTAATGTTTAACCCAGTAATCTTTCAAGAAAGGTATCCCACAAATTTTTCATGTTGTTTTAGTGGAATACCTAATGATAAGTAAGCTGCATTTTTTATTTCTGTGAAAAGCTTAAAATTTTCAATAGTTTGTTTTCAAACTGTTTCTCATAGTTCGAAAGAGCTGAGGGCTGCAAGTTTTTAAGAACACTATGTCTGTCACACAAATAAGGGTATAATCTCCAACAAAATTCAGTTTCCAAGTGAAAGGGCAAGTAACCTAGAATATCGTAATGAAGAAAAAAATTAGAAAAAATATATTTAAAAAAAAAAAAATGGGCGCAAATTGCCATTTCATTTTGCCCAAAGGTCAGATTTCTGAGGCAGCAGTCCTTTTTTCTAATCCTCTCCTTTAATTCATTAATCTTAGGAACATAATGGTTTTGAGCTAAACAAATAAATTTCTGCTGATTTTTTAATACTACCTTTTGGAAACTGGGTGAAGTTCTTCTGTCATGTCTTACTTGCCACTGGAGAACTGCAAGTGTTTAACCTATGTTAAACAGTCCAAAACTCACTAAAGCACTTGGCATTCTTTATAAAAGATAATTAGATGAACGTTCTCTCAAAATGCGGTGGGCTTTTTTTTTTTGTGACTGCTCTTCTAAAGCAACTTTTTTTTCCTCTCTAACTCTCTCTCCATTGTGGAAAAGATTCATTGCATTGAATATGCCGAGAATTAAGCTGTTAAAGACAGGCAGAGTGCAGGGCTAAAATCACTCTGTTTCAGGGGTCCTGACTCAGGGAACAAGATGAACATGCAGGCACTTAACCGAGGTGGGCCGATGTTTGGAGTGATGATGCACTGGCAGCTCTTATCCCAGACAGTGTAGCTGTGACATCTCAACATTCCTGCAAAGCAGGCCGTAACTAACTGTGGGTTCATGGATCCATTTATGCAGGCTACTCTGAAAGTGTTGACACTCTCAATGGCATCAGCCTCCCGTTATTTTTTTTATTTATTTGCAAGCTAGGATATCATTTTCTCCGCTTGTCTTGGGCAATCCATAGTCCAAATGAAGACTGCATCTATATCTCCTTTCTAAGCAAGACAGAAATGCAATAATCGATAGCAAATAGTAAACATTTCCTGAAACTGCATTGGTGGAAATTCAGAGAATACTGTGCATGGGTAAATCATCACCACTCAACAGCCTGTCTCAGTGAGGGGCACTTATTTTCTGAATGTGTGGTCAGATACTGAAATGATTCTCATGAATTTAGTGACTTCGGGGAGATGTATGTGGCATCTTTTCGTATCAAGTGTGATTTAACAGCCTATAGTTGACAGGAGCATGTCTGGAGACACCTATATCAGACATTCTTGCCCAACTGTGATATTACATGTCTATTTTTTTTTAATTAAAACCTGTTTTATTGCCTTAGTTTTAGATATCACATTAGAAACTTTCAGCAGGTTATAAGCTCCTTGGGCTTGGAACAGTTCTGAAAGAAAGACTCTATGCTGGGGGAGAACCATGTCATGGTGAGATTATTTTTAGTTCTTGAGAAAACTAGACAAAATATTACATCAATCTGGATAGAAAACTGCCTAAAAATAGGCATATTCAGAATTTTTTCCTTTTGTCCTTTATGTTTCTCATACTGGCGCCTGTCTCCCAGCAGAAACACACACCAAATGGAGCTCGCTCTCTGGGAACCAGGAAACATAATCCCTCAAAACCTCGTCTCTAAAATTTTTATTTCCTGCGTTTTCTAAGTGATTCAAAATACGACCAACAGAAGCAAACCATCCTTCCTCCCCACTGCTACCTTGATCCTCCCTGATAGGCAACGGTCAGGCAGAATAAGACATTGAACCCAGCAGTAAAACATATGCACTGTTTGCCCCTTAATACCTGCTTATGTGGTCCATTAGTATTAATGGCATTTATGCACGTGTTTCAACAGGACAATTATCCACCCAAGGGTCTCATTTTGCACCATTTTCTGTACCCTCTGAAGAGAATGGAAAAAAAGAGAAGGTTGCACAGCTTTTGGCCGTCAAGATCATGCTTACAGTGTAAATTGAAACATTGATCTCTTGCAGGGTTAAAACAGTGCCTGAGGCGTGAACTTGCAGTTGTTCTTCATGGAATTTGAACTTCGGCTAACCACAATAATGTTAACAGTATTAGAAAAGATGTTACAGTAAAATATGGCTGGAGCAATCAAAAAAGTATTTAAGGCTTCACTGAAAGCTGAAATATTATCTCCATCTTAACATACAGAAGAAAAAGCTGGAAATACACTGAAGGTATTGATATGTCTAAATACTGAAATTTAGCATAAGGAACGATAGCATAACAAATGCCAGAACTGATCAGTGTTCAGAAATGCCATCTCTCAACTTATGCAAAAAAGACAATGGAATCATCTCACCCCTTAATGAAACCATTCCTTCCTTGTCAGCAGGAACATGTGAAAGACTCTCTCCCTACTAAAAAGTTTTTGTCCTGACTAGCAAGATTTAACATAAAGAACACGCAAAACAAGAAGATAGACAAAGATGGATAAAATCTATCCTTATGCTCTATGACACAATATGAAAAGGAGACTGCAGAAGGAGCCCAAAGCTCTACCGCAGTCAAGAAGAAAGCTTTAGTTGAATTTTGAAACATCTGGTTATCGGGTAACAAAAAAACCCATCTCCTCCTGATAAATTAAATTTTTCCTGAACATCCTTATTTAAAGCAGAGAGGGAGAAAAGCACCAAGCAACAGTCAGCAAGCAGCTCAGGTGCTTCTGCTAACCAGGTAGGTAAGCTGGACATAAGGGGTATTCCAGTAGTGTTCTACATGACAGAAAACAGCATAGGCACCAAATGTCATCTCAAATGTCTATATCCTAAAATTCAGCAAAAATGGCAGCCTTCTCATTAAAATGTATATAGCTGTGGATACTGTATAGCTAGAAGTATTCACTTTAAGATAAGCATGAATATCTCAGTCTGATGAACAGGCAATAAAGGAGCTAACGTCATTTTGCCAATTTGAAATTGTCCCAGGAAAGATTTCTGCTAATAAAAGAAACCACATAAAAGTGATTAGCTTTCTCCAAAAGAAACTTTTCCACCCTCTAAAGTGTTGTCTTAGTGTTGCTTTCAAATTTAATATTAGCTCTGTGAAGCAGAGTAAATCATGTTACTGGTATACATTTGGCTTTTCACTCAATTGATATGAAAATATTTGCAGTCTGACACAAAAAGTCTATTTATACAGAAAAGTAGCAAAATGAAAGATAAAGGTTTATAATTTGTTTATTTGGTTGTTTCCAAGTATTTCTAGCATAACTTTCCTGGGAACATGCAACTACATCTGCTGTGGTCACTACTGCAACTGTAATACAGCATGTAGATAAAGCCAAGTTAATTTTAAACTAGTTAGCTCAACCACAGACACTTCTTACTTTGCTGTAGTGAGGCCAGAGCTCAGCATGGGTTCCTTTCCTCAGTATTTAATCAGCTCCTAACTTGATTTTTATAACTTACATGGGTCTCTACAGCGACACTGTTCAGCTAACTTGAGTTAGCTAGTCCAAAACCTTTCTTTTACCTACATTATACAGCAATTTCAGTTACCAGACTGCGGTAGACAAATAGACATATAGAACAGAAATTTTTAGGACAAAAATCTCATGTAAATCAAGCCACAGATGCGATCCATAAATATATACTAAAATAAATGCTTTGCTGCTTTTAAAGTGTATTTGAAAATGAAGCCTTTTCTTTTTGGCATCGATCTGAGCAAACACATTCAGAAAAGACTGAAACGGACAGACAAAGTTATTTCAAAGAGAGAGAATGAAGTGGGATGTTGATGTAACGTTTGTAAGAAACCCATATTTTCTTGGTGACTACTTCATAATATTTTCATTAACCTGCCTCACACCTTCCAGCTCCACTGACAGGAGACTAAACAAGCTGTCCGTCATATATTAAATGGCAGGACAAGGGTGCCTCCTCCCATCCTGGAGCTCGTTTGCTCAGAGAGTCTGTACGCCTGCCGCACCTCTGGCTCATGCAACCCTTCCTTGACTACATCACAGCCTTGGCAGGAGCAAGGTGTAAACTTACCCCCTACCCGGCAGCTCAAAGATATGTATCAGCATCATTGCAAATCTACACTGTATTTTCTCCAGAGTTTCATGACACCTGAGACCGAATGCTTTAGATGGATATTATCCAGGAGTCCACCCACACTGTACTTGCACCATCTGCTTTCCCAGCATAGCCATATTACACTTTTACAAGTCTCACAGAATTTTTTATGGTCTTTCTAGGTGCTCAGATGTGACCAGTCTGAGGGCTTAAAATATTCTCAAAAAACAACATCCCAGAAAATTTTCCAGTGTACCACTTTAATCATATACAGCTTATTTAAAATGCTGTTACCACCTTTCAGGGCAGTCTTTGCTCTTCTGAACAAATCTCTTTAAATAAAACACAGAAGAAAAACCAGAAACCATGACGCCAACCATTCCTACAGAATGCTATGGACTATGAAGGGATACAGTTGTTTGAACAGATGAGAAAAATGGAAGTACTTTTTATACAAAATTGTGATTTTGAAAAAAATAAACCCCCTAAACTTTCTGCATCAAAGAATTAAGAAGAAAAATAATACACAGAATTCAAAACACAACAGAGGGGGAGAAGGGCATTCTAGCTACTGCCCTGAAAACCTCTATCAATTTGCTTCTCTTCAGGGCAAATGGTGGAGTCGTCACTGATTTGATTTTCTTAAGGGGGAAGGATCATGGAAAAAAAAATGCAGTATTTTGTCACATCGAGGAGTTTACTAGAAAGGTATTTATCCCTGAGAAAACGTCTGCAGCATGCAGTTTTAATGAGATTCTGTATCTGTGTCACTAAATTACACTTTTTAATCTGCAAATGGTAAAGGATGAAAGCTGACAATTGTAAGGGTTTAGGCAAAACTTTTTCTTAGATTTTTTTTGGTGAAGGAAGAATACATAGTCAGAAGACAACAAAAATAAACCTATGGTCTGAATTTCAGTCAGGATGTTGTCTTTCCTGTTACCAGTTTTACATAGTCTCTAGAGCAACCAAGTTGGAAATGTAAGCAGCAGACTTCTCAGAGCTCTCTCTGAAAGACAAATAGCTTTTTTCAAGCTGAATCTAAAACCCAGCAAGATTGTATATCGTGTGGGTTTTGCTTCATAGAAATCTCAAGATAAAAAAAAAAATCTAAGACTTTTGTTCATTTGTGCTCGGTTTAAAAGAGTAAGTGATCCACATATCAGTCTTCTCAAAGTTATAAAAATATTTCTCAAAATCATCAAACAAGTCAAATTAGATACCACAATTGATTTAAAAACATTTCAGCAGTGTGATTGGAGGCTTGCCTGCTTTCAATGTAATCAGCCACCTTTTCCTTTTAATATTTGAAGTCTTCCACCTGCAGGCTATTAGCTTTAGTGCTTTGCAGAGAAAGAGTCAAAAGAACTGATAAATAGAAAATACCAGCCATTTTTGCCAGCCAACAGAAACATCAGAGGTGACATGCAAAGCTAGCCAATATGAAGCAGCTCAGCATGAATTTTCCATTAAAGCACAAAATGCTATTTGTATGGACAATTACTGAACTTCAAATCTAGGAAGAAAAATGCTGGTGCTGACATATCCATTTCAACATATTACAATGAAACCAAAAGAGAAATTCAGGGAATTTGCTTTTATGAAGGTTATAGTGTGAAGTAGTAGGAAGAAAACTTCTTTTTAAAAAAAAAAAAAAAAAAAAAGGTTATTCCTTTTGAACCCATTGCTGTAGGACATGGAAGGCAAGTAACCATTGTTTTTGAGAGATACTGTAATTTCACTATATCCCTGTATTACTTGGAAAAATTTTATATGCAACACATATGACACAAAAATGCCAAAGCTTTGGAAAGCCCTGAAAGAAAAGGGAAAATACTTCGGAAAGCTAGATGACAAATGAGTCTCAGTGTTTCGTATAAAAAACACTAATATCAGAGAAAATAATAAGCAGTCATTGAAAAAAATAACAACCTTAATTATTAAATTGCAGATTGACCAAGATATGTTACCCACACATTCAAGCACAAACCTGTCTGAGCCAGGTGTAAGAACTGGATGAGTTATACTGCCCACTGCATGGGATTGCAGTAGTGACACAAAGTAGCAATCTTCTACTAAGTCAGTATGTCACCTGGAAAAAAGGATGAAAGTGGCATTCACTACTGACACGTTGTACATAGTCTGAGAAAGAAACGAAACACAGCTGCCTTTAAAAGGATGCATTTGCGTGAAGTCAAAACTCTACTTCAGTTTGCAAATGGCCTTAATAAAACTCACACATTACTCCTGCAATTGCCTTGCCTGTATAGTACTACTGCCCGTGGGTGCAGGAGCATGCAGGGCAGAAATCAGCAGGAAGCTTAGGAGACCAGATACAGGCCCCAAAATACTGTTAGGCGTTAAACCAAACCCCAGCTCCAGACATTAGGGAAAGTTTTTGAAATCCCAAGGCCCTGAGCACTGCTGGCTTTTGGTGCCGACTGCCACAGCACGGCCATGACCTCGGTGCATCTCCTGCCCGGACCACAAGGCCTGAACTCGTTTCAGATCCAAGGGCCTGAATACACCATCCACATGTTCAGTATATTCATTAGCCACAGCTAGATTGCATGAGATTTGGCTGACCTTGCTCAATAAGTACACACACCACTTTTGAGGTCTGCAGTCCATGAAAGCAGAAAACTGAAACATCCAGAGTTGCCATTCCTTCTGTAAAACAGTAACAAGCAGTGCACCAAAAACTAGGGAAGATACATTTTATTTTCCTTTCTTTCCTCTAAAAGACTGCATACAAACCAGGATCAAGCTTTCCTTTCTCAGTAGCAACGCGGCTTAAGAAAAGACAAACGAGTACAAACATTTTCAGAATCCAACCAGTGCACAAAATCGAGCTTCTAAAACAAAACCAAACCTTTTTCCTTTTGCCAATAGCCTCATACTGGAAAGGATATCCAAGAGTGTATCAGTCCATCACTGCAGGTCTATGCTGGTGTAACTTTATATTATAACAAGCTCTGGAGTAACACAGGCATGACTCAGATGTTAGATGGTATCTAACGATACAGTTACTAATGAATTTCTGACATGGGCCACACACGAGAAAAGATTCACAGCCACCTAAAACATCGCTGTAGTACTTGCAAAACACTTGTCCTCTAATAAAGAGCTGGCTAGAAGCTTTTTGATTCTAAACTCTGTGAAGTGTCACCAAAACATCCCGTACCATCAGAAAGGGAACACTTTGCAGAGAGATACGCATCTGAAGAAAATTTTTTATCAAGAAATCTTCTTGGATTAAATACTCTGGTATAATGTGGCAAGAGAATTACCCAAAGTGATCTGAAAATAAAAAATACTGCTGTGAGACAGAGTACAAAACAGTCTCTCATGGAGAACTAAGAATTAGCTACAAGGCAGTGAAAGAATTTCTGCCTTGAGAAGGAATACTGAAACCCAATGGAGGAAGAAATAGTCATATTTTTTGAAATCTAAAGCATAATCACAGAAGCAGAGCTCAAATCAGAGAGCCAAAGGGGAGAGGAAAGAGGAAGAAGCATCATTTGCTGAGGAATGCTGCCTGCTAGATCAGCTAGTTGTGCTAAAGGAAGCTGACTGCAAAGGTCAGATGGGGGAGTCCAGATAAGAAGCTGTGTCTTTGAGAAAAACGATGAGTCGAACAATATTGGGCTCCTTTTGCCTGTCAGAGTTCAACGAGTTCCTGCAAGGAGCAGGAATCAGTGGTCCTTATGGGTCCCTTCCAACTTGAGATACTCTATGATCCTATGATCAGAGAACTGGAACAGGACACAGAGGAAGTTCACTACCACTAGTGCTGCCTAAAATTAAAAACGATTCCTTAAGAAAGCTTTGCAACCTTCTTCAGCTGTTTCTTTCAGACACCACACATTCCTGAGCAATGAACACATATCAGAGTTTCCCTAGGGCACCTGGAAAGGTTGGAGGTGCAGCACTGAGCGACCGTCCAGGGAACCAGCGCCCCAGAGTACCAAGGAGGAGTACTGGAAGTCCAAGTGAATTACAGACAACCTAAAGAGACCAAAACTGGAAGCCCACACACACCCAAGGACCTGGCGTGGGTCAAGGAGACCCACAGGTCAAGCACGGATGCTACATGTAGTGGTGCCAGGAGCATTAATCCTCTACCCCTACTCAACAGCAAAATAAGATTTAAATGCATATCACAGCCCATGCTCTCTTCTGTTGCCCGCAGCTGTGCCATCCGCACAGAAGCCTTAAAGCATGGATCATGCATTGCACACAACATACTGAAAGAGGTCCTTTTTCCTCACGCTGGGAGTCTAGACTTTTACTAATGCTTTCCCTTACTCCTTCCAGGAAAAAGCCTGTGGCATGTGACAAGAGGGTATTGGGACATTTATGTAGTAACAAGGGCTCTCTGAGCTTTCTCTGCAGAATAAAAACACTGCCTTCAAACCATCTAAGTGGTGAAAGAAAAACATTGCCCCATTAATTAGAAAGAGCCTCCACAGCATTCCCCATTGGTCATATCAAAACATTATAGTCTTCATCCTTTTAATTACCCCCAGAAATATTTTATCACAAATGTTCAGGACTGTGTAGTGAAAAGAGTCACTATATAATATTTTTGTTAGCCAGCAAAATTATTTCACTGCTTCATAGGGAGCCAAAAACTTCATTAAGTTACTTCATTGAACTTAACCATAGCCGAATCTTCAGATCACAAGAAAGCCAAAGCAAAACAGATAGCATTTCAACTCAATATGCTAGGGATGCAGGGAAGTTGAAATATTAGAGCAAATTAATAATTGTTTAATGAAATATAAGGCAAAATCAGAGTCTTTGTATCTTGCTAGTGGTTTAGAAGTGCCTTCAGATTCTAAGTTCAGAATATTTCATTAAACTTGACAATTAATTAGTGGGCCTAATGATCCCCTCTTCGGCAATCTGAGAGAAATGAACAGGAACATGTTTTCTGGCCACGACCATCCTCTCTGGAAATGTTTTGCAATATGTTGCAATAAATAACTAGCATTCCTGCTCTCCTGCACAAAGACGGGTTTTTCAGGTTTTTATGCCATTACTCTCAATTACTAAATTACTGCAAAATAATTAAATAGAATTAAACAGCTAGATGGCTTGTGGTATCAAAGAAAGCATCAAGGAGTATCGGGGACCTTCTTTCCCAACCTACTGAATTTCCTTTCTCAGTAATATACCAAGATCTGATCCAGAGTTACATCACAGACCAGTAGTCATGGAAAATAACATTACCACTGTTTTTATGATGATTCATATCCTCTAATTTTCAAATTCTCTTGACAGTCCTGCTGTGCCACAAACAGCATTAATGTCACACTAGAAGAAAACCACAGATCTTAAGTGCCATTTCTGAGGAAAGAGTTCATAAAACTCATAATCTGTTATTTTCCAGGCTCAGCCATTGTCAAAGATACATCTGCAGGAGAGTAACAAAGTCAATGGACAATACAGGCCTTCAGTATTTCTTAAAATAACAGACCACATGAAGTGCAAAACATATTTGACCATAAAAATAAAAACAAAACCTAAAATACTGGAGTATTCCAGTACTCATTTTATGAAAAAAAATCTTTGCCTACTACCTTTCCCAGGCAGTCTGACTCATGAAAAATGGAAGATAAGCTAGGGTAGGAATCTACAATAATTTCAATTAGTTGCAGAGTTCCGCTCTTTAACTTTGTTCCAGCAGCAAACAAAATCAGCTCTGAGACACCTTCTTTCATACCCTTCCTGTGTGAAGAAAGATTTACTCGTTAACTCCCTCTAAAGCCAAGGAACTGCTCCAAAAGCAGAGCCCAGTACCAGGCTGCATTACCATAGCTGCTTACGCTGGCAGGAATGGTGCATGAACAACCAGGCATTCAGCTTTCCCTCCTCCCTGCTCCTCATGCCTTTGTACTGCACATTAACACCAGAATGACCCTATCCCTGAAGACAAGAGCTGGTCCACAGATAGCCTACAGGAACAGTACATGCAAAATAGTTGGCTATTTATATATTTTGCATACGCTTTAATTACACTATCACTACAGCGCACAACAGCAACATGCTTTATAAAGCACTGACAAATTTTATGGTAATTAGAAAGCCCAATTAGCAATTCTCACACCACGGGCAGATTTTGTTTGATTCAGCAACAGTTGAAGAGAGAAAAATTTAGAAGAAAACAAGGCTTAAAGGTATTTGGAGTTGCAGAGAGAGGACTCTAAGTCTGTAATTTGAAGTATATTTAACATATGTTTGAAATCTGTTCTTCTCAACCAGGGCTCTGACTTGGGAACACGCTTCTTGACTCAGTTCTCCAGCATTTTTTCTCTCATTGACATAACTGGTTTATAGTTGCTCTGGAAAAGAATTTTATCCCATAAGACAAACTATCAAGAGCTAAGAGCAAATGCTTAGCAAGACACACACCATCATAAAACATCCCTGAATAGAAATGCAGTCAGCAGTTACACTAGTGTAGGTAACACTCAAATGAGAGACAGTTACCAATTACCTCAAGTTAGGAAAAAAAACTGGTTTTCTACTACAACATGGTTCCCTGTGGTGCTTTATACACCTTTCACTCTTAAATTATCTACTGCCCAAGGTGATCCTATTCAGTTCCCAGTCAAGGTACATTACCAGCTGGATCAGAAATGCAGCTCTGTTATTCCAGAGCAGTTTAGAAAGGTGCCCAGGTATGCCAGCATTGAAATGTTGCCGTTTGATGAGAGACTGACTGTGTAAGTCGGAAATAAAGCAAGCCCAGCCTCAGACTTGGAAGGAATTCTGAATTTTGTAGCTCAATACTGTCCCTAGTGTAAACTGGACTGGCTTCTCTTTTTACATAGAATCCCCAAAGCTCTTAAGATAAATAAATTCTATTTTCATAAGAAATCAATAGGGAAACAGTTCATGTAATTCTATTTCTTCCGCTCCACCCCCGCAGCTGATATGACTCATGATCCTCAAAGTTGTTTCAGCTTTCAGGGATATTAGTACTTGCCTCATTCAATTTACTGTAGTGCTAGTTATACTGAGATACAAACACCTGCTTTACAGCTATGAGAAGAATAAGCTACTTGACAGCAATTAAGGTAAAACTTTGCTTTGGCATAAATTCTGGAAAACTATTTCCTCAGTCTGTCATGCTCCCTGAAGAAAGGGTGAAATGTTAGCAAATTTTAATGACTGCTTTTAAGGGGAAATGAGGGAAATTCAGAGAATTATACTTGCAGATTAAAACATGGTAACCTAAAACTTCTGTAGAGTTCTACTGTCATACCTCCAAAGCTGAAAATGAACCCACTGAACTACAACACAATGATCGGCGGCAACACTTCCCAAGGATTTTGCACACATGTCACTTGTTATTGGATTTAATTCTACTAGAGACTGGATGAAAACTATTCTCTTTCATCCGGAAAATACACAAAAGTTCCTTCCTTTTTTTTTTTTTCTTTCCAACAGTGAAAGTTAGAAATGAAAGCTTGACATTTGGCACAATACCTACTTAGAAAGCGTAGTTCCATAATTTATGTCTGCATCCTCACCGAAACACTTGAAATATTCCCTGCTGCATACCCTGTATAAATAGACAGGACTCAAAAGTGCACACACACATAGATGGATACGGCAAAGATGAGCTGAGTCTAGAAAGTGGATCACATTAGCTATAATCATTCATGATGATATATTAGAGGAGATGTGACTGCACCTGCTTAGTCTGGACCTATCCCGAGCTGCCTACAGGCAATGCCCAAGATGACTGGACCTGCTTTCTCTTGACCAGCCTGATCGTGTAAACAGAAAGAATTAGTGTTAAAAATATTACTGTAAAGAAAAAAAGAAAGTAAAAAAGATTAATGTAAACAGTGCAGTAGCAGTAACAGCAATGAAAACAGGTCTTTCTCAACAGGTGTGAGGGAGCTGAAACAGTGGTAGCATACCACATTACACATTACTCTGGAGTAAGGGTGCACATGAACATGATGGGCAAGTAATATTAAGCTGATTTAGTTATGCTAGTGCAAAAGACTGTGTGGAAGCACTGTCCCTTAACCAGGTTTATTTTGGTTTAATTCACATCAAGCAGAAAAAGCCGAAGAAAAACAAGACCTGTTCTCAAAACCAAAGGAAAAAAGCATCGTGCAGAATTGTACATTACATTAGCTAACACCAAAGTAAGCCTGTGTACACAAGTATGCATGTGGACAGACATACAAAACAGTGGATTTCTTTAAAACTCTCACCCAGAGGACGTAAAAAGTGTATTTGGGAGACTAAAGCAAAGCCAAGAGCATTTGCTGATTAATGTCTTCATCACTGACCTCACTACCAAGAAAATATCAAAACCAAGTTTTTCATTTCCTATATTTTGTACAAGAGAAGAAAACCAGCAAAAAGTAATTCCAGTGTACTGCAAGAGGCATTGGTATCTCAAGCCTACTGCATAGTCACAGATTTTCAAACCCTGGTCAGCTTTTCTGAATCAAAGACAAAAAATTCAGTTTAAAATATAAAGTGTGATCAGAAAAAAATTTGATCAGAGAAAAAATACTCTGGAAAGTTTTATTATACGCTTGCCTTTGCTCATCAGTTTTGCCATCTTTGATCTTCACTATAAATTGCCATTGCATTTGCATATTTTATGAAAAGTATATTAGGAGAGTGAAGGAGGGAAGTGAAACATCAGCCTTGTGATCCCTTCCGTCAAAACACAGTTCATCATTTCTAACTTTTCTTTGTGGACTTGCTAGCTTGTTAATCCCTAGACAGTTTCTCACAAAACTTTTTTGGTAGGTGGGACAAGCTATGTCAGTTCTATATTGCTAATATTTTATACTGTAAGCTCTCTGGGTACTTTACACCTCTTTTTTTCAAAAAAGACAACAGGATTATATTGGCACTGGGAGGTGTATAATGGATTTAGGCAGGACAAAAGACCAGTTTCCCATAACAATAACAGTGCTATTTGCGCCTACTAGATTCAACAGTATTTAGCGTCAGGGACATTTAGACTAGCGACACTACCCTGGTTACAGTGTGGTGCCATGGCGTGTTCCTGCAGCTATCCTTGAATTTAGCCACTAGAGTTGGTAAATCTAATTATATTTAACAATTAGCTTTTATATGAAAAGAAGTAACAAAAAACAAACCCCAGCATGATGAATTTGCCATAATTAATTGTTCCCCCCCCCAAATATCCTGCAGCATTTCTAGATTCCTATATATGCTAATAGTCTGTCCCCCAAGACAGACACTTTTATTTGCCTTTAATAACAAATTTAATTTAAAGGGATTAAAATTGCCTGGCTAAGCATACTGAAAGACATCCATCAAACATTTCTGTATATGAGAATCCCAAGCTGACAGATTTGTGTATGCAATCAAGTTAAGCATCTATGAAACAAAATAGAAAATCAATTAATAGGTATCTTGTGGTATCATACTGACTTACTTTAAAAGGGCGTAACACTAAACCAGCTTAATGAAAGACAACTCTTGTTACACAAAATTAAAGTAACAGTAGTCTGTAGTTTGCTAATCTAAAGCATGAGTCATCCTCACTTTCCCATGATAAAAGGAATTTGATAAAAGTTAAATTACCGGGACAAGTTTTAGTTCCAGAATATAAGAGCACAGGGTAGAAAAAAGGCAGTAAGTGAAAAAGGGAAGCATCATCCCGTTTTGTCTGAGACTGCTTATGTTATAAAAGAAACTAGCAGCACCATATAGATGTACTAAACAACAAACAGCATATTTAACATCAGTGATATGGGGGCAGGTGCATGGTAACTAATGTTGCTCTCAATTCAGAGCTAGCCATGAATTTTGGAAAATTAAAGTTGATTTCCTGTCCTTTCCCAGTCACGTACTCTTGATAATGCCTTTCTTTACTGATGTATTTACTGAGAAACTGGGCAACACTTAATTGTGCTTAGACTTAACAGATGATTTTATGGTAATTGAATATCATACCATTTGGGTCAGAATCAGTCATCTTCACAGTATATCTGGCAAGTTTCTTAGCTGCAATACTTATTCCCATCACAGCAGACTGAGGCTACGGCCATCTCTTCTAACTATTTATTTCATGAGTACTTGTCTTTCTGCAGTACACATATTTTGGGTGGCAGACTGTCACATCTAAGAACTGGTTTCAGAAGCAACCTTCTTGTGGCATTGGATATTTTTTTAAACCAACAATGTCGCTCTGTGCGAGTAGTGCCCCTGATTGCTGGGGGTCAGGTCACTTCATTCAGGTGCTCCATTCTCTGCTCAGACAAGAATGTGCCTCGCTAACTCAAATTCAATGGTCAAATGGTTAGTTCATCCTATTTTGCCAGAAACAAATTACTATGCATTTTCACTCCAACAGAGTGTCAGTCACAAAAGGTGGGGTTACAGCTTTGTAACTGGCACCTTTGACTGGCCTGAGGATTTGCAAAGTGAATATTTACCAACAGCATTTGCTTAGTTTTGTTTAAATAAAAAAAAAAAACAAAAAACCAAGTGAGGAACTTCACATCAGCAACTGGCACACTTGCTAATAGTTATTAAACAAATAATAAAGCACTGTTTTCAAGACAGGCATATTCAAATTCATTTCCTGAAAAAATTGCCTTTTGCTGATCTTCACCAGACCTTGGCTGTAAAAGAATGAACACCAGTGAACATTAAGTTCTCTGAAAAATGCGACTCTGGTTGTCCCAAGGATACATAAATTAGGTTTGAATTTTCTGCAGAAATTTCAGTTAGCAAGACAAAATAATGGCAGATGGATTCACAAAAAAATATTTGAGAATGAGACTTTGTAAAAATCCAAAATGTATGGCACAAACTCAAGATAGAAAACTTGGCTTTAATTCCACTCAGTGCCCAAAGAGATTTGAACTAAATCCCTGAGAAGAATGCCCCAGTTCCAGTAGGGTTGAAGCTGAGTATTTCCAGTCTCCCTGTTGATATGCTCCAGTGTTTATAAAACGCATTCACACACACACACTTTCTTTTTTTTTTTTTTTTCATTGCAGATACTGAAATTCAGCTGTTTTATAAGCTGGATGAACATCCAAACCATTACTTACCAACTGTGTAAGATAGGAAGGACTTAAATCCAGCGTGATCAGAAAAAAATGATTGCCAGTCATTCCATTATGATCAAAAATGTAGAAAAAATGCCCAGAATTCCTATTTATCTACTGAACCCAGTACTGTATCTCAGATCCAGAAATTAATTAGGACTACATGCAAGTCCTCCACCAGACCTAAACAATCAGTATGACTTAGAAGATACCCTCTCACAGAACAGACGATTATTTCAACAGTGCCTGGTAATTTCTGTGGTGATAAAGGCTCAACATTGGGAGGTACTATCTGCTGGCAAATAGAGATCGTTTCTTTTGAAATCTTCTCCCTTGAATTTTGTCTCCCAAATGATGTATTACACTCCCTTATTGCTCTACTAGTATTTGATTAGCTTTTGGGTAATGCCAGCTTGTCTCTGCTTCAATAGCTTTGTCTAAAACCTTGAATTATCTTTCCTAGTTCTCTCAGAAAGCTATTTCCTAACTAATGTGGTTTATTAATCTGCTGCATTTGTGGCAAAGCAAGCAGAATATTAAGTGGGATACTTCAGCAACATCCAGCATTACAAAATATCGGGGAAATACTTGAAGATGCTCTGAACCCTAACATCTTCTCCTCAGCTTTTTCACTGGAGAGCACAACAAATTTCTCCTCCATTATGATGTTTCAGTGGAATCTCAGAACAAAACTCACAAAATCTAGAAGACTGGAACATGTACCATAATTTTCCAGTGTCTATTAGCTTAGTCCATGTATTTCTACTCTAAAATGCAAATAGGGGTGGGAACGCATTACTGTGTTTTTAAGTCTTATGGGTAAAAATATTCCTTTAAGAAATTTTTTGGCTATGGTCCTGCGGTCAGACAAGTCAAATGCTGGAGAAATGATGCAAAGAAATCTACTGTTTGCTTACATAAATGCAAGTCTCATAAAAGCCAAGTCTTTCTGACAGAAACACAGTGAAGGATTTCAGCTTTATTTAGACATCAGTTTTTCTCTCGCCAGAAAATTTAGCCATCTGCATAAAGCACAGTCATTGCACACCCCAACCCTCCCCCAAAAGAAGCTTTCAAGATACTGACTTCACTGCAAGCCGCCTCACTTTCCCAGGAGTAAGCGCACACAGTTATTGATACATTTACTCTGATTGTATCTCAGCCTACTGGTGCAATAGAGCACCAGTGCAAATCCATGAAACACTTCCTGAAACTAGGCAGTTCATCCTTGCAGCTTAGGAAATACCAACATGTGACCCATGATAGAGGTACGTATAAGCAGAATAAAAAATAAGAGGAATAATTGAGAAAAACAACCAAAAAAACCCAACCCAGCCAAGAATCAAGAATACATTTGTTTGGGGGACAGCTGGTGACATTGGCCTGCTAGGCCTCCAGTCATCTGTCTACAGCTGATATACGTCAGCGTTCAGACTGAGAAGTCCAACAAACCAACTACCATTACATTATAGAAGTATATTATATGAATTGGTAGTGAGATATCAAAAGTTTCCGTAAAGCGGTTAAATAACGGGTGCTTTCATCCTACCTTAATAAGACGAGTCTGTCTCTTTCTTCGTCTTCTGTGTTGTCTTCCTGTGTAGAGAAAAGAAACAATATGTACAAGGCTGGATTTCAATTCAAGACCAGCTTGGTCCACTGTTCACTTGTGCTGTTCTTCTCTATTTTCAGGAGGATAAACACTTCTTACTCATTTAAGTGTTTGTAATTTTCTTGTCATAGTCAAGATTGCACCCTATCATTTTCTAGACAGCAGCCCATGTGAGGGAGCCGGAAACTCTAACACAATCCTTATAGAGATAGCTGGAAAGAACATCACCTTTAAAATATGATTTTTAATGACTACTAAATTAGGGGCACTTTTCTACATATGATAAAGCAGTAACTCAGCAGCAATGCAAATAAATGAAAAGTGTACTAAAAAAAATACCCAGACCATTATGCTTAACTGTACACAGCACTTCTTTCAAAAGGAGGAAAAGAAAAAAAAGAGGAGGGGAGTGTGGGGGGGAAGCCTATTTGGGCAATAAAAGGTGTTGGTTTTTATTTTCTGTTCACTATTATACTATGGTAATAAATCCAAACCAACAGGAAGACCTCAGCTTGGATTCAGAAGAATACTTTCCCAAGCCCAAATTTTCTGTAGCCTGAGTGCAGTCATCTCTACTCCATGAGAAAACTTGGCTCTGCAGTTTTTCACATTGATGTGATGTATTCCATATAACATTCCCTTCTGCTCAGGGTACCTGCAATTTTACACAATTTAAGAGCTACGATAACCCTATAATTAGTAAACATTGTGGCAAACAGAAGATACAAATCTAAACCAATAAGAACTCTTAGATGAATATGGGAGGCATCTGTAAGAAACACCAAAGCAGCCAGATAGGAAGGATTTTAAAAGACTCTCCCCAAACCAGCTGGAGCTTTTGCCATTTAAGTCTGAACTAAGTTTCAGCTTTGAAAGACCTCAGTGGTACTATTTTAATGTATTTTGAGTCATACTGGAGTTTTGAACCAGATTTTGTGTTACCTAGACTCCAGACAGTTAGCAATGTAATTGGAAACTGGAAAAACTATTCTGGCTTTGCTGCCCATTTCACTTTTTATCCTTTCATCGTTTGTGATTTTTCCTGCTTCAGTGCTATATCCTAATCTAGAAAATCAGGACATGACAAATATTCACCAGTTTGTAGTATAGACAGAAAAGTGTTACTGTAATTAAGTCTGTCATGTAGTTATCATGTAGTAACAAAACAGCCACGACGCACGTAATCAGAGCTACCCAGGAAGAACCTGTCATGCAGAAAAAGTGATCAAGTAACCTTCTATTAACTCAAGCTGCAAGCAACCTTACAATAATTACCATAAAAATGGAAAACTTCTGATTTAGGCCCCAAGTCAGGCAAGCACTTATCCATGAGCTTAACTTTAAGAACTCAAATATGCTAAGCACTTGCTAAGTAGGTTGGCAAGCACTGAACTGCCTTGTTAAATAAAGCAAGACCTAAATCTTACACACACACACACACACATGCACACAGAGCAGTTAGTGCCTGCCAAGAAAAACTTCATGCATAGCACTGACCTACACAATTTCTGTTCATTTACATTACTAACACTAATAATGCTCTGCTAAAAAGGAAGATGATGAACTCAACAGCTCTTAGAGCAATGGTTTAACATGTGAGAATGCCCAACTGGAACCCCAAGCCTTTTTGCTTGCTTGTTTTGCTCTCCTCTCCTAACACATGCATACAGTTTCCAGTTTCACTATAAATTTCCCTCACTGTAAATAAGGAACTGCACTTTTTGAATCTTGATCCCCATATATACTGGTTCTCACTTTTCAGCACCACAGTGTGCTGGATTTACCAACCAATTTACCTGTCTGAATATTGCAGACACCCTGGGACAAGGGAAACTACTGCTGGGCAGATGGTTAGGACCTCCTGAGATATTCTACAATCCTAAACCAGTCAGTTCCCATAGCTCTGTGGCTGCAGTACTCTCTCAGGATGGGAAAGCTAGGTTCAATTCCCTCATCTCCCCAGGAGTGTACCCTAACCACTGCAGACTCCAGTGGGTTGAGTGCATTTCATCCCACCCGATGCAGTCGCCTTATTTTATTCCGTTCTTGGTCCAATATTTTGTTAAACATCTGGGGGCTGAAACTAGGTCTCCCTCTTCCCCTGCAGTGTCTACCATTCCTCTAGGGTTAAGAGTCAGCATTACTTTTTGTTCAAACTCCCTCTAGGATGATAAGCTTTTAATTATTGCATGGTCTTCGCTGGAACCCTTTCAACAAGGGGTACTGTTTTCTTTCTGAGCTTTACAATACGAGCAAAGAAAATATACTCTCTTTAGAAGTGGCACAGCTATGAGCAATACATAGCACACACAGCTTCATTGTTTACTTCACTATACCTTAAACATACATAACTGTTTCTAATTGCACATGGATTTATGCATAAGAACAAGGATGTCTCCAGGGATCTTTGCAGTTAGTTAGAGTAAGAAATTGCTGTAATTAACAACTCTTTCAACAATTTAAAAATGCATCCTTTGCAGCCAAGGAGTCTGGAGCCACAGAAAAGGAGAACAGGTCTGCAAAATAAATAACACTTTGTATCTGACAAAGACACACAAACACACTGAATTTATTTTTTTTCTTTCCATTTTAAAGTTAGGCTTTGGCTCTAGATTTTTGGACTTTTTCCACTAACAGCTAAACCACTGTGGGATGGTTCACAAAGCTATTGCTTATTGCATTTGACCAAGTTGGTATTTGAGTGGAGGGTAAAATATGCCAAAGAGAAGCCATTTGTTTGACAGTACCTTATGCTACTTTAAGTAAAAAACTGCAATGCAGAAGATTAATTTCAATCAGTAGACTGTGGCAGTACGTAATAAAACTTTCACACTTTATATAACCACAAGTTTTATAATACAAGTGAAATTTCCAAGCTCCTTTGAAAATGCAAGTCATTAAATAAGTACAAAGGGGTAAGTTTTGATCTGAAGGTTGTATGCTATTTACTTTACCTACCCCTGTCTAATCACAAAGAAAGAAATATTGAAAGGTGTCAGGAGTTTTAATTTTGAAGAGGTTCAGGGGAGTCTACTGTAAATTAAAGGGTCTCTCTTCAGCAGTTCTGCCTGTTTCCCACCATTGGCCCTATGTAAAAGTGTTCTTCATCCATGCACCCTTCCCCAAGAAGCACCTCCCTCTTCTGACGATGCAGCAGAAGGCCACCAGAGGACATGCTACTCCTTTGAATGTTGCCTTTGAAGACACATTTCTCCAGCATCTACTAACACAGAAAATGCAAAAGGTAGCCCCAAACTCATCCTCTCCAGCAGCAGGAATATTTAAAGCTAAGGCAGTACTTTTCAAAAATGCACACCCTTATAACCCATCATCTTCCCCACAGTGTTTTGGACATAACATCTTGAATTTGTTGTGTTAAACTTTGCTATGACAAATATTTTTTTGGCTTCCTATTGAAAGAAAGTAATCATAAGCACACTGTTGGAAGAGAAGATATAACATGAAGTCTCAAAGAAAGGTTGCACACGCCACTGAATACAGTATCTCAAAACTCACAGCAGAATGAGCTGCTGTGAGCAAACGCATGTCATAATTTATTAAAACATAACTTTTGAGAGATCATATGCTACAGGCAGAAAACAAAAGGGGCTTCTTATAGGTACAGTAAACCTAAGTCAATATCTGGCATTGCTTGGTTCAGCTACTCTCCAGCTATCTTGACACTTCCAAGAACAAGGAGCTAGAATTTGCATTCAAAATATGAACAGAGCTCAAAATGTATGTATTCATTTACATATTTAATATATGCTCTTCTCCAAATACCTGATATACAATAATCACTATAAACTTCAGCTTCCTTTTTCTTTTATTGAAATTATACCGTAATGCCCAGTAACAGTTATTCATGTTTACTTTTAGTACTCTCTTCCAAAGCTACTTCATTATTATATTTGATAGCCATTTAATAATCTGAGGTCATAGAACCTGAAGAATGTACTAAATAAATCAGCCATGGTAATATGTGCTTCACCAACAAGATTTTTTGAACTTAATTATTTTAGTATGAAAGAAAGTGAAGTATATCTTACAGCTGTAACCTATATACTTTAGTACTCAATTACAATGTTCTGTCTGCATTTTAATCAGGATGCAATATTAGCGTGCCATTTGCTATTGAGAGTTCACTTTTTTAACAGAACCTAGGAGATTTTGAGCAGAGATCTCCATGATTTTACCCCTAAGGAATATAATTAATCTTGAAAAACAGAATTTTACAAAAATAAAACTATGAAAGAAAGAGATTAGTACAAATATATCTTGAAATTAAAGATATTTAAGTATTCACTATCACAGTCAGCTAAGTTTTCAACTTCACATCTCATAATTTATTAAGGGATCCTCTGTATAGAGAATACTAGAAACCAGTAGGTACAGAGATTTTAGATTTTGACTGTCTTTTCTCTTTCATTCTAAGGCTAGAGCAGATAAGTCTAGCTTTTCTGGAATTATAATGGAATACCAATTTGCTACAGCCTGATATCTCGGCTGATAAAAATTTAATTGCATATTGTTACTTTTACTTAGGCAGACAGTTTGTGAAAACACACACATGCCAAAATTCTAAAATGTTTATTCATTTAACAGAAACAGTCATTTTCAACTTTAAAAACCTCACTCAGAGAGTCCGTAAAAACCAAGCATCACCCACTGCATTATCAAGTAACTCTTGAAACTGATCTAACTGTGGAATTCAGTATTTCTCTACATGGATGCATGCGAGCAGGAGCATACACGCTAAACTTTTTAAAAAGGCTTTATAATTACGCTGATTAAATGTGTCTATAATAATTTTTCCCATTTTTTCTTGTTCTGTTTGATGCATATTGAAACCTCAGTTTAGATACATGTTACCTTACCACTCTGGCCTGGTTCCTTCCTCCCTGCCCAAACTCAGACCTGCAGTATGAAACACTGCAATGCCACTTCATTGTAGTGCTCAGAGAGCATCTGTTGAGGGCAGCTGTTACGAGTGCTGCAGACCGGCAGCTTACAGAGCAAGTTGTCTCAGCAGATTGACAATCAACAGGGATATTGATACTTCCCAGCACACTTGACCTGCTTGGTGGTGGAAAACAGGAGCAAAAAGGGAGCACGGCTAAAGTCAGCTCCCAAGAAGCATATAAATTCAAATTTTGCAGTTATTCTTGTAACTTCTTTCCACAGTAGTAAAGAGAGAGAGAGAGCAAGAGAAAGACTATTTCTTTTCCTGCAAAAATGAAAGACTACACCCTTCTGCACAGTGCCCTATTGGAACACAGGCTTTGTTCAGCAGAGAAGAGAAAATTAGAACTACGTTCACAGCTGTTTGTTACTATTTCAGTTAAATAACAGAGAGGGCAGAAGAGAGTCAGTCCCAGATGGTGGCATGTAGGGAAAACCATACTGCTACATTAAAGATGTGTTTCTAATTAACTTCTATCTGAACAATTATAATTAAGGACTTTACCACAGGTGTTCTTACAATAATTATCTTCTATTTCCTTGCGCAGCGCACATTCTCAGGAAATGGGAATAGAGACTATTTCTTAATTTACATAGTGTCTTGATCATTTTAAAATGTATTGCTTTTCAATTGTTTTATTATTGAGATTTTCTTTGTGGTTTTTTGGCCCTTTTTAGATTCCTATAGGCTTTTTCAAGACCTCAGAAATGTCTTTCAGGTGGCCAGGTGCGATTCTAAGCAGTTAAAAAAATATGGGTTGCATTTTATTATGTTTGGATCCAAGAAAACCAGTTCATACACAGAATTATATATTTACTTTTGGACTTGGGAATAAATGGCTCGTTTTTGTCACTGGTGCTGCACATACCATACTAATTTCCTTCAGTTTTGCTCTGGAGATTGATATGTCCTTTACTGTTGCATTTGTATATAGGTTTTAGCAAATTAACTTGTTGCACATCAACTGTTACAATGTCTACTGAATACAAAAGACTGAGTAGCTATCCTGCTTTAATTGAAGACTAATTGTGCAGGTCAATAGTGATTCCTTCATTTCCTATTAACATTTCCGCTGATAACATAAGAACATGCTGTGAACTGGCAATTAGAAAACATAGGCCAAGAGAAACAGGCCTCTACTTCATCTGTGCTGCAAAGACACATTGGGTCACATTTTTCCCGTGAGTTTGAAATTCATAGCTCGTAATTTTATTAAGACAGAAAGATAGAGAGAGACCTGAAGATGGGATTTCATGAAGGAAGGAGAAGAATAACGCACAAAGGAGAATGATTTAAGGCAGAGAGACCTGCCCTCTCTTGCATTAGTTCCTGCCAGGTCTGCAGCAGTTTTTAGTATGCAAGATTATATTCTGAAATTCTTCTTAACTATATCTTCCAGTCTAGGGAAAACAAACAACAATAACCCAAGAAAAAACAGGATCATTCAGCTTTTCCTTATGTTTATCTCTGATGATGTTATCTTTATACTGAAATGATATTCAGCCAGAGGCAGTCTTAAGAAAAGGAAGAGACCTTTGAAGCAGCACCTCTCGAGACAAAGCAACAGCATCAAATGGCGTATATATGCTGGTTTCACTCTAACAGACAGAAACTAAAGTGCTAATATCACATTCACAGAGCTATCAGTGTTCAGTGCAGCTAAGAAGCCATCGGGGAAGACAGCTCCCCACTTTCCTCCATCAGTGTACATCAGGGAAGCACTTAGATACACGGATGCATGAGGGCTCACCTGCACGTGACACAGCATTGGAGATACCGACCTTCCAGTCACAAGGTCTCATTTAATATACTCATTCAATATAAGAGTGCAAGAAAAATTTTAAAGGGCATTATAGAAATTATGACATTGTCAATCTAATGGCATCTAATGCCTCCATTACAGCCTTCTCCAACAACCCCCTAAAAAGGTAGTCTATATATGACCATACGTGATAATTCAGCTGCTCCTATGGCTATTTTAATAAAAATTTGATAGCAGCTACTGCTAGAAATCCAATTATGGCTAAATCACCTCAGTCACCTTGTGCATTTTGGTTTTGGCTTTTTCTGTAAGGAAATGGACAAAGATTTGAGAAAAAAATATTTCCATTCTGTCAGTATTTAGAAGTAAATAAAGAAAAGAGAATTCTCCGTAAGTCCCCACTTCGGACTCCAACTTCTCTTTCCTTTCATTAGATGCCCTCCCCAAAACTGAGTATCTGGCTGTAACTAGATAAAAATTAAGCCTTCTCTGAAATAAACTTTGGGATTTCTGTGTGTCAGCTTTCAAAGACAGGCAGGAACATTCAGTGTCTATTTATTTAAACTCCTGTCCAGAATAAGACCTTGTTACTGTTGGCTCTTACCAAGCAAGCCTAGAGCATAAAGCAGCTTTTGCCAAGAAACACTGAGATTCTTCTTGTAGAGTAATTCCCAAGCTTCTGAGTCTCTTGTTCCCACAGTGCTTCATTAGCTGAAGAACTGAATAAAATTGGTTCTGTTTACGTAAGAACAGATATTAATAGAGTCCATGCTCATTTCTGTTGCATGCCATGCAAGGACATACAAAACGACAAATTCAGTTAACGCATAGGTGAAACCCTTCTGCTATGTGGCCACTGAGGTGAGTAAGGCTAAGACAGAAAATAAAAATTGCATTGGGGATTGATTCTGGAGGCGCAAGTGGGGGCTAAAGAGGTGGAAATCACACTGAAAGTAATTACTAGGTCCATATTTCAAGAATTTTAACATTTAGCCCTACAGAGCCTACATTCCACCCACATTTTGTCAGTGTTATCTTCCATCTTGCTCAGTGTGTGCTAGAGGAAAGCCCTATTTAGTGCACTAAACAAAGTGATACAGAACTCGAGACCAGACCGGCTGAATGGCCTGTCCCTGCCTGCGCACACCATTCTCAGTGCTTCTCCTTATTTCAGCTGGGATATTTGCCCGAGATATGTATGAACTGTTTTAGCAGCAGCCCTGCTTATCCAAAACTCTCTTATGGTCAAGTTTCACTCCACCTTTTCTTTGCTTATACTGAGAAACAAGGGAAGGAGAAGAAATAAAAGCTTCCAGTCAATTACAAGGTTTAATCTTTCCACTGTCCACTAAACAACCTGGCTCAAATCTCTCTCCCTGACTACTGCCAGCAGCTTGCATGGCTTATCTTCCCTGCTCCCAGAAACAGCAAGGCTTCCAACACAAACATCCCAGAGTAGCGTTACATCTGGTCCAGCAAACAAGAGGGGCAGCACAAAGGCTGTGAAGAAGCAGCATCCCTACTTTTCACTCACCTCTGGGTAGCGCACAAGAGCTGGTTGTGAGTCAGTTTTCTCCCACAGGATGGGGAAGGGAAGGAAGGATGAACGATAGATACCTGAAGACAGGTTTTGGCAAGGCATGAGAAGCAAAATACAATGGTAAGTGCCTCTCTGCAAAGTGCTGCATTCCCTAACCAGAACTGCATGAGCTAATGTGGCCCCAGAGATACCCGAGACATCCAGCCACCTATACTTTAAAGATTCCACGTGCCTATAGAATAGCCTACCACCAACATAGCATCAATTACAGGAACAGCCCAAAAATACTGTAAACTACAGAAATCATAAGAAATTACAGCTTGTGAAAAAAAGCTTTCGCAATATATTCTACAGTAGAGTAAAACAACCTGCTATTGGCACATCTCAGACTTTGAATGAGCCTTTCCTCTTTACTGAGACTGCCAGCAACTGTATGTAACCAGTGTCAAGACCTCCACATGCTCACACGTTGGGCCGTCCAGTTGATAGGCAAGGTCTTTGTTGTGAATGCCTACAGAGACATTGCAAGCAGTGCTTTCTGTAAAAGAAGTGCTGTCACTGCCTGGAAAATAGCTCATGCAGACAGACACCTTGGAGACATGGCAACTATCCGGCTTCTCAAGAACGACAAGGAGCCAACACACAATACTTATTTTATACTCAAATCCAAATGAAACCCATCCCAAAGTAAGTGTTTTTAGAATGTTTGAGGAAGGTCTCCAGCACACACAGATTTTTAGAATATACGTTGACATTCTGTAGGGTAATCCAGGAAATGTAACTTGAGCCAGAGCTGGCAGGGAAATCCAGCTCTCTTTAACATGCAAGCTCACAGAGCAGCTAAAAAGGAAAGCTGAGATGTTGTGGAAGAGATTTAAGTTCCGAGGCAGGAAGTGCACTGCCACTGTCTTGTGGCAAGAAGTGTAAAACAGGTAGCTAATGAAAAAGGATCTGTGGAAAAAAAGAGAAGGAACAAAACCAAAGTGCTGCAAAACTGTTTGCACTCTTTCACTTTAATCCTGGTAACATTGTCATAGTTTCTTCCTTTCCTAATTGATCTTTTTTGTTGAAAGAGCTAAAAAAGAACAAAAATTTCCACACAAATTCACAGAGAGATACTAGCAGTAAGGCTGAGGCCAGAAAAGCTACCTTGGCTTACTTGACTTAATTACAAAGATTTTTACAGGGGACCATCAATACATAATTCAAGCAACGTAGCACATATGGAGAATGATAAAAAGGGGGAAAAAAATTGTGAACCGCATAAAAAACATTAGCACAAAGAGTCAGATTTTAAAGGATATTTGAAGAGTTTAAAAGTTGTAATGGGTATATTTAAGCTGTCTTCAGACGTTTGGTATCTAAAAGCATGACAATGTGCACGAACATTTTAAAGTGACACGTTGGTGAAATTCTCACTTTGCCCTGTTTGTCAGCATCAGTCCAACTTTGTTCATTCACCAGTTGTGGGGTGTCTTTAATGCTTCTAACGAAGACAGAAATACATCTTTGGGCCAGCATTAAGATGAGTACAGAAACATCCCAGGTCCAAAAGCAACAGTGCACAGAGGGTGTCTGTCCTATTGCCCATCTCTTACCCACTAAGCACAAGCAAAGCAGAGCTGAGACAGAGGGCTTAACAGGAGATGGAAATACATACGTTGCTTGCTCCCTTCCTTCTGTCGTGATACATCTTCTCTCCTCTTTTTGTGCAAGAACAGTGGGGTTTTCTTTTTTTATTCTGAAGTTCTGAACTTACATCCATTGAACACAGAGGAGAGTGATGTTAACCATCAGTTCCCCATGTTCATCCTCACTGAAAGCAGAACTGCATAGGTAAGAACAGTGTATTTGCACTGACAGCAACATCACGCTGAGAACCGAGTGGGAAAGCAAATCTCTGAGATTTGGTTGTACTAGTTGAACGAGACACGTTCTCAGTCCTGTTTTGATGAGAAATTCCATCAAGGATATAATAAATGCTTCCCAGATAAGCCTTATCAAACCTTGCATACAGCCAAACTCAGTTTCTGCTTTGATGAATTGATATTTCCCACTTAAAACCAGGCCTGGCTGAAAACCTGCCTATCTTTGACCCACACTGATCAAGCAAAAAACATGTGGTAAGGAGCACTGAGTCAGCACAAGCTTACCAGAGCTATTTAGATAGCAGGTATGCACTTTGACATCTGCCTTCACAGAGCTGAAGGAGAAGTCTCAGAAAAACTTCAGCAGAGCTAAGGTAGTTCATGAATAATTTGACTTCTCTAAGGAAAAAAGGAAGTCCCTGAGACTAATGACTCTTGCAACTACTCTGATAGCATCAAAGACTGGGAAACATCAAATGTAGTGGCAGCAAACAGAGAGAATCCATCCCTGTGGTATCACTACGTTACAGAAAAGTTTAACCAGCTAGCAAAGGAAAATTTGAAAAGGGGTATGGAAACATAATATTTAAAAATGCATACATCATATTGAACTATTAATTCAACTCATTCGGCAATGTGCTTGTGTCTGCCAGTACTGCAGTTAATAGAGAGCATATGAAACTCAGGCTGCAATTAAGTCTTGGAGGAAGCACAGTTGGAGGCTGTGGCAGTTTCTATAGCAACCTGAAAGGCTCAAGACTAGTAATGGGAGATTAACTTAAAGGCAAGATAAGTACATAAATATAGCTCTCATTTACGATTTTCTCTGCTTCCAAATGGGCAATGTATTTTCGATTTAAACAATACAGAAATGCACTCAGATGTCCTACTTGTTATTAACTACGGCAAAAATAACCTTTAAAAACATCCTGTTAAAAAAATTCTAGCAATTTCAGAATCGGGGAATCATCCAAACTTCACTAATTAATTCAATCAAAATGGAAAGCACTGAACTTCAATGCTGCCAGAAGATTAGAATGAGGCTTCAAGATAGGGAACACGAGAGTCATAGTAAGAGTTTGCTGATGTCAACGCACTGTACATTTATGAACAAATCCCCTTGACGTATTTTTCTGGATTATGCTTCAGATCAGGTTTGAAGTCTTCAGAACAGCGAGGGCAAGATAAAGGAGAATTTTCATAAGCACTACAGACCTTTTTCTTTCCTTTTTTTAAGACTCTCTTCAGTAAGAAATATTGAATAAGCCTCATCCAATATTCTTCCTGGCACTTAAGAGCTTTTACTCAAAGGTTCAGTTGAGACTGCAGTCACCCTCTTGAACTCTTGTCCGCCTTACAAATTAAAAAAAAAATACATGAAAGAGATTCCCTGGCCACATCCCTAGTGCAGCCAGTTGCACTGAACTTGTTTTACTTCATCAATTAGAAACAACTGATACATGCATAAGACATTCAGGAACACTTATGTATCCAAGAAACAAACATGTAGTGACAACACTACCACAGGTACCGAAAGCAGTTACATTAGCTAAATAGCTAGTCCAAACTTACTTACCCTATCCAGCCTGCTGAGTAAAGTACAGCTAGCACTAGCACCTCTGCACAGCACTGGGCTGTCCTGCACACTATCTGTTAGCATCAGACTAATGAAAGAAAAATAGCACTACCCCTGCTCCACTACTACTTAGTGAATTAACCAAGTGCATGGTTAATTCACAATGTGTTCCAAGGACTACCGTGGAATAGCTGCCTCAGATAACACAAACCTCTTGGGCTGACCCAACCATGACTTCAAATCCTCAGGCGGTTTTACTTGCATGGCGAGCTGTTTTGCTTGGAATTTGTTGACTTGTTGCATATTTGAGGAAAAAAATGCAGATCCCCTGTAAACATTTCAAGGAGCTGCTGTTATGTAATTCAAAATGTTTGTTCCACTTCACTGAACCTGCCCGTGATAATATCTAAGCACTACCTAGATTAATGAAGCTGGCATAGCATTATTCACTATGGAACATGTGCCCTGCTTCTGCTATGGTGGGAGGTTGCCTGTTGTATGTGCAGAGCACAAGAAAACAATAAGCTGGTATTTTGTGTCAAGAGCATACCACATTCTCTGCCATAAGTAAAATATTTCATCTTGTAAAATGCCTTGAAAGTACCTTTGTTCAGGAATAGTACTCTCTTCTCTACAAGATCATCCCAGAGTCAAAAGTGGCTTTACCCAGGGAGCTCCATCACATCAGGTTCAAAAATCAGAGTAGAGGTGATACAGGAATAACCTTTTAGCAGTGTAGCAGGGCACTGATGCATTGAGGGCTTCTAACATTTGGACTAAGGCCTTCAATCTCTACCCAAAGCAACTGACAGCCAAAGAAGAGCATGAAATACACTAGGATTTTCTCCAACATTTTCCCTTCCTAGGAAAAAAAGCCTCTGCAACAAAAGCCGCAGAACCAGGCTGAGGTGCACTGAGGTAGGGAAGAAACCTTGCCATCCCTCTCCACAAGGAGCAATTTACATCACCTCCATCAGTACAATAACTAATTTATATATAGGTGACTTCTCTTTGCTTTAGTGTCACATTAGACAAAGAGCCAATAGTTTAACAGGTGTGAAGGGGGCTGTAGTAGTGAAAATTTCCTCCTATTTATTTTAATTTAACAAGGAACAAGGAATAAAAATAAAGAATCTCTCTAATGCCAAGTGTTTGTTCTACTTTGTAACAGCAACATTTTCAAAGAAGTATATAACACTTCTCCACTTTCAAGAAAAAAAAGGTGGTAGAGAGGGGCAAAAGGGAAAAATAGGGAAAAGAGAATACCTAAAGACCTTGTTGCAGTTTCCAGAATTAATATTTTGTTCCTATCGGAAGAGCTGCTACAAGGTGAGACGAGGACACCACTCAGCTTCTTCATTGAAGTGATTTGTACGTTGATACCAAAGAATTAATTTATTCTTCTATTTTCCACTACTAATTTTTTTCTCCCTTTCAACTAATTGAAAAGCCACAATTGAAGACGATGCAGGGACAGCAGCAGCCCTTCAACTTTGAAGTTAATTTCGATTAAAAAAAAAAAAAATCCCATGCTATATAAAAATTTCAAAGAAGGAAACATTACATATTGTAGAAACTATTAAGTGGGAAGAAGTTGAAGAGATCCATCATCCCCCTCAGTATTCTTAGGACCTGACCTGTCCTTTAATTGAAGTTACCATATCACACTTTGAAGAGTTTCTTTCCCTTTTCTAATGTGGCTCTGGCAATGCCAAGCTCCTCAAGAGAGGCAGCTTAATAAGAATATAAAAAATGCTGCCCTCCTTTTCTGCACATAACAGTTTTTATATTTTTTTCTTTGATTTTGACTCGCTACGATCTTCTCTCCTTTAAAGAAATAAAGTAGGCTTCACTGGAGGAAAATGCAACAACCACGTTTAGAAATAGGTATCTCGGGTACTAGCAAAGGGTTTAAAGCCAGAAATCAGAGCAAAGCTTTGCAAAGTTGTTTGCTTCAGTTTGTTTTTTGGGTTTTTTTTTTGGTTTTTTAAATCATGGTTTAGGAGATCCCCAAGCACACTTTTCAGAAACAGCATATTTGTGAATTTTAAGCATACAAACGAATTCGTCTCCTCCTTGTTTTGCTATAGACTTTAGAAACAAACGGACATCATAAAGAATGATAATTACATGGATCTGGATTTGCTACAGGCATTAGAAAGAATTACACCTTATAAGGAATGACATTTACATGGATCTGGATTTAGATTTCATCTACTTATTCCCTCTCTGGTCAGAAAGTGCCATGACTTTGTTACTATGTGAATACAGGGAATGAGGAACCCTGGAAAAGAAGTCAACGTTGTTTGCTGCTGCTAATAAAAAACTTGTGCTCCAGGCAGATTCAGAAAGATTTTGTTTTAGTTGACAAGTTTGCCTGCAACTACAAAGTTGCTAGCAACATATTTATTCTACAGCTTGCAAGAAGAGGAGTCTGTTCTTGTTGTAACACACGAATTACTAAGGGCAGGTAAAAAGAAAGGCATGAGCAGCTCACTGATTACCTAGAACACAGCAGCTTGCTGCCTGTCAACAGCAGCTTTCACAAGTTGCTTAAGCTTCTAACGTGAACCGTGCTTAGTGGTTGCAAAGGGTAATTAAATAGATACAGCTCTTTACTGTTCCACAGCCCGTTTAATATTAATTTTGAACACAGCTTATCTTCCTCTTCTCCCAGGCCCCCACCGCAACTAGCATTTTGGTTAAGCATGGAAAGCATTATGGAATACAAATGATTAGCCAAATAGCTAGGAATTTGGTTAGACTAAACATTAAGGACATGAGAGCAAGAGCTGGAAGAAAAGTAAAGCAGCAGATCAGATATTTAATCTAGGAAATATTCTGTTCATCCATCATTCCTTGCAATTAGGCAGTAGATTGCTTGCTATAGTTTCCTAGTGAAAATATGCAAAAGACAAACATTTTTTTAGAAGTACTTTATGGTTTTGAGTTACAGCATGCTGACTGTTTATTATTGCTGCATGGTCCTCTTGTACTGACCGATGAAAAAGATTATGAAGCTCAAAGCTATCCATGTAACTCCCAGAGAGTTTGAAAATAAAATTAGAAAGTAAACAACTAAAGTAATATCAGATAAAGAGTTCTAAATCATAATTTCTTCACTTGATCACCACAGCTCTCTGAAAATACTAAAGCCATTGCGTAAACACTCTGGCAGACCAAAACGTTTCTTTATTTTATTTTTTTTTAAGTAATACATTTTTTCTTCCAATGTAGTCTCATTCAGCTTAAAGTCTTGGGTGGGGCAAAAAAGAATATAAATAAAACACACAAAAATCCTACAGCTACAGAGCTTAGGATCTATAAAGAACTCCCTGTGTCATCTCCTGTCCTCCTCTACTTACACCCATATATTTATCTTGGGTAAATTCACTATTCCCCTGCCCGCAGGGTTTACACAGGGATCAGCCTTTCCCTGACCCAGCCCCCAGGTCCCTCTCCTGCCTGTGCTAGGTAGAGATCCCAGCAGCCCTCATCTTGGCAAACCTCTGCACCTTTCAGCCACCCCATGGGCAATGTGGAGGCGAGATCAGTTTTAATCCGTGGATTTAGCTCGCTGTGCCCAGCTCCCTATGCATGGATGCTCACATAAGGAGTCTCCCAAAGTAATCGAAAGCTGAGCTCCTACGGCTGCTCTCACATGCAGCCCGGTGACACCAGCAACTCCCAGGCAAAGCTCCAGTTGCATACAGGAAGCAATGCTGGATCGAGCAGCAGCAGCCCCTCAAGTATTTCCTTGTCCTAACAGCTCACAGAAAAATTCAGTCCTGATGGGCATCTTTTAACATGATCATCTCCAGGCACAGCTGACTACCCCACCACTTGGCAGAACAGCCCAAGACCCACACTATTATTTCTTTACTAGCCAGAATTCTTGTATGTGCATCTGCAGTCCTCTAGGAATAGGGCAACATCTAATTAAAGCAGATGGTCAGTGAAAATTCAAAAGGTCAGAATTAAGGTTGTTGACAGAACTGCAGCTTCAAGTGCCCATCTAAATTACCAGCCACACAAGCCAACCCCCTGCATGCAAAGCCAAACTGCAGTAATGTTTGTTTACATTAAAAAATGGTCTTTGAACTGACTAGAAATGCATTTGGAAAAAAAACCATATACACAGAGGTGTTGTTTTTATGTGTTGTTTTTATTTGCTCTTGTTAAAACTTTCTGAAATATGACGTTGGTTTTTCCATAATAGTCTTACAAGCTTTTTCCACTTATTCCTCCCCATTTTTTCAACAAATTCTTTTTCTTTTTTTTTTTTAAAAGATGTGTCAGTAAATCACGACAACTTGGACTAAAACTTTCTGACCACGAACCCTGGGGAGCAAGGTGTAGCACGCAACCTCACCATACATTTCCTTTTGTTTCTCATGGTTTTAGCTCAATTGCATTCGCATTTTTATTACAGGCACACTTCATCTTTTTCCTTTTTCATAGCAAAATAAAAAGGTATTTAGTTTGATAGGTCTGGAAACTATTTAGCAGAAATGCTGACCCATGAACATGCATTTCCTTTTTTACTTGAAGCAAAGAAATTAAATAATGCAGACATTGCTCTACAGCAAAACCCCAAAATACACTGGGAGAGAGTGAAACTGCGTTAGGCTATAACATGCTAATATGCTTTCAAGATTCAACCAAGCCTTTCTGCATGCAGCTACCATAAGTGCTAGCCTTATTCTTCTCTCAATTTGTGTGGTTTAAGTACTTAAGCATGTTTGCATATTTGTTAGAATAGGTGAAATAAACTAATTAAAGAGGAACAAAGCAGTCTAGGAATACAGGGGGCAAGAGGTAGCTTGAGTGGAATCTGTGCATTCAGAATATGCCTATTAAATTCACTGTTGCACAGCTCTGCAACTAACTACAATTAGATGAATTACAATTAACTACAGCTAAATGAAAAAATGAGATTTCCTTATTTTTTCTGACAGTGAATTTTTTTTCAGCTTTCTGTTTTACTTTACATTTCTTCCCTGCTTTTCTGAAAACATTTCCCACTCCCATCCCTAACCTTGCATGAAATGAAAAGCCACTAAGGGTTTAAAATAATATCTGTTATTCCCCTTCTATTACAGCCAATGACAAGTAAAAAGGCTGAAATATTGATGGTTACATACCACAAGCCTTTCAGTAAAAATACTTTTAATTTCCTAAAGGATGATTTTCCTATCAAAGACTTCACTTCTGACGTTGTTTTTTTCAAAAAGCCCTGATCATCAGCAAACAAATCAAATTGCTCGTGTACACCGAAGAAAAGGAATACAAAAGCAGTAAGAGATTTTATTGGTAGTCCTGCTGAGGTAAGGAAGGTGACTCAAGCATAAAATAAAAAAGGCTTGCATTTCATAATGGTTTGGAGGTGAATACATACCCTTCCTTCATGCCTCTCTGCTATCAGTTAATTACCTGAGGAAGGAAGAGGCTGATGTTCTGATACATTACAAAAATAGAAATGTAATACCTAATTTTAAGATAGGTACTCAGAACATATTAAAGGGTTACGTTCAGAGCAAATAGGGGCTCTGGAGTGGGAGAGAACAATGCTGACACCAAGTGGAAGAAAACGCTGCCAGCTCCATCCTCAATTGCAACCTTCAAGTGCCTGAAAATCTCAGAGCCACAAGTCTTAGGTTTAGGTGCTGTGGTAAATTTTTCAAACATCAGAGGAGACCACACAGGTCGTCTGAAAGCAGAAATCTGTGTTATCCTAATGTGTATGCTAGCTGATTAATTATAATCCTCTTCCTTGTAGTGTAGCTGATCTTAGTGAGCAAAGCAACCGGCTGCTGCTCTGAACACATCAGGTATTACTCTCCTTCACAAACTGCAATAAAACTCCTTAATCTGTAATCTACATAAATTCTGTGAGCCTGACTATGGTAGGAGCTTTTGATATGCTCTGCTCACTGCAAAACTGAAAATGGGCATTCACAGACCGAGAAGTAACAAAGATGAGTCTCCACCGAGTTGGTTTCTGTACAGCATACTGCATTCAAAACATATTTTCCAAGCCAGGAAAGACCTGTATCAGTGACCAGTTTTAGAAAGACCTTCCCCTCTCACACACTTTAGATCATTATGGAATGACAGACAGCGATAAGTGTAATCGGCTACTGTGATTGCCTGAGCTTTGTTCTTGTACCATCAATTGCAATAAAGAATCTCAGGATTTCAGTCTGACCAGCTTCCCTCTTCTGTGCTCAAGCTGCTTGTTACAGTAAAGCACAGCTGATGGTGTGCTTCATGTCACACAGAGCACACCCTCTCCTGCCAATATTCTCTCCTAGTACAGCCCTCCCCAGATAAAAATGTTAAATTATAAAAAACTACATATTGCTGGAGCACACATTAAATCAGTGACATTCCCTCCACACCCTGCAGTTTGCTAAAAATGGAGACCAGGCACGCATGTCGTTTCTAAGTTACAGATTTCCAGGACAAAGGACAGTCTGCTGCAGATCACAGGCAGAGCACAGAAAAAGCACCTTGCTCTCTCCATGCCCTGTTCCCCCCACCAATAGGCAGAAAGGCTCTGGCACTGAAGACCTGGAAGAAGTAATGAGTACTCCAGCCACATCTACTCTGGTTGTTTTAAGTCACACTTGTCTGGGCTACAGCAGTTTTTATCAAATCCTTATGCCTACAGTCAGTAAAATATTCTTCACTCTTTATCCAGAAGAAAAAAAAAAAAAATACATCCTTACAATCTATTAGCCACAATTTTTGTGGAGATCTAGGTCCCAAATTGATCCTCAATGTACGGCATTTTTTATCCAGTCTCCTGGTTTGGGCAGTACTCAAATACAAAATTGAAACTCGATGTTTAATGAGTCCATGTTTTGCTAAATTTATAAAGGTTAGGTAAAATAGTTTTTCTGTGGAGTGGAAAATAATACAAAGAAGTCTTTCTATAATGTAGCAGCAGTCCCTACAGAAACACTGACAAATCTCCTGGCAGTTCACGTGGTACACAGGTAGGATTTGCTATGTTCACATCTAAACCCAACTAACAGTTATCATTGCTAAGCAAAGAACTTAAATGAAAGAAAGTAATCAAGAACTGTACCAGTTTAAATTTAGGAAAAATTGATAAGAGGCACAAATTGGAATTGGAACTATGTTCCCCTATCCAAGAAAAATTATTTTGACAAGACAATTTAGCCTGGAATTTTCAGTTTACTAGATCATGAGATAGTGTCTGGTTGGTTGGTTGGTTGGTTTTTCGTTCTGAAAGATTTCAGCTAATTCCACAAGCATTGTCACAGGCTCAGCAAAAGAAAACATCAGTTAGATTATTGCTCTCCTCCAAATTGAGGATAGTCCATTTCGGAGACCACAATTCTTTTTTATGGCACCTTCAGATGACAGTGAGGCACCACTTTTTTTTTCTTTTTTTTTTTTTCCCCCCACAGAACAGGGTTAATGCCGGAACATCCATCTCCTCTTTGAAAAAGGCTAAAAACCTGAGATTGACAAAACTCTCCAGACCACAAAAGCCTTCCCAACAAAACCATAATTTGAGTAGATAAAGTCTCCATGAAGTATTTAGTTGTACTATTCCGACCAACTACAAACCACACTGCAGTTTGAGAAATTCACTCTGAGGTGCCTGTGGTCAACCTCCAGGTCCAGGCTACTGTCCAGCTCCGCTTCCCCAGCCCCCTGGATCTCTGCAGTCCCTTTAGAACAGGGTTCTACGATTGTAGGGAGTAGCTACATGGGATCCAATCAATAGGATTGCTGATATATAGTGAAGGATGGATAAAAGGACAAAGGAAGAAAAGAAAATAAGAAATGAGACTCATTCCCTCAGTGTGTAGGCTTTTCTTCTAATGCACCCCATGCTTTAATGGGGGTACATGCAGTGGCTTGTACGCACCCCTAAAGTCATGCTTCTGTTTGTTTGCAAGGCAAAGGTAGCGTGCACAATTCAGGAAGGATTTATCTGTGACTTCTGTACAAAAAAGGAGATATGAAAAAACACTCTTGGACTAGATGCAAAAAAAATGCCATAGTCAACTTTTATCTAGAACGAAAGATCCAGAAATGATGAGGACAAAAAGCATGACAAATTGCTATTAGCAAGGTTTGGTTCATAATTTAATTACACTATAGAAGTTAAGCTAATCTTGTACGCTTCCAACACAGCTAGCGATATGCTTCACGTTAAACACAGTGATCTAGAGAGGCCTCAGGTCCAAACAAACACCACAGTGCCTAACCTCTTTTTAAAGAATGATTTAAGCCAAACAGGAAAATCAGTTTAGTACCAGTGCAGTTTGTGAGCTAGTACAGAAGGTTATAGGACAGCATTAAATGCTGGTGGACTCTCAGGGGGAAAAATTAAATTAAAAAAAACCAAACCAACCAAACAAAAACCAACCAAACAAAAAACCTGGCAGGATTTTACAGCATTCCGAATCTATTTTAAGAAAAAAAAAAAAAAAATGTACAACATACAACGGCCAGGTAAAAGGACAAGCTAAAATATATAGTAGCTTGGACTTATCTTTTAAACCACTATCTGTACATGGAATAGGTGGCTGTGAATACTCTACTATGCAGCCCAGGGTAATAGTTCTGAACTATTAGACCGGTGCCTTTCAAAAACTTGCAAATTCTTCTCCCAGTCTGTCAGTCTGAATCAGCCACAGAGTAAGTGGGATGACTCCTGGCACTTCAAGATACTAAGAGCTCTGCTCAGAAGCAGTCAGTCTTGCCCATCCCAGCCTACAAACAACACAACTGAAGGTTAAGCCTATGTCAGCTGTATGGCATGCCTGCCAGATTGGTATGGATTTAATTTTTAAAGCTCAATTAATTAGAGTAACATACAATGTTGGGGGTGGGGGGGAGGCACCCCAGCAACAACAACCACAAAAATCACAGGAATTAAGTAGTCCAAATGCAAGTATCTGTGTAAATGCTTTAAGTTATTTCATGAGAAACAGCCAACAAAAGCAAGTTTCATTTCCAGGAAGCGACAAGGGACCCGAGCCAGGTTTGCCTTTTCACTTTTTGCTTGCTTTGCTGGAACTAGAACATGCACTTTTAATATGTTTAGTTTGTAAACCTAACTTTGATGTTTCCAGTTTAGTGGACTTTGAGCAATTGTTATATTATGAAAGATGAAGGGTACCTATCCAAAGTGCTGGGTTTCCTGCCAGAAATGACAAAAACAAGACCAACCACAAAATACTGAATTCCCTTCTCACCCACAGATGGGATTTCTTTCATAAGCTTACCTCAGAGCAGGAGAGTGCCTCATGGCTATGCCTTGTCTGAGGTTTTATTAAAGAACTTGAAAGGATCTTTTCAGCAGAATTCTTTCCCACATCACCACAATCCCAGACAGCCTGTGATAGTTTGCAGAATTACAGGGAGCGAAGTTGCTTCTAAAACAAAAGCACTGCAATAGCCAGGTTTCCTGGCTTCTCTAATACCTTTCCAATTTCCTTTAGCTGCTGACGCTTCTTCTAGCTTTGCAAGCAGAAGCAGATATAATAGGATAGCTAATATTTTGATCTTGCATGCTCATTTGAGTACACGTTGCAGGAATTCTCGAAGGTGGTAGTGACATGGGACATCCTCAGAAAGTAAGGGGAGCTGGAGGCGTGGGCTCTAATGCCGTCTTTGTGTGAAACAATGCTAGTTTTAGATTTGGGGCCATGTCCTGTGACATAGCAGGAATATTTGAGAAACATCTTTGTATCAGTGTATTCTGTTCTCTGTACCTATGGCTGTACAGGATTTTTAAAAAGAGGTTCCAAGGAGTATTACAGTCTCAGTATTCAGTTTGGGATATACAATATGCTCTAATTATTGAATTTGACTTTGTATTAGAAGACTGGTGGTTTTCCTTAACAGAGATACTTGAAGAAGCCAGGAAATTAAGGAGTCACAAACACGAGCAGCATGATCTACAGTTGCATGCAATGCAAATCTCTTTCATAATCCTTCTCTCGATCTGGCACACTGTCATCAATCTAGTCATGAACTGCAAGGATGTGAGGTGACTGCATGGTGCAGTATTAAACTGCAGGTTTTGCTACAACATTTCCTTCATGTCTTTTTCTAAAAATCAGTTTCAACTTAAGAGGCAATGATACATCACATCACAAACTGAAAACAAGACTTATATTGACCCTCTCCCTAAACCAGCCTTTGTCTATCATGTTTCCTCCACCAGGAGGTTTTTGACAAAAAAAGGCAAAAAAGAATTCAAAGTACTAACAGTGTTTTAGCAAAGAACATGCCCAAGGAGAGGCTGAAACATACACAGTGAGTTCTGGAAAGGTGAGAGGAATTTCACCCTTCTGGTTTTTCTTTCCTGTATCGTCAATGTATAGCCAAACACAAACACAAACTAAAAAGTGCTTCACTCAAGGAAAAATCCAGTGGCTTTGATCTAACAAAGCTTGGCATTAAGACATTTAAAGTGGAACAATTTGGGATTTTCTTCTTGACCTTTTACTTTTGCACTTTCATTTTTTTAAAAATCAGGATTTTAAACACTCATGTTTCCCTTCTCGCTTAGGCACATGATGAATATTTACATTGCTGGCAACAAGCTATGGTAATTAATTACACTATGTATAAGCAAATATATTTCCATTTATAGGTACCAACTAATGAAGAACTTCTGATTACTTGCTGAATCAATTAACATAACTTTCTTACCTGAAGACCATCTGCTTGTCTCTCTGAGAAACAAGGGTTCAGGTCAACAAAAAGCATCTCATAGTGTTGAAGCAAATACAGCAGGAGGCCATTGTAAAGCCTTTGCTCTTCACAAGCCAAGGGACTGGCAGGGATTCTAAGGGAAGAGGAGACGGATTAAGTTTAGGAGCTCTCAGATCAGGGGCTAATGGTGAATCAACAGAGTGAGCCCCCCAGTACCCAAGATAATTCAGCAAAGCAGCCAGTTGGGTGACTGAATAAAACAGAGTTCCAGCCTCATTTCCACAAGCAATTGTCGTGACAGGGACTGACTTAATTTGGTGGGTTCACAGCACTGGGAGCCTCACAGTGACGGAGCCCCAGTTTGCTGCAACAGTTCACAACACAATGAATCTTTGAGGCAGCACAGCAAAATAGCTAGAACCTGACAGTAACTCAGACACAAAGTTCATAAAATCAAGGATGAAGAGGACAAAAAAAAAAACAAAAAACAAAAAAAAAACCAAACCCCAAAAGAGAAATCTGCCATCTTTCTAGCTTTGTTTATGAAGATGAACTTCGATGGTTAGAATGTCTTATTACCAGAAATGCTTGGGAAAAAAAAAAAAAAACAACACATAGGCAAGAAACTGTTTCAGTGTAATAATTTATAAATTCACAGACATCAGGCACATTGTGCAGTGGAACTTCCAGATGCTGCCATTAACAGGTTGGGTTTTTTCTCCTTCTTTCTCCCTTTTTTTTTTTTAAATAAATAGTAATTGAACTTGTACTATCCACACAAGTAGACTAAGTTGGAATCATTTAATTAAAGCCAAGGGATTCTTTATATGGGATTCTAATCTCCTTCCCTGAAGGAATTGTGTATTCCCCCCCCCCCCTTGAACTATTTGGAAGCTTGGAAGACATTTACATATATGCTGTCATCTTAATCCAGCTTCTCCAGCCATGCTGCACCAACTCAGTTCCACCCAGCACAATATTAATATCTAAACAAGAAATTCATAGACTCTGGAGACTAATGTGGAGACATACACACACCAGTCTTTGTTTGCCAAATCAGTACATTCGTTATTCATTTGCGATTTTGAAGTACAAATATACACACTGGGCCCAGTCCAGTTGCTTTCATTCACGTTATTCTTTTGTAAATTTACCGTTGTTTCTGTAAGAACTTAAGTTTGGTTTAAGCAGAGTTATAGCCAGGTACAATGTAGACAGATTTACAGGACAAACTACAGTGTCATCACTTCTTTCTTTAGGGTTGGCTAACATTTCTGCTTCTTGGATTCCTATTCTTCTCAGGACAGACTCAGTTTCTCCACAAAAAGCAAGTCTGCATGTAAAACCTAGCTGACTGGGCAACAGGCTTTCCTGCATACAACAGTCCTAAGAGACTATTCATTGCTTACAGCCAAACATTAACACTCTCAACTCACAGGCCATACAAGCAATTTTTTTAGTCCCTTGCTTTCTTTTTCAGCTTCTTCCTTTAACTTAGACATAATGTTCCTGTACCCATTCTACCAGCTGTTAACTCCTTACTAGCAAGGAGCGCTCCACAAGTTATTCACGAAGATAAACAGCTCTCATCCTACTTATTGGGTCCCACTTTCCCTTACTAGCAGCCTATGTTTTGGGTGCCCAGTTTCTCATTTCATTTTAAAACATACCTAAGCTATCGTCTGTGATGCGACCCTGCAGCTGACTCCAAATATCAATGTCTGCTCTTCCGCAGATATTCACGGGTGGCAACAGATGTGTCTTCCAAATATAGAAAATACAATGACTTTCAATTAATTTTGTAAAATAATCACTTCCTGCCTCTTCAGATACTTCTGTTGCTAGCAGAAACTATATTATCAGGCTGACACTAGGGGAACCATGTTCACACACTGCTAAATCCAAGAACATGTTCCTAGGAAGAGCACAGCTACGGAAGTATATTCTGCACTTCACCATAAAAGCCCTGCAATCAGTTGCAGTGCGAATCAAACACAGGAGGACACTCACTACAAATAAGAAACAATTAAAACTTGATCATCAGGAATCAGCTACTGGTTTCCTTGAGTCCAAACCTTTCAAAGCTGCTTTGCCACAAAGTGCAAGCTAGAAAATCCATACAGTCCCTTGCCTTGGCTTTGTTCAGGAGATCTGCCAAGGTTCCCTGCTGGCAGGGGCTTGCTGCAAATTTACAGAAAGAATGAGTCAAAGTGAGCAGAAGCAAACAACTGGCTGGCTAGCATCCTTGTGCACTCATGCAAGAACTACGTACTGAGGTTAGTAGCAGAAATCTCTTTACCAAGATGAGGCACAACAAAGTACTCATAGAAATTTCAGTAGCATCAGTTGAATCTCTGATAAAAGCGAAGCAACATATTCTCCTCGGCATTTACAGAGGCTAGCAGGACATGAAACAGCGCACAAGAAGAAGGATGAATGGCAACAGAAATAAATAGTCAGAGGATGAGCAGAAAGAAATCAACAGTAGAAGCTGATCGAAGAAGAGTGAAGCTTAGCAAAGAAAGTCTAGGGAGTAGTCAGCCTGTCGCTTGACCTACAAGTCATGGTTTTGGTTCCCTTAGCTACAAGGAGGTGAGGACATGAAAGCTGCATCATGCAGATGTGAAGAATGAAGTCTCAAAAGATAAGAAACTGATGCCAGGTCAAAAATCTAAAAGCAAAGCAATGTGAAAGATGACAGATAGAAAGTGAAGATAGCTTAACTCAGTCTCAGGGGCAAAAAATAACATGAGGGAGTAAGGCCAGTAGAAGAAATCGGAAGGAGCCGGTTTGCAAAGGAGACTAAGGTAAAATTGAAACATTTTACTCATTTATGCTTTTTCTGAAACATACCGGCTTTTCTTATTCCCACTTGGGATCCCACCACCCTGAACAGGGACAGGAAGCATATATACTAATAATATAACAGAATTCTTCCAATATGAAGATGATTCTAGTCAAATATTCAATATAACCAGCATTAAAGGGCTGCAACAGATTAAAAATAGAGAAGAGACTGCTTATTTAACAACCAGTTTTCACACAAAAGTGATACTAGTTTCCTAGCATTTAAAATTCATGATAATAGGAGTTCTCTGTGACCCTGTAACTAGACTTCCAATATGATACCTGTGCTAAGGCTTGTATTTTTTGTGTTGCAATTACCATAGTTACTAATAGTGAAGTATGTGCAGTTTAGGCTTGCAAGGTATAATAAGCAGCAAGTTTTATATTCTAATTTTGCATCCTACATGTGTTCCATGTGGAATGAATATTCCAACTCAGTCGCTTCAGTGAAACTATAAGCATGACAGGTGTCCACAAATAAAAGTGTCAACAGATTGAGACAGGTGATAATCAGACAGAATTTACTCCGGAATATAAATAGCTCAAAAAAGTAAAGTAAAAAGGCTTTTAAACAGCCTAGTCTACTTGTTTAATGTCAAAGAAGGAAGAATTAATTGCACAAAAATGCAGACTGCCAGAATACATGCAGAAAAGTTTTAACACCTGCAATGAATTATTGCTGTAAGTGGAGCTGACATTACATCCAGAAGGTTATGTCCAGCAATTGCATGGGGTACTCATTTCTGCAGATTAGATCTAGAGTTGTGTTTTCCATAACCTTCATGTTCTGACTGAACAACTATAGCAAGTACTACCCAACGTGCCAAATGTTTCATCGTGTGGCAGCTAATTGCACTAATACTTGCTCTGACAGACATAAAGGATACTTATGACTTTAATCCCTGTGTCAGCAGATACGGGTTGCCACATTGGACTACCTTGAATTTTGCTGCTGTACAGAACAATACAAACGGTTTACTCTGAATCATGCGAGGCCTCAGATCACTCAGCAGGAAGTGGTACAGCAATCTCACTGAGAGAAAATGCCAGCTGCAAGGCTCTCCTCCCCTCCAACTACCAAACCAGTGTGTTTTCATAATCCTCGGAGGTAACTCTCCAAGGACAGCACTAGCTCTACACTTCACAGAAAATGAGCTCCAGACTAACTGGTTTCTTTCCCAGAGCTGGTGAGATCAGAATGACTGTAAAAAGCTGGAGTTAACGTTCATAGGGCAGATACACTTCTATTTATGGTAGCTGTGTTGTCTTGACAAGTCACTGGCAGGGAAACCCGATGCTGATGATTTTCAAGGCTTCTCAGACAGGTCATTGCCACAAGTGTTTACTTTAGCACTAAGTGTACTTTCAAATTTAAACAGATAGAGGGACATGTTAGGAAGCAGCTGGACCATCTCCCAAAACAGAGTGGGATGCTTAAAAACTGAAACAACCCATCAGTCAGTAAGGGAGCCTACTGGATTCTTATGTGTAGATACAGAAATCAGTGGGCACATGTTCAGACAATTTGGGAATGGAGATAAAGAAGTAAAGTCTTCTTGCATGTGCGTGCATGCACAGAAGCCCCATGTGATAGTGAAGGGGGCCTGACGGCAAAAAAGTGACAGTCAGAGCAGTCCTTATCGAGTTAGTGTGGGGGTCAAGGGAGAGATTTTTGGTGAAGGCCTTTTGGCATCAGCCTTTTACCTGTTTATGTTATAAGTATCACCAGACAACTAATCCAGGGGAGTAAACCTCATTTGCCTATGCTCATTTACTAATTTTAGCATGGAGATATTGAGGAACTTGGGGTTTGGTTGCATAACTGCTTTGTTCCACCACTGAATATCCTCCACAGCAAAGCCTACACTCACAGGAGTGAATGGCATAACTCCTACGACCCTGCGTGTTGTTAGATTCTTCTCCCTAGCTGTACTTTTGCTAAAGTAAGGGTCCTTTTACTTATATCACCTGCAAAGGTTATATGCCGGTACATCTGGCGATAAGCCCACAGAGCAGGTAAACTGACACAAACATTGAGATCTATGGAAACAGCAGCAAGGTTTAAGAGCGCAATTCCCCAAAACAAAGCCTGGCATTGATTTCTACTATGCTTGGTACCAATTTTGCTGAATATATCTTTTTAATCACTTACTTGGCTTGCCATATAAAAAAAAGTGAAAAATAACAAGGCCTTTTTGACTGCCTAGAAACTACTAATTGTTAACATACACATTTTGCAAAGTGGCATTGGCTTGTAATTCACAATAAGCTGGAATGTCTGTGATCCACTAAAACACAGGTTTACAAATCATAAGACAGGTATAAACATTTTAGCATCCTCTAGTGTCAACATGAAGGACAGGATTAAGAACTAAAGAACTCTAAGCTGTTCCTTCTCACCACCTTGACTTGCATGACATATGCCCTCCCACCTTTCTTTTTTAGCATCCAGTTAGGCATTTGCTCACCATCATCCCAAACATACCTTCTCTAGCTTCGGCCCAGCACTCACCACTTCCAACCTCAGCTGGCCTCTGCTCAGATGTCAACTTGCATTTTAGTGGCAAGGGCAGAATGAGTTACTTCTCTTTCTTGACAAAGAGATTCCTTTCTCTGATATCAAATGCTATTGCAAGGTCAAAGTCAACCTTAGCTTGGAGGAGTAGTTCTCATTAAGCAGCTCTCCATCCCTCATGCCTCTTCCCTTCAGATGGTTTCTTACTTGAGGCTGGACCTGTACAGTCAGTGCCTAACTGTATGAAGGTGGTCGGCCAGCTCAGGATCTGTCACATCTGCCCATAACATACTATACAAACATTTGACTTTCAAAATGCTCCACTTACTACTGGACATACAGTTATGACAGAAAGCCTCGCTGTAAAGTGTGATCTACTAGTACTGTTTAAGGTAGCTAAATAGAGAGTACTCACTTGAACAGAGCAGGCCCAAACACAATGGCTAGATTTTCCAGAGTCATGAAATTCACTGCACTGTATGTTGCTACCTTTAACAGGAAAGCAGACAGGAACTGCAGAAGGTTTTGATGGGCTTTGGGCAGGCAGCTGAGCAATTGCCTCAGGTTCTCTATGCATTCTTTTGTGTGGATTCTGTGCTCTGGGTGGGGGGGGGGGGGGAAAAAAGTTATGACATAGATATTCCTAATAATAACACAATTTCATCATAGACATTATAGATCTGAGAAAGAAGAAAGGCTTTAAAACATATTAGAGCAAAGTAAAGAATAAATATGTCCTAAACAAACAATTTGTACGCTTAATTCTGACAACAATTTTCACATATTAATAAATGCCATGGATTTGCCAGGCTCCGAGTTTTCTATATGCTGTTCCTGCTATTCTTCCTGTTATGACAGAATCATCTAGCACTTGCTGCTTTTTTAATGGAATTGCAGGCAGTAGTCATGTACCTGAATCCTTAAAGCTGCCTTTAAAGATGATACAAGATTGTCAGCTTTGGTTCTCCCCAGAGATTTCACACATGCTACATGATTCTCATTAAGAGGAATAAGAAATTCTACCCTTTCAGCCCCACATCATCTTCATTTCCTAACTAATTGGTAGCTCTCAGTCTCAAAACATTTTTGCTCTATAAATATGCAACTGCAGTTACACAAGAGATGCTTAAAAATCTAAATTGAGGATACTTAGCATTTTCTTGCTTCTCATTCTTCAAAGAAGAGTTACAAGGCAGAAAATGGGTTCACAGACAACTCTATTTGATCAGTTGTTCAGAATTAGTATGATAAAGCCTCCTGGTTATTGGAACTGAGATGACAGTACTGCTCAATAACTGGCAGCTGATGTTCAAATTGGCCAGAGATACCAGGACACATCTGTGCAGCTTTGACACTGCAAATAGCAAATCATGCCCTAAAGGGCAATTTTAGCCCTAAAAAATACATTTCATAAAGGCCAAGACCCATGGTGCTCAATCTATTACTGAGAGATACGGAAATGGGGAAGGAAAGGGGAAAAAATATTTTTAAAAGTAATACCACCAAAAAAAGGAACAGCAGGACTGTTCAGGGTAGTCAAAACAAGGTGCTTGCAAAAAACTGTAGATCTTTCAGCATAGACGTTCATAGTTCATGAAAATGACTCTTTTTTCTTTTTTTTTCTTTGTGTAAGTACATACATGACTCGGCACTTAGCAGATGAAGTTTGAACAAAAGCAACCTGCAATCTAACCCATAAAACCCACTTATTTGTATGCAAACAAGTTGCAAACTGGTTATCACTCAAAATCACTGGGCAGAATCATCTGAACACATTAGCTCAGCCATGACAGACACGAATAGGGAACTAGACAGCCTATTGCTTTAGTTACTCACCTTGGCTTTGCATTTTGAATGGTCATGCTGCTGCACACACTGCTGTTCAAGAAGACTATAAGAAAACTAGTTTAAAGTACTAAGTAGGAACAGGGATGTACAAAAAAGCCTCCTGTACAAGGGAAGGTTAAATAGAGAAAGAGGCTTCAGCTTGGAAAAGAGAGAAGTGAGACTGTGGCCATACAAAGGCACAAAGAGCATTATGATGGTGATTAGGTTAAAAATAAAAATGTTATCTTAGTAATGAGTAATGTATCCAATTTAAAAAGAAAGCATGCAGAAGAGGTACTTCCTCAAAGAATGCAGGATTGGATTGCAGAATGTCTTGCCACAGGATGTTGGGGAGTCCAAAAGCCTTAATGAATTCAAAAAAAGACTATAGAAAAGTTCATGGAAGACTGGTCCATCAAAAGCAATTAGACATCAGTCTCTGGTTAAGGAAACTTAAATCTTTGCTTATAGGAAGGTGCAATAAACACATTATCTGTCACTGTCAGAAAAAGGACAGAAGCTTGGAAGGTGCCCGATCTGTACCTTGGAAAGTTTTTAGCAAGCCAGAACAGATGTTGTCTGGAAAAACAGCCACAGGAAGTTCTTTCAGAAACAGTTTCAGCAGACTGGCCACAGAATCAACATCTCCATCATTAATAAGGTCTACTTTTTCTCCTTGATTATATTTCTGCTTCAATTCCTTGATTTTATTTACCGAGCCACTGATTCGAAATATACCAACATGCTCCAGACCTGTTTAAGACGAAATATGAATCAGTAAGCAATGGTTGCATTACCATACCTGTGTGATGAGAACTGGGTCTCAAAAAGCAAGAGGTCCTCTAAGAAAGCATAATTGTAAAAATAGACTTTTCAGTAGTTACAGCTGAAAAGCACAGCTTAAACAAAGAATAACAGTTTTCAAAGACCGAACAGAGAAAACATGAACTTACCAAATACTTCTAGGTACTCCACCATCTGTGTCACAAGAAAAGGAACTCCACATTGCGCTGCATCCTGTATGAGGGTTTCCAGAGGAACACCAAATGTGCTTCCTTCTCTGCTGAACTGTAGATCTGGGGAGACTTTATTTGTTGTGTGCCTGACTTGAACAGAAGATAATGATTTCTGGGGAATAAAAACAGGCAAGTGATAAGCAGAAACTGGCTTTATTATTTTAAGGTCCAAGGGTCTACATCTTAGGTAAAACTATTGTCCTTGTTGTAGCATCTTAGTACAGATTTTACTTTTACTGCATGTTCTTAAAATATTAATATCATTCTTCTGTAGAGCTGAGACAGGACCTGCGACAGGGTAAATCCCAAAAGCCAGTCACACCTACGTTCAGAGAAAATAGGTACCCAGGTCAAGGCAGATGCCCTGTTTAGGACAGGGAGGGGTTGCTAAACTCCTTCCTCGAGAAGGGCCCCAACAGTCAGGAAAAAGGCTGACCGAGCGCTGATGCACTTCTAACCCCATGAAATTTGTGAATTTCTACTCAGTTCACGAAGACAAAAAATGCAAGATTCATGGAGGAGCCAGAAGAGAAATTTAAGCAGCAGCCATGGCACAAGCCATCTGCTCGCCTGGTTATTCCGAATTTCTTACCCCAACAACCAATGCAAAAACATTTGTAAGAAATCCCCGACAACCTGCACTCGGGAGCTGCTTTTTCATCTTGTTAGGACAGAGAGACTGCCCGGTATGTGGGCTGAAAAGTACACGGGATATCGCACTGGGTGCCTGTGCCCAGGGGCCGCGGCAGGGCTGAGGCCTCTCTGTGAGGCGAGGCCGGGGCTGCCCCAGGCCGGGCAGGGCCGGTTCCGGCTGGTTCTGGAAGGTTCCATGGCCTGTCCTGCTGAGCCCCTCAGCCCCGCAGGTGGCACCTCAGGGGGATGTATTTAAGAAAGGGGGAAATGCTACCCAGTCATGAGGAGCCCTTGCCCCCTTATCCCTCTTTCCCTCCTCTTCTACCCCCCTGCTTTGCCTCATAAGCAGGCGATGTCACCCACCGTCCTACATTTTGTCCTCATTTCCCTATCGGGCAGGCTACGATCGCAGTCAAGAAGGCGAGAACCCATTTCTACCATGCAATGAGAGCAGAAGTCCAAACCGGGAACACCTGGATTTACCAGTTCCGTGTCAGGAATATCTAAACAGTATCTGCATTTCATTTTAAAGGGAGTTTATATTTTTTTGTAGCATTATCCCAACACATTCCAAAACCAGCCTCTTCTTAAATATTTTTATTCCTATGTTTTCCAAAGGAAAAAAGGAAAGACTTTCCTATAGATTTGCAGCTGAACTGCCATAGAAAAGCTGGTTTTCAGCTCATAAAGCGCATGCCTTCAGTAAAGCCACAAGCTGGAGCTCGAGGAGGCCGTGTCCAGCCACGCTGCCATGGTGAACACACACAAACACGCACTGAAACACCTAGATCCTATTTTGCTCTTTCACTACATAAGCAAGCTTAGAATGTGATGTTAATATTGAAGCATTAATAATTACCTAAAAGGAACCAATTTCAGCATATACCGAACGTATTTTACAGCATTTTTATAGAAAAGCCACAAGGTGTTGAAAAAAAGCCTCTATGATATATTAATCTAAACACCTCCTCTTTCCCTCTTCAGATGCAGCAATTGGGTTGGGGGAAGAAGCACAGCCTTCTCAGAAAGAAGAAAGGATGTAAGAAAGGACTCAAGAAGCCAGATTTAAGCTCACTTACGCAAATTGAAAGGGAGGTGCTTGCTCCCATATTAGACTGCAGGAGTGTCAGTATTTCAGCTGTGCTGCTCAGAAGACATCATCACCTTTCTTCCCCTCACAGATCCATGCAGTCTGGCCAAAGCTAACTGCAGTCATTGGGCTGTTCCTCTGTAATTAACTTATCGCAGCAAAATTGCTAGGCATCATCTTAATCAGTATTTTTACTCCAGATTTTGTCGAAGGTAGAAATTAACTGCTAGTAGAAGTGGATTCCTTGTAGCCAACAGAGGCACATTGCACAAGCCAATGGATGTGTTGCCATCAGGAGATGTTTCCATGGCACCTAACACACACAATGGCACAGCTTCCTGAAGCATGCCGATCATGTGCTTGATATTTACTTTTGAATGGGTTTTTTCAATGCAGGTTTGCAGATATTCATACTACCTGCTGTCCATTCTGCCTGCTAGCAGCAGTAAGTAAAATATTTTGAGATGGCCCGCAGCATATACGTAATCTAGATACACTTTTATATAACACCTGCACAATCATTTAGTTAAACATACAAGTAAGGATCCATACAGCCTTTGAAATATGGAAGATGTAGATGCTGTTAAGCCCAACATCATCTATTATAATTCTTGCACATACAAAGCCTCTCCTAGGAAATAATCCACAATGAAGCAAGTAACGTTGCAGTTAAATCTAACTGGGGGTGATTCTTAATACAAATTTGGTAGGTACATACGAAACAAAGCCAAAACGTGCAAGGCAAAAAAAACCCAAACAGGCACTGAGTCAGACCCCCTTGGTGGAGTACTAGAAAAGCCAGAGTTACTCTGTCAATGTGCTAGACTGCTGCTTCAGCACAAATGGCAGAGGTGATTCCCTCTTCCTTACTAGAGAGAATACCGCTTAAAAAATAGTGCAGATTTTTAACCCACTTACCTCTCCACAAGATCCCACGACAAGGTCTGGAAATGCTATGGTTTAAGGGTTTCTTGCCCTAGAGTTCGAGGCTTTCCTGCCCACCTGGCATGAGAACAGACCTCACAGATGCAACAGCTTTGCTTTCACATTAGGGCATGTCAACGCCCACCACCCAGGTGCAGCCAGGACATGGCTGAGTAGGGCTCATGTCTGGACAAAAATTCCTCACTGCCACCTCTGCTAGCTCCAGGTCTGTGCTTTCCAGCCCTCAGAAAACTATGCATTTAGCCTGCGGTGCACCAGAAATGGCTGGCTGACTTAGCTGGCCCAACAAGCATTTATAACCCCTTTCTCCACAGCGCAGGGACCACTCCTACAGCACGGCTGGCTCTCCCCAAGCCCATTTTGACCAGTGGCACGCAAAGCTCAAGCCTCCCCTCAACACCACTGCTCCCCATAGCCCCCTCACCTGCTCTGCCCATGGGCTGAACTGGGGGCAGACGCCACCTTGCCCAGCAGCCCAGCCTCCCCCACCAAGACGTCAAGAGAAGGGACCCCCCACTACTCCATGGTTACCTGCTGGTACCCGCCCAGTAACCCTGCCCACCACCCCAGGCAGGGGCAGCCTGGCCTTGTCACCGCAGACGTGCTCCACCTGGGCCCCTCACCACAGCTGTGGCTGCTTGCGGGGCCCGGGCCCTGCCCTGCCCCCTCCAGCACTGCCACCCTACCACATAAGCCACTTCACAGCTAAGCCTGTTCAAAGCTGTTGGGCCCACAGGCAGTGCCGAGGCCAACGGTGCTGTCCGTCCCAACCCCACCCCAACACTGCTCCATGTAAAAGTGACCGCTAAAAAAAAAAAAATGAAGAAAGTGTGTTGGTCCTTCCATACCCAATGGCGTGACCGCCCTCTGTCACAGCAGTATGGCGTCCAGTGCTTATATCCGAGAGGATACAGGGGCCATTTTGGTGTGCAATATCCCCTCCCCGCTGCATTCAAATCCTCTGCCCTGCCGCTGCCCTCCAGCCGCCACAAACAGCGCTTTCCCGCCCTCCAGGCCCTCACATGCTTTATCGCTGTGTGTGCAAGGCAGCTGGAGCAGGAGCAGCTCTCCCCCACCTTCGCTGGGTCCCTTTGGGACAGACAAAAGTACAAGGCACTCAGACACGCCAGCGCCCCAGCTAACGGTGCCCGTGGGCTGGCAGCAATTTGCTCTCTGCAGAGAAACATCTCGCAAAAAGGCCTGTGCAAAAAAAATCCAAAAATTATAAAATAAAAAAATCAACAACTCCCTTACTCTTTGCTCCCCACTCCACAGCACATTTCCACCCTCCATCTTACTAGATGTCATAGGAAGCATCCTGCTGACATGTCACTCCCCCCCTGCTTCAGCTGAACATGTAAACTCTAGGCAAATACCTTTTAAAGCAACAAATTCTCTGCCTGAGCCAGAAGCACAATTTTTTTTCTATTGGATCATCAAAGGGCAAACAAGGCAGCCGCGACTGCAATCACCTGCTTGGTCTCTACTGCTCTTCTAACTGCAATTGTTGAAAAATTTGTATTCAAGACCTGCCTGCAAAATTCAGCAAGGCCAATGGAAAATGAAGACAAATTTCAGTTCCCCAGAAAGCCTGCAACAGCTAGAGGGCACACGAGGCTTGCTGGAGAGGTGGTCCTGCAAACCTCGCTTCAGCAAGGAGCCCCAGGCCCTGGACAGGATTTTCCTTTGTACCAAGTAACACAGTTCAGAGGGATGATTTCTCCTTGCATTGCTGCTGTACAGAAAGCAGAAGGCCGCAGGCAGCAGAAGTTAAACATATAACTGCTCATACTGAGTAGCCCCAATTCAAACCCTTCCTTCACAACCTCTGGATCAAAGTCAGTCCCTGCAGGAGATCAGCTATATGAATAGGATGTGCGGTACTTTGAGCAGCCACCCTGACTTCAAGGGCCGCATCCAAATTAAAACCGAAACCAAAGCTTTTGGCCTCCCAACAGCCTGCCGCCCAGGGGAAGGCTTGTGAGGAAAGGCAGTGCCCTGGCCTGGGCAGCGTGAGGGGCTGGGCGAGTGTCGGGGTTTGCTTTTGTACTCTCTTCTCTGGAGGCCTGGCCTCCAGCTACTGAAAAGGCTGCTGTTGAGGATTGCTGATGCCTCAAAAAGATAGAGAAAGAATAAACACGAAAGGAAAACTGAAAAGTTTCATTTTCTTCCTTAGAAAACAAGTCTTTTTACAGAAGCATTAGGAACAACAGGATCCCTGGGAGAGAGGGCAGAGGTAAACCCACTGTCAGCAGCAGTAAAAAACAATAGCAGCAAGAAAAATAATTAACTGAGGCTTCACGGTTCATTTCAGTTTTCCTTCAAAGCTGCAAGCAGCCTGTCCTGCTACCCTAGTGATCTGTGTCTCGGCTTCGGGAGTCTCCAAGCATCCAGCCAAATCGGAAAGCAAGCCCTTCTTGGTGGGCAAGAGCCAAGCAGCCGGAGCGCGTGCCCCGTGGGGAGGCCACGGTGGGGATGCGGCATGGGCAGTCCTGCCGTGCTGCTTTCCCTGCCGTGGCCCACATCCAGCTGGAGAGGCTGCAGTAGCTCTGGATTAGAAGTAAACACTGGGGAAAGCAGCCCCGCTGATCCCAGCTGCAGCCTTTGAGCGCTGGATGCTCAGGATCAGAGTAGAACCGTGGGGTTCATAAACAAACACATAAAGCTTGTCCTGAAGCAAAGAAATTCAATCCAATCGCAACTGCTAGCCAGCCCCTCCCTGACATGATCCTCATTATCCAGTGACAACTTCAAAAGCAGCTTTTCAAGGACATGCGGGTATACAATGCTGTTTTCTTTAATCAGTACTGTATGTTTTTCATTTAAAGCATTGTCCACCATAAATGTTGTGTTTCAGCCACACTGCTTGTCTTCTGGTATCTAATGTTATCCTAAAACAGAATTTGTGATGCCTTGATCTTAATTGTGTTGATGCCTGGATGTATTTAGAGTGTTTAGGTCTTTTTTCTTGTTTTTCAAGTGGATAACTGCAGAGAAGAAAAACTCTTCCAATGTGTCAGAAGGTCAGAGAACACCACCAATACAAATTAATCAGCTCATGAAAACATTACTAAATTTGTCTCGTCTGTAGCAAATGCTCCAGACCCTCTGCAATTACTCTCCTGGAGTTGCTAATTTATGCTGTTGCTACAGGAAGATTATGGACTGTGTTGTATCCAGAACACTGGACATTACAAGTTCACATCATCAACCTCTAGGTCATTTCAGCTGCTTTAAAAACCTTTTCTTCCCCTATATATCAAAATAAATACCAGCCTGGTGGAGGAGGAGGCCACTGGGTAGCACCCCACAGCACCTCACAGATAACGGTGCTGCTTTTTGCAGCTTGCACACAGGCAAATCGGCACATGTGCCGCGGCCAGCCGGTCAGCAGCCCCCAGCTGTAAGACCCATGGTGTAGTACACCGTCTCTTGCCCACCCCAGTGCTGGGGCCTGGGGACAGCGTGGGGTAAAAAGGGCCAGACAGACCCTGTGGGCGCTGAGGGAGGAGGAGAAGGCACTGTGAGACGAGAGAGTGTACGAAGCTGACGTTGTAGCAGGGGATATAGGACTCCAATGCACTGTTCGGAACTGCTTTGAAAAGCGCAGTTTGTTTTGAGTGGGGAGCTCAGAGAAAAGTCAGTGCCATAAGTAGGAAAACTATTGCTCCGACTTTGCAATTTATATGACTTTTTAAAAATAGGATGAAACAACATGACAAGCCCACGAACCCATGCCAAGCGAGTGTACGCTGACCTCTTACACTTCAGAGCTGACAGCTGCAGCAAAGTAGGACTCGAAATGCTAACAAGCCTTAGCGATTTGTCTGAACAGAAGGAAAACAGAAAAATTACATTGTCTGCTTCTTGGCTCAAAATGCTCAAACCTATCCCATTCAGGAATGTATTTTTTCCTTTCTCTCTGTAATCTTTTGGGAACAGCAAAATCATTTGCTACATAGACTCACAGAATCACAGAATGGCTTGGGCTGGAAGGGACCATCAAAGGCCATCTAGTCCAACCCCGCTGCGGTGAGCAGGGACACCTTCGACTAGATCAGGTTGCTCAGAGCCCCGTCCAGCCTGGCCT
>JAVKLA010000093.1:9486033-9504676 GCA_034782735.1 Sagittarius serpentarius | reverse complement strand
GGGGCGCAAATCGCTGCTTGGGAACTAACTGGGCATCGGTCGGCAAGTGGTGAGCAATTGCATCGTGCATCACTTGTTTTGTGTGTTCCAATCCTTTTATTATTATTACTGTCACTTTATTGTTGTTGTTAGTGTTATTGCTAGTTTCTTCCTTTCTGTCCTATTAAACTGTTCCTATCTCAACCCACAAGCTCTACTTTATTTTCCGATTCTCTCCCCCATGCCACTAGCTTAGGGGGAAGTGAGTGAGCAGCTGTGTGGTGCTTAATTTCTGGCTGGGCTTAAACCACGACAGGAGTTAAATGTAACAGAGCACTGTAAGTTAGAGAAACATCATGAAAAAACAAACAAACCAACCAACAAAAAGGGCCAACTCTAACATGCAGTTTGACCACTTAGACATGCAATGTACTTTTCATCAGAGCCAAAACCAGAACAAAATCAGCTTGGCCAGCTCAAGCGAAACAAGCTTTAATTTGTGTTGAAGATTTTGATTTCATCTTTCCATTGTTATTAGGACCAACTAGAACTACTTGCATGCAAATTAATTCTGTCTGGTCCTGACAAGCTTATGGTCATTTTATGGTATCTACCTTGACCTTACCTACAATTGGTGGTCCGAGGCTATTTCCAAGTCCAGCAAAGAACATCAATATCCCATACGCGTGAGTCAGTTTCTCAATTCCCACAGTCTTTGTTGTTACATACGGAAAAATTGACCAGTTCCCTGTCAGGAAACCCAAAATCCCAGAAAGCATCGCTAATGTAAGGTAACTTTTGGCAAATGGAATTGCAAACAAGGCCACTCCTGTCATTAGTAAGGTAGTTACGTATAGATATAAAGTGTTAACCCACTTAAAATCTGCCAGTATTCCTAAAGTAAGTTTGCCAACAGCAGTCATAATGCCTATAATGGAAATAAGGGGCATATGATAGTCATCTTCATTAATGTTTGCACTTCTTGCTACATCTTCCATGAGCAGAGAGGGAGGAAATCCACCAATATCAAAGAGCAAGATGGCAACAAAGAGAGCTGAAAATACTTTGTTCTTAAAAAGAACCACAGTTTCCTCCCAGTAATTCAAATAGAGCTGCCACTTCCTTTTGGCGAGTTGCTTGCAGAAGTTTGTCTGTTCTACAACTTTCTTTTTATAAGTGTCTTTCTCATTTACATTTATTGAGCTTAATACATTCTTATTTAAAATGCTATCCTGTTTGTAATCAGGCATATTGTTCGCACATTTTTCATCAACGTAGCCCTTTTCAAGGATGCTTATATTTTCTTCAACAGTCTTTTCTTTTTCACGGTAAACAAAATACTGATCTGGGACTTTGTCTACACACGTTTTTTCTGGTGGAGGTGAATCAGGTGACTCCAGTGGTCTCATTAGGCTGCCACATGCTAATATATTTAAAGAGAGTGCGCCAACTATTAGCAGACAACCATCCAGTCCATATAGATCAATAAGCTCTCTCTGCAATGCTGCATATATAAAGAGTCCAACACTTGAGCCTATAAAAGGAAAATAAGATCAGTTTAAACTGAAGAACTGAGAACTTTCTTCAACACTAACAAACTTCTACATTTCAGCAGCTACAAACATACCGTCACAGGAACGGTAAGTCATTTGTGCTCCTCTCTCCCCAGTTTAATGAACTGGAAAGTTATCATCCCTCTTGAAGTTACAGTTTCTTTATTGAGTATCCACAAAATAAAAAGCCTTTCAAAATATCGGAACAATTTATGACAATTAACACTAGCAGACACTTCAGGAACAAGTAGGATCAATACTACATCTGATTAAAAACATCAAAGGACTATTAAGCCATCCTTCTGCCATGCACTCACATACCGGTATCCCTTCAGGTGCCATTTTGAGTTAGCACAGCTAGAATTTCACACACCAATATTTTCCCCTTTCTCCTCCTCACTGCCACCTTCCTCCTCTAAGGCAGAAACAGACCAGGGGTCCACCAAGAGCCTTCCTAGAAACAGCCCTTGGCTGCTTGGTGTTTAAGGAGGGGGGCTCACATGGTGTGAGCTTACTCCAAAGGCATTTCCGAAGCTCTGCAGGGCCAAACACGCATTTGAGAAATTTGGATATTCAGAAGAAAACACTGAAGAGTAAGCAATTACTATGAACACAGACATGTTATGCAATCCCACCAATTTAAAGAAAAAGCTCTCAGTTGAAGTGAGCACAGATCCATTGTCATCAACGAACATCCACTCACAAATACAGAGCGTTGTTTTTTCATGTCAATTTAAAGACAAACTTGAAATGAAAATGATTTGCTGAAGACTGTCTCTATGTTATATTAAAGCCATTTATATACTCCAGTGCTAAACTCAGGAGAAAATAATTACAAAATTCAGACTTGTTTTGTCTTCCAGGTACTAAAATTAACCAGGGCTCAATAAGGTCAGGCCTTAAGGCAAACTATCTGGAATCCCAACAAAAGCCACTGAAATTGATTCCAAGGAACATTTCTGCAGAAGTTCCCCTTTATTCCACTGGTGTGGATCTGGCACCAATACCTCACCACACTGACTGTACTGACCAGGCCTCTCCTCACTAACAGCTACTTGAGAAAACAAATCAGAGGAAAGACTCCATAAAACACAGAAAGCAAAGCATGGGACAACAGCCTTCTTTAACAATTCCTACTTGGTCCATTAATTTCGCAGTTCCTCTTGGTGTAAAAGACAACATCCCACAACTTAAAGACCCAGAGAGAGGATGAGGAAGACTGCTCAGCATCCTTCAAAGATTTTTCCTTGTATTATCCAGAGGTTCATTTTTCTAGGGTCCCTTTAATGCACATGGACAAAAAGCTGGGATGAGCTTTTGAAAGATTTCAGAATTTAGTCTACTTTTAGATTGGAAAGTCAAAAATATTAAAAATCTAAGCCCAAACTTCAATTACTCCTTTAAAGGTACAGCTAATGTGACGTTATGGTGATCCAGCACTTACATCCTGCATCTCCACCTCTTTCTCACCTCTGATCTTGCGTGAGAAAGAAGACGGAGAAGAGAGCTCTGTGGAAAGTTTCCCCATTTATTACCTATGGCATACAGCCCAAGCTACAAGTCTTCCTCCATTTTAGTGAATATCCTTTTCTCATGTATAAGGATAACCCGTACCATACACCTGCAAGTGTAGTTACTGTTTCGTCTGCAGCCTGATTTTATCTGTTCATTGCTACTAATGTTTTGACTTCAGAGGTTCTTCAGGAAGTAACTGAGAAAAATATAATCTCCTGGGTTTTATTGCCAGGGTAACGGTAGCTGTATCAGATTTGAAAAGTTAGAAAGAATGACAATTAAAAGTCATACCTGTTGAAATCAGACCAAGTGCAAGGCCTCTGCGTTTGTCAAAATAGTGGCAAGTGATGGTAACTGTTGCAGTATACAAAAGACCACATCCAAGCCCTCAAGAGAAAGAGTTAAAAATAATGCGTGCAACATACTCTGGGAAATGAATGCCCCTTTTTCTTTCCCAGATAATACAGTAGTGTACCCTGGGCACAGAGGTACCTTTTAACTCTGGCTCAGCACCAGCCACACCAGCCTCACACTGACAAGACCATCAGGCCGCCTGCACTGTCCCACCTCCCTCTCCCCTCACCATCCCTGGCTGCAGAACCTGCGTGGAGCAGGCTGGGTTTGAGGAGTTCACCAGCTCACGCTCCGTGCTACGTGGAAGGCTTACATGTCTTTCAGTCCAGGGGCTGGCTCCAGAAAACAGCAGAGCTGCATCCGCGCGGCACTGTGCCCGAGCCAGCACGCTGCTGGGGCCCCGCTGGCCAGCGAGGTGCCTGGATTCCTGACACAGTTAATTTGATAAACCACCCACAGCAGCCCTCTGCAGCACTGAGGGGCAGGTCACCGCCTGCTAGGAGAACAGCACTTTCATGCTTCTAGCACAGCATTTTAGGTTCAATCCAGCTATGTGGAGAACATCATCACTGCCTAATGATCTCTACTTCATCAAATTAGAATAAGTACATGACAAAATTCCAGAATAGATGTTATTCCTTTAAGACTGGTACTTCACACCTGCAAAAGACCTGCTAGACTCCACTATTTTGGTAAAACCTCAGCTTCTCCATCTCTAACAATCACGTCAAGAGGACAAACTGTTTTCAAACCCTAATGAACATATGCATTGCTTTTATCTTTCACTACATGGTAGGAGCCTGCCCGTGCAACACCCCTCCCCACCCCAAAGTAAAGTATTCCTTGATAAATCAAGTCCCAGACTACCACTGCCTCTGCGAATCAGTTTTCCGTTTCAGATTCATAAACCAAGACTCCAAATAATAAAGATTAAGTCTCTATATGAAGGGAAGGTGTTTCTTACCAACAACAATCCCATATGAAATATATAGAAAGTATATGTTAGGTGCAAAACTGCTCATCATGAGGCCCCCGGCCACCATAAAGCCACTGAAGATCGCTACTGGTCTTGCTCCAAAAGATGATACGCATATACTGCAGACAGGACCTAGAGGAAAAGCAGGAAAAAACATTCCTATTAAGTATCAGCACCAAGAAGAACTTCTAAAAAATACCAGTCTATGGAAATGATTCTTACGACAATTATTTAAATATATAATTATATTAAACAACAAGTACTCATTTTTTACAAGATTCTTTAAAAGAGTCAGCTATAAAAACATACAAGATCAGGCTTGCAAGGTTTTTGCTCAAGGAGAAACTGACATCAAGACCACAAAATGGTACCAGGGCTGGGAGGGAGAGAGTGAGTAAAACATTCTTTAAAAATAGGATGATACATACATACTAGACTATAACACTGTCACTACACACCTAAGGACAAAGGTTCTGAAAGAATCTTCATCTTTAGGTACCAAAACAAGTTAGACCACCAGCCAGGCTTTAATCAAGACGCTTTTTTTTGACAGAGCCCAAAACCTGTGTTTCAGAAAGGCAGTATCTGTATTCATCTTGATGTAGGATGAGATTTATAAAACTGAAATGGAAAAGAGTAACTTCTGATCATAATCATGGTAAGAATGCCACCTGGTGCTTACATAGAGGAAATATCTGCTGATGTACCAGATAAAGACAAACACTACTCTTCCCTGATTTCTAGGGAATTAAATACCCGCTAGTCAGTATTTTACTAAATAACGGTTCACTACCTATCTTGGTTTCTACTGTAAAACTATAGAAAATAAAAGGCATTTATTGAGAATGTCCAGAGCAATGTTCATGAAGTTCGGAAAAGGTTTCTCCCTCTCTTTACACCACCCCCCCACCCCCACCCCCCCAGTATTTCTTGGTTGGTTAGTTCTTCAAAACAAGAACAAAATGCAGGCAACATTTATGCTCTGCCTCTACTCCGCCAGTTCTTTCCTCACAGAAGTTGTAGAACAAGCACTTATTTTCAGTTGTGTGACCTGGAATACACCTTTTAGTCTGAAGTAGCGTGCAAGCTTGGTGCCCTGCATAAATAAGCAACCAGCAGGAGACTTGGCTTGCAAAAGACAATCTCTCACCGAAATCCTGCAGTTCCAAACGTTCATACATACACTTATATATTGGCCCCAAGATCCTAAACTCATCAACTCTGAGATTAGAAGTTAGATACACAGGTGAATGACACTTTTTACGAACCAACAACAACAAAAAAAAAAACCTCACCACCTTTGTATCTCATTCGCAGTGATACAAAGACACTCCACGGTCGATACAATCTGCAAAAGCAGTAACTTTGGAGTCTGCCATTTGTTAAGGTTGGTCCTCCCTGACTCACACATAGCTGAGATTCCCAGCAGATGGGAGGTGAGCCCAGAGAGGTGATGTGAGGTGAACAACAGTTGGAGCTGAGGACGGTGCTTGCCTAGGTCTGCAGACAGGAACTAGCAGCTGGGAATGTAGGCAAGGTTTTCGTGTGGTTACCAGCCACGGGACAAGCAGTTCTGGCAGGCAGGAGCACAGATTCGTTAGCAGGTGAAACGATCCTCAAAGGCAAGGCAGGTCAGAACTTTTGCCCTACGTAAGAGCTATCTGCCTGGGTAACATAAAGGGAAGTGAGTCTAAACTGGGGCTTATCCAGGCAAAGAGTCAGAGTTAAAGAAGAATCAAGAAGAACCTTCTGGGGAAGCAGGGTTTATTTGGACTTTGGAAACGATGAAAAAGGAAGATGTAAGCACTTGCTGCTTCTCAAGAGTCAGCACGCTGTGGGAATGAAAGCCAGCCAGAATAACTTGGGCAGAGTAACTTGCCGAGAACAAAAGCTGAGAGTGTTAGATTGGTGCCGATTCTCAGAATTAATTACTAGAACTGGCAAATTAAGATTGGTATGTTTCCTAAAACCACAGGATTTAAAAATAAACAAAGGATTGAATCTGTATTACATAAAAAATTCTTCTACACTAAAAAGAACATTAGGTAGTGATAACATAATTCAATTAAGCAGAGGAATTTGCACTCTTTCTATTCTTTATTTCTGACCCACTACCTTGCTAAAACAAACAGTATTTTCCTTCCACCTACTCTGTGTATTTCGACACAGCTACTTTCAGAAGGTCTCTGTCCAGCCTGGGGTGGTTGTACTGGTACAGACTGCACTGATCGCTACTAGAGGATCCGAGGTGAAGCTGGACCCTCTGACCCCAAGCCAGAACAAGGGAGACACAGAGCTGAAAAATATGTCTTCATAATCTGACAAGGACACTTTCCTCTGGAACACCATCAAAAGCATCTCTGACAGGGTCCAAGGAGATGCTCTTCCAGCTTCTCCCACTTACAAAAAATAATCCCAAAGGAGAACTGAAAGTACAAAGAGATCTTTTTGCTCTGACATGGAAAACAACCTGCACAAAACTGAAGAACCTGCTCCAATAAGCTCAGTATTAATGTGTCATCTCACACAGCAAGAGATCTGGCAGCTCAGCAATGGCCCTGTTTATAAGAAGGAGCGCCAGTATAAGTATTAAAATAGTTATTATAGGTCTCCGGGGTGAGAACAAAAACAGCTCCATCTTCCCCTTCACACTAGGCCCTACTTTCACACTCCCCTCATCATACTGCTAGAAAATAAAGTCACAAAAGAAAACCCCCATGGAAGCCAGCATCTTTGTTCTTTTCCCTGCCTCCTCGCATTCCTTCTCTTTCTCTGTTTCCCAAAGAGCTGGCATTTTTTTTCCACCAGGCACAGTACCTTTGGTTATTACCATGGTATTTGCACAGGAGTTCACTGTACACAAACATGTTATTCTCTACAAGTAATTCAAGCACAATGGGTTCGAGGCAGTTAATTCTAGACAAACATCCAACTTTCCCAGAGTGGGACTGAGACTTGCTCTGTGAACTCCTGCCCTGTGGATTTTGTTCAAACTGGACATTCTGAAGAATGTAGGAGTCTATGTATAACTGCATAGGAAACAGCTCTTCAGGCAGCTTAAGGGTTTTCATTTGCTGACTCTCTTTCAGAAAGATCCTTCCACTGATAATGTATTTCTCACCGTAATGTGAACAACATAAAAATAAAATCCCAGTGGCAATCCTCAATACTAAGCACGGAAAATGGCTTTTAAGCCAACATTCTGTTCAGTTTGCCAAGCAGCTCTGGGGGTTAGCACTGGTATTAGAATAATATTTGAAGACACTGATAAACATGTACCTCTTTTACAAATAAAATCCCCTGCGCTTTTTTCCTTCCACATGAGGTATCTTAAAATTAGACCAAACTATCAAAAAAAGATACCAGCCCAGTTTATAAGAATGACAGCTAACTCTAAGAAGAAAGACTTAGAAGCCAGCACAAGGACAGCCACTGCTCTTCTGCACGCGACCTGTCAAGGCTCGGCAGCCAGTAATACAATTACCAGGCTCTGCAGAGGAGCAGTCAAGCAGATCCCTAGACAAAATGGGAAGAAGCAGCAGAGAGAAGATGGGCTCTCACAGTAGACCTTCATGCAGAGAGACCAAAGAGGAAGAACTCCTAGGAGGAATCATTTGTACATTGATATTGTCATTAAGATTTTTTTGAATAAAAGACACTGCCCTCAGTGAGACCCAGATGTGACAGTGAGTCCTTCCTGAGATGTGAAAACAAGCCATCTGCTGCTCACACAGGAACTTTATAACTACCGCGATCTTCTGACCTCCCGACAAGTACAAAGTCCTTTTGTTTAACGGACATCAAGAACTAACACTCTCTTCCTCAATCTTCTCACGTGAAGAGAAAAATTCTGCAAACTATCACACCCTTCCTCCACTCGCTCATCTCAAGGGTCCTCCTTCCTTCACCTCATACACCCACAAAACCTTTTGCTAAACAAACAATACTGGACAACTGAGTTCTTTTTCTTATCACCTGCATTAATCTGACTCACCCTGTTTGTCGGTATCTGTCCGAGCCTGTTGAAACTGTAGAGTAGAAGCAATGCTCATGGACTGTATGTAAAATCCACTGGACAGAACACAAGAATATTTTTTGCATATTAAATGCATCGCTAAAACCTGGTCATAATAAATAGAATATTCTCCAAATGTTTGTACTTTGGATAAGAATATAGATCAGAAAAAGCCTTTTTACACTGGACTGTAACCCGCTCCCAGCTGATTGAAAAGACTGCTCCTTTCTGATAAAGTTATTAAATGAACTGGGCTCCTCTTCGAAGAAATCTCTGGGACACCCTCTGCCCTCCCCACAAACTACATAAAGCTTCCATAGTTTACAGTGGGGGCTATCTATGTGTGAGGTTTTTGTCCAAACATGTGCGGATGCAGCAAAGGTTTTTTTAGGGCTGTAAAAATATTGCTTGAAAACACAAAATTAAGCTTTTTAAAGATTTAACACTAACGCCTCTGACCAGCAGAAACACCCCATTAATTTATCAAGATGTGCCTTTCAAGGAAGAATCTTCCCTTTGTTCTTTCTCCATTAATAAAGGGAGGTGGAAATGGGAGACATATTGTTGGTGTCTCCTGGTACGCCAAATACTGTGAAGTCAACTCCTACTACAAAGAGCTGTGGCGCCTATTACATGCGCCAAGGTCTTTGCCTGTTTTGCTTTTAACAAGTGTTAACATGGATCAAATTAATTTCAGGTTCCAAATGGATGTAAAATTAAGAACACTTGGTGCAGGAGAAACACATGATCTTCAACAATGCGATAAATACCCTCCTAGGGCCTGTTTCAGTAGGGGAAACATGTTAAGCTCTTCCCATTTCTTCCTGTGCAACAAGCCCTGCATCATCCATGGAGCCATCTGCCGCATCTACTATAGCCTTATCAGCATTATGACACCTAATGTCATAGAGGAGGTCTCACCACTGCCCTGTACAACAACACTGAAGCTTTTCTTTCACTATTTTAGGCACCTTTCTTCCAATACACTGTAAAGTCACATCACAGAAAGCTGTAACTCAAGTCATCCTGCAAGGAAGAGATCAACCAGGTCCCTGTCCCATTCCCTTTTCCAGCTGATGAGCTGAACAGTCCAGCTCAGGGCTGAACACCGGCCTTAGCAATGCTGTCCATGCTGTGAGCAAGAGGACAGAAATTGAACACCAGGCGGCTAGGAAATTCATCTCAATAAACAAGGTGCTGTACTGGGTTTCTATGTCTCGAGTCTAACTTTAGCTCTCGCACAAGACAGACGTAAACACTGCAGAAAGGATACCGATACAGCAAACGCAAAAGGACTCACCAGCATCAGCTACTTCAAAAAACGTTTAAGACTACACGTACAGAGGGAAGGGGAGAAGACACACAGAACCTTTTTCTGTGCCAGCTGGCACACGTATAAGGATATTTTCTTCTTTTTGGTGAAATTCAGCAAAGTCACTGGACCTACCTTCCCCTGTTACAGAAGCTAGCTAATGTGATTTCCAGCACCATCAATGAGAAAAGTCTTCCTTAAGAAAATGGACACTAACTTATTTCCTGTTTGTAGCTCCAAATCTACCATAACTGCCATTCTTTTTCTAGTCTGGCATCTACAGCTTCGGAAAGGTGACGTTAAGTTGGAGAGAGCTCACAGAAGCCTCTTAATGGCTCTCCAGAAGAGCCTTAATTAAAAGAGCGGAAGTCTCTTGTATCAATGGCAAAAAGACTGTATCAAGGCACAGGCTTAAAAGAAAATTTAGAAGTAATTTGATTTCAGTCTCTAGACATACACCACACTAAATCAGGGGCACTTCAAAATATACCACTTAAAGATAACATCAGCTGAAAACTAAAACTAAGCAACTTGTATCATAAGATTACATACTTTTAAGGAGGGATTGACTACTGAGAAAACTTATGAGACAGAGAATGCACTAAACAAACATGTTCTAAATCAAATGAGAATTACAGTATTTTCTTCATGCAAGAAGAATGGTTTTGGATAACTAGATCAGAGACTGGAAACCAAAATAAAGGAGAAAGGAAAGAAAAACAAGTACTAGAAGAGTCAAGTCAGGAACAGTAAAAGGCAAGGGGACTACCGGAAGGCTTTGGGGTAAAGCTTTCCTGTTACTAGCATTCACACATGCAACATTGCTGCTGAAATCAGCTTGCTTGGGGAGATTGTTAAGTTATTAAGTTACAGATAATATCTTTTCACATACGCGATAACATGCCAATCTAGAGAAATTCAATTAGCCTGATCATCTACTTAACACAGGCTACAACACACAATGGTCCCACCTGGCCTATAATACTGGAACCTGCCATAGCAGAAATAAGAACAGAAGCAAGTTCTCTTTTCCTGTATGAGTGAAAAGGGTCTAACTCTGCAATGTGTTATATCAACGGTTTTGCTGTTATATCAACTGAAAACACATCTGTTCTTTACACTAGTGACTATGAAAAAGGCCTGCTATGAAAACTGCATGAAAAATTGTAACTTGTCAAGAGCACTCTAGTTTTAGGTAGAGTTTATGATACTTACAGTGTCCCTTCAACAAGTTTACTTTAAGTAGAGTTATCATTAAGGTCAGATCCCGGCTTGATAAGACAGTGGGATCCTCCATTTCAGGTAAAGCAGGGAATATATATTTTGTTTTCAGTCAACTCTGATAACATCAATGCAATTAAAAGGCACTCACTATACTTTTCCTTTAAGGCATTAAAAACAGGAATGATTATTAAGCTTCCAAATCCCAAACTGAAAGAATAAAAGTACACTGACAGACAACGTTCCTCCTAACCTGTCAAAATTTCAAGTAATTTAATCATTCCATACCAAAACCAATTACAATAGCAGCCTTTATTTGTATTATTCAGTCACAGAAGTTTGTATTTGCTACAAAGCACACAACTGACAATTGCTCACAGTGGCAAGACAGAGGGCACTAAGAAATCTGGAACTTGACATGGTGTTGACATACGAGAAAGGGGGCTAAGGCTTTTGTCAGAGGAGTGAGCCAGAGACTTCTGGTCTCCAGGGAAAGGATTTTTCTTCACCCCTTCTCTTGCAATCCCCTTCAGTATGACAGAAGAACAGTCTACAGTCCTTTGGCCAGCTACACCCTGGGACCAAATACAGTCATCTTGTGGTCAATGATCTTCTACCTGCCTTTGCCCATTTTTGTTCTGCCTAGTGATATAAAACCCTAACACGAGTGTGACACCAGTGCTTGGCCAGTTATAGCGTCATACAAAGCAGTGGTCTTTATTCAGGTCTGTATTGCTACTTGAACATCAACTTTCTTTTAAGAAGAGATTTCCTCCGAACCCTGAGCTGCATTTTGTCCATTAAGCTACATAATTGCTTTTGCCCGTAGCAACTGCTCTGCTGACAGGCAAGTTTTTCCAGGTTCAGCAAAAGGATAGTAGTTCCCATGGTGAATCTTTGAAAAGCAGAAGTTAGTGATATTACCCTGTACAATACCCATGCTCGATATTAAAACAACAACAACAAAATGGACCTATGGACTTCCAAAGTGGTGGTTTATTTCCCTAAAACCCTGCTGTTACTCTCCAAGTGACAATATCTTACTAAAGAAAAAGCTTCCAGTAAAGTTGCTTTATTTAATGCCACTGTTATCCATAACTTTGCAGGCTTCAGAGGGAGATTCTTCTCAGAAAAACAGTGGAAAAGTGCCCTCACCCACCCTAACTGGTGGGTTTACTTCTAGAGCTGAAAAAATGAGTAACTGGTTTATTAATTGACTTTTTTTTTTTTCCTTAAATCACTTGAACCATTTCAGACTAACAGTTTGCTCTGATTTTAAAGATACTAATGCAAATGTTAGTCTTAAAGCTTCATTTGAAAAAAGGTAATCTCATCAACAAAATTACCATTCAGTTTCCCCAGAGTTTGTTGTTCTAGTTTATTCAAACACAGTAATTTTGAATTTTCTAAGGGTAATGTTTTTATTGCTCTTTTACAATTATATTGCTTTGGTTTATGTATGGTGGAACCATAAATGTAATCTTCTTACCCTTCTAGACCTAAAACAAAAATGCAGCATCCTCATTCTATCATTTGCCGCTGTCTTTAAAACAATGCCAAAAGCACAAACAAAAGCATCTATTGGAAAGAAATGTTTCAATTTCAGATAGATACTGCCTCTACACTTACTGGCAAGCAATCCGATTCCATTTGCTAGTGATCCAACCCAAGCAGTCTTGCCTTTCCCTTCTCCAAAAGCATCCAGCCATTCTAAATACAAGACTCCCACCGCCAGCGGTGATCCGTAACACAAGAACTGAGTAAAGAAGGAAACGACAACAATCACCCAGCCCCAGCCACCATCTGGTGGTTTCCGAAATACCATCTTGTCAGATGAGCGCAGATGTACAGACAGAACCTGTGTAAACAAAAATCAAACAGAACAGGGCATTAGAAATGTGACTGACCTAGGCTTGCGAATACAAGTGAGCTGTACAGAGAAGTACACGTTCAAAGAGAGGATTATTTCAACCATCCTTCAAGAAATACATGCAAGGCAGCTTACAGACAATGAAAATTAGTTACCATTTGGTACTTCTGCATAACACAGGAACAGTACACAAAGCATTAATAAGTCATACATACATCAGCACTGTATTACAGAAAGGGAGAACATTTAATTTTCTGAGTATTAAATAGGCTTTGTGAAGACCTCCGGCATTAATAGCTGCCACGGTTCAACAAGAGAACCACATGGCCACCTGCTTGAATATCCCAAGTGAAGCATATAGGCTCGAAGGACAAGAAAAGCTACAAGTATAAAACAATCCCAATAAATAATTTAGGATTGAAAAAAATTGAAAAGTATAAAAATATTAGTTCACAGTCAAGCAACAAAACAAAACCAAACCAAGAAACTCTACTCAGTTGTAATCCCAGTATAGTACCTTGCAGTTCAGCAAGGTGTTTGCCACCAGATATTGTACTCTGGGAGGGACAGGCCAAGAGGAAGACTGACATTCTGGAAATAGTAACAGTTCAATACTCTGTCAACAAGGTGATGTGTAGAGGAGTGATGCAGCCAAAAATCACCTTGTATGTATTACTAAGTGAAGTGAGTTCTAAAACTGCGTACAGGTGTGCCAAGACATGACAGTATTAAACACGCACACAAACATCTCCGATAACCTGGTACAGTGTCTGCCCTCTCCGCAGTTTGCACACATCACCCTTTCCCGAAGGGGCAATCACTTCTTGGCCTCCATAAGTACCACCTTACTCCTTTGCATGGCAAGATCCATCACCTATGCATCTATGGCTTTAAATCATTTACTGTCCTCACACCTTCTCAAGACTAGTTGGTGAAGGTAGGGACCGATACCTCTAAAATCTAGCAAAGAATTTAAGGTTTTCCAGGCTAAATTGCTTCGGAGTTTGGATGACTCCAATGGTATTGCGAGTCCCTGTGCACACAACTAACCTGCCCTCCCTCTCTACAGGGAGCGATCTGCCGAAGTGATGATCACAAACCCCATGTTCTGTTCCTGGCTGTCACTAACCAGACGTGTGATTCTCAACACTTTTATTTCCTTTACCCTGTAAGATAGAAATAGGTAAGTTCTTACGCTGTTTTCTTCTCAAAATATTCTCAAGGACCATCTTCACACTGCAGCTTATGCATTAAGACTGCTGCAGTAACAGTTCTGCTCTGGGAGACCCCCAAGAGGCAAAGCAGAAAAACAAACAGTGTCGCACTGCCTTTTTGACTTACAACCCAGAGAAGATGGCAAAAAATTACTGCTGTGTGAAAGCAATGGTGTAAACAAGTAGACAATAACAGAACTTCCATTCAAGCTCCTTGTACTCTTTGCTCAGGCAACTTTTAAATATTTGCATGGAAAACTTACATAAAAGCTACAGCATAAAATTTTCAGGAATAATTACTATAGAGACATGAAAATGGCCAGTTCTAGTTAGACACACTTCAATGTTACTTTGAGGGCAGATACTTACAGACGATGACAAAAAAGTCCTTCAGCTTCCTAGAAATGTAACTTCACGTGGCGACTCTACCTGCAGAAATAGAGCAGCAAAGCAAGTTTTCAGCCAAAGTATCACTGCAACAGTGAGCACAACTCTGAAAAACTGGTGTCTTCACATTAAATTTGTTCTGTTTAATATCTTTTCAGAGGAACTTCAGAAGTAATCAAGTTATCTCAGTGGAGAAATACTGATCCCTCCTCCATTAATTAAGAGCTGACAGCAGCCTTGAGCCCCAAAATAACAAAAACATCGTCTACTAATGTAAAATAAATTTTGACATTCTAGGTCCTTTAGGAGTGATTTACAGTTTTACCATACTGACGGTCCTTCAAGATACAGTATTTCCAGTTGTAAATGTAGAGCTCTAATTTATTTCCTCAAATATCTGGTAAGTGTCCCTTGATTACATGGGATGCAGAGGTGACAGCTGGGATAGACAGAAATCATACCACACCTGCTTATAGGTACTTTCCTACAACAATAACCTTTATTAAAAAGGGGATCCCTGTATTTCTTCATGAAATATTTAAACTATTTGTATGCAGTCACCAAAGGATCTGACATATGCATTTCTCTGTGCATTAAATATCACTTGGCTTGTTTTGTCCCTGACTGGAGTAAAAACGGTGGAAATAAGCAACAGCTTCAAGAAAAGACACTTCCACCGAGACAAAGCAAGGAAGTTTTCAGAAAACCACTAAAATAATGGAAATAGACAGTGAATAATCCCAACTTATGTTTGTTTAAAAAGTAATCTTTAGAAAACAAACACATTTTAGCTGTTACATTGATTTCCACTATATCGATGCCCTAAAATTTGGCACAGAGACAACTCTGAGTTGAGTTCTGCTATTCTAAACATTTGATGGGGAGGGAGGGCAGGACAGGGCAGGAGAAGAAAAAAAGTTTTCACAGTCTTAGGTCACGTAGTCTTTTCTAATAGAAAGACTAAAAAAAACTCTGGATCAGTTCCTCATCCGCTGCAGGTCTGCACAGCTTTATTGACTTTAACCAACCGCTCCCACCTTATGGCAGTAAAAGAGCCGACCTACATCCTGATGTCTCCTATTTTACACCACAGATCTCTTTTGCATCTTTTAGCTAAATAACAGAATTTTAGGTAGCAAAAACATCTCTCTTTTCTAAAACACTTCAAGCCATTTACAGTCTGCAATTGTCAAGCAAAACGCGAAAACCACCATCATTTTTCCCCCCAGAAATCATCCTCAAAGTGAAAAGAGATCTATGAAGACTCAGATTTTGTTTTTAAGAGCCAACATGACATGGCTTTTCCGTCCCTTTCTTGCAGGTTGCTCCTTTACCTCACACTGCTGTGTGCCTATTACCTAAAATAAGGCGTATTTTCTAACTTCCCTGAAGGCACAAAGTCCTCCTGAAGAGAGCAGGCCAGCCGAGAGCCCTGTGCAAGCAGTCCATTCCCCAGAGCCCTCTGCTACCACACGTAGTTAAAGATGTCCCAGTCAACCAAGCTGCCGCTGGGACTGTGGATACCGATACCCCTCTTATTGGTGCATTATTTAATGCTTCCCTGAAAACGACAAGTTGTAGTACAAAAGCTTAGTAGCACAGACAAGAGCCGACAGTAGGAACTAAACCTTCGCTACTGCCAACACTGCCCGCATGGGCATTGAATCTGTGCATTGACTTGGAAGGGATCCAAAGTGCCTTTTACTATTTTCTGTCTGTGCGGAAGGAGGACACAGACTGTACAGATAAACACGATCATCAAAAATAACGAAGCAGAAGCCCACACAGAAGAGAGCGCTCAATAGTTTTGTTTTCTCTTGGAACCAATCAGGAAGACTTGTGTGATCCTGGAAACAGACAAATAACCTCGGGTTTAAAATTCAGGTGGGAACCATTTCACAAACCTTACTGCTCACAAAACCCAAGGATGTTGTTTCAGACTCCAGGAAACCCAGTTACATCAAAAATACTGAAATGGAGAAATGAAGCATAAAGAATTCAACAGTAACTTGAAGTTTGGTCAGAAAAAGCTTTTCAGTGAGTTGTACTCGCTGCGAATAAGAATCAGAGGAAAAGAACTGCTTGATGAAAGCCTTTACCGGCAACAACAAAAGAAACACTAGAAAACGAACTGAACAACAACAGTTTTAATGCGGAAAGAGAGAGGTGTCTGGCTGCAACTATTTTCTTTTATCTAAGCAGCTTTATCACAATGTTGAGCTCTTTTTCTATAAATCTTAAGATTTGGCTTAAAGATGACAAAGGAACACAAAAAAAAGAATTGGTCTAAAGAACACGAGTATGACTGAAACGTTAGCCCTCAGCGCAGAAACTTGTATTAATCTGTGGCAAAGGGAATCTTGAGAAAGACAGTAGCAGTACGATTGTTTCCAGTTTGTTATTTGTGCAACCGGAGTCTGGTTAAGTACGCTGCTTTCTGCGAGCAGCACATGGCTGCAAAGAAAGCCGATGTCAGCAGAATCACTGTATGATTAACACTCAGCTATTCCAGTTTTGCAAGGCAGTGGTACAAATTAAGACAGTACCAGCCAATTTCACATAAATTTCTATTTATTTTTCAGGCAACATTCTTGTAATTATCTGAAGTTTCTGCTACCCTTAGCTTGCAAGTAATACCTACAGCATTACAGTGGCAGTGATGCATTACTGTTGTTTTTAACGTACCCATTGTATTCAAATGCCTGCATATGTACTGACATGACAGTATAAGTGTTGCATTAAACGAACTGAAAAAGATGCATCTGGACTTTGATGACATCAGACTTTAACTGATGTAACTACGGTAGCTCCCCATGTTTAAATATTCATCTTTAAGTTCTTTCACACTGAATATATGTATCTCCCTCTCAGTCCTCAGCATTCAGGTCTACCTATTTCTCATGCTCCTCTACTTTCCCTTTTGTAAGTTATGCAAGAGGCTCATCAACATAAATATTTCCTCCCGTTTCTGCCTGACCAGGGAAGAAGCATGGAGTTTAAAACAAAACAAAACCACCAGAACAAAACTTACTGACGACATAGTATTTGTCCACTGTGCAAAATAAGTTCACGTAAAGAAGCATCAACCAAGGCAGCACATAAACCAGCCAGCTTTGTACAAATCTGTCAGCTCAGCAGAACCAGTCCTACCTGTTTCCAGAGCCTCACCGCCCCAGAGGGGATGGACCCCCACCCCACCCCACCCCCCCCCGCCCCAACCCCCCGACACTGCAAGTGTAACTGCCTCTCAGACACTAGCACACATCCATGCAGACAGATGTAAGCCAGCACTGCTGCAAACCACCAGCCAACTTGATTTACCAGAGGAGAACTCCTCTGCAAAATGAGAGCACTGCGTGCGCCGCCTTACGCGTCACGACCTGCGAGGGTTCCCCGTGGCGTCCGCTCTCTCAAACGGTCCGTGTCCCTTGGCCAGGTTCTCCGTGGGGATGGATGGGCTCTTATAGCCCCCAGCTCGCCTCGCCTCTCCCCACGCCCTCGGGGGCCAGCCCACAGAGGACTGTGTTACACATTGACGCCTTCCACCTCCAGACCCGTTTCGACGGGAAGCGTTCATCCACAGGGTCTCACGCGCCGAGAGGTGACCGAAGGCCGCCTTCGCCGGCCCGATGCCACGCACACGACGAGACAGGGTTGCGCCACGCTGCCCCGCTCCCGGGCAGCTATGGCCTCCGAGGTGCCGACGGGTGCCTGCAACGGGCACGCAGCGATGCAGATAGGTGCCCGCTGCCGTGAGCCTACGGCAGGCGCTGACGCCACGGCACCGCTGGGTGCCCACTAGATGCCAACAGGCACCCACAAGGGATATCAGGAGGTACCTGCAGCCAGCACCAAGGGGTGCTCACAGCGGGCGCCCAGGGGTGGACGTCGATGGGCACCGTGAGGGACACGGCCGCCCCAGCGGGCGCCCAGAGGCGACGGCAGGTCCCAAGCCAGCTCCTTTCCCCGAAGCCCGGGCATCGCAGAGACCCCTGCAGAGACCCCCTCAGGGCCACCGGCCTGGTCCGCCCGCCCCCCGCACCGACACCCGGGGCCGGGACAGCCCCGCGAGGCCTCCCGCCAGAAAGCCGGGTCGGGCCGAGCCGAGCCGGGTGGCGGCGACCCCGGTGGGGGAGCCGCCTGGCCGCTCCCCGCCCCCCCCCCCCCAGCTCCCGCCCGGCCCCTTCGCTCCCCTCACCCGCAGCCCGGCGGCGCCACACGGCCCGGCCGAAGCCCGGGTCCCCCCG
>JAVKLA010000093.1:9411285-9485737 GCA_034782735.1 Sagittarius serpentarius | reverse complement strand
GGGCCTCGCCGCCTCCCTCCGCCTCGCTCTCGCCGGAGGGGAGGCGGGGGCCGGTCTTCGGCCGAGGGTCGCCTCCAGCCCGGGGCCAGGCGATCGCAGCTGAGCCGGGGCCGAGGCCGCCCTCGTTCCCCGCCCAGCGCGGTGGCCCGGCGTGCCGCCCGCCGGCGGCCCTGCCCGTCCCCTCCCCCAGCGCCAGCCCCTCTGCCCTTGGTGAGGGCCTGGCTCCAAGGCACGATTAAAAAAAAAAAAAAAAAAAAAAAAAAAAAAAAAAAAACCAAAACAACACCAAAACCCACACCACCAAAAAAACCAACACCCCTACCACCGTCCCCCGCTCCTTTTATTCGCATGCCCACGCTGAAGCCAGGAAGGCAGGAGCGGGACCGCAGCTCCTTCAGGCAGACCGCAGCGGCTTTGAACCTGCTCGGGTACCGAAGGCAGCGCAACCGCTGCAGGACGGGGATGGGCGCCGGCTCCCCGCCGGCATCGCTGCCCAAAGGCCGCAAACTTGCACTGCAAACGGCGACGCAGGCAGCATACATACAGCACTGCTTCCCCAGCCTGCTAGCTCAGGTAAGAGACAACTCCCTCTTGGATCAGCGTAGCCACTGCCGTTAGAGGCGGCCGCAATAGAGCCCTAGGCCAGATCAGCGTGCGTGGCACGTACAGCGCTGTTAGACATAGGACAAGGTAGCTGTCAACTGACGCAAGTTCAGGCACTTGCAACTTTCACCCTCCAGACTGCAAAATCTCTTGCAGAAGCTGACTGAATACTCAGTGAGTATCAGGCTCTACCCACCGCTGTGTGTTCAGCATGACAGCTCTGCTGCTATCTGTACCCAATTAGGGCAGCTCAGGAACCCACGCAAACTGCAGGTGGAAATACAGACATTCTCGGAGCTGAGTGAAATTCTGAGAGCTGAAATATTCCTAGAGCTGAAATTCTGAGATGTCTACAGCCTGTGCAGTCCCTACAGGTATGGCATAACTCCTCTTTCAGACCTGCCGTCCCGTTCTAATCCTCTGTGCAATATTTACAAGCATTCATGAACTTCAAGTATCTTTTAAAGTGCCTAGATCCACCCCACAGTGTTCAATTAAAATTAATAATTGCTACTGGAAGGACTGAAAGAAGAATGATACAAACTCAAGGCTCACTTACAAGACATCTCTGAAGTGAGAAGGCCTCAGTTAGCATATGGTTCAACTTTGGACATCTCATGTCAAAAAGGGCAGCCAAGTGAAAGGCGGCGGGGCGGGGGGAGGGGGTGTGTGGAGAGAGAACAGGAACTATCAGAGCTCTAGAAAACTCGTCCAGGGAGAAATGAAATAAATGGCATTTAACTTGGAGACAAGGCAGAGGGGAAACATAATAATATTCTTCAAGAACTGTAAGAAGTTACTGCAAAGAGAAAGGAATGAATTGTTCCGCTTACACATTGGACAACTAAGGTGAGTGGGCTTAAACTCCATCAAGAGATACTGCTTTAGATATTAGGAAAGGCAAGGCTAGCCTGGTATTGGCAAAAATTTCTTTGGGAGAGCACAGCATTTTGGGAACACATGTGCCCTGCGCTGCCGAAACAAATGACGGAAGACAGCTGCCCAGATAGTAAATAGCCTCTGTTTACTTTGATCATTTCTTGGTCTCCAGGACACAGGCTGAAATCAAAAGGCTAACTGAAATCTTTCCATAGCCACACAAGAGAGGGCTGGAACACAACAATTCTGAAACAACGATTCAAGATGTGCTGTTTCCTACACTTCAATACAAAACTAATAAATACAATAAAACCTTTATGCGTACAAGTGCATATAAGGCTCCAGTTCCCATTACAGTGCTCGATATAAGTGTTTTGCTTTCTTATTCTACAGAAGCTTAAAACCCAATGTTGTGGGCTAAAATTAAGCACAGGACATTTCACTCTAGCAAAACTGGTTATGAGCATCTGAAAAAAACGTGAAGAGGATTATTCGTGGATTCACAATTAGTCATTAGACTACCGCATACAAGAAGCCTGGAGTTCATAATGGTTTATCTGTACAGGAACATTCAGAAGAGTTAAGGCATATCTGTTGCAGTGTACATTGAAATACACTGGACCTGTATGCAAAGGAAGTGGTCGTAGTCAGATGCAAACCGACTTTAGATCACAGGCAGCTTTGGACCGGAACAAGAAACCCCACTCGAGAATAAAAATGCATTTTAAATGAATACATATTGATCCTAATTGCTTTGCTTTATCTTCTCTGGATACCATCCTGATGACAAGTCCTCCACTTTTAATTAACTCCGCTTTTCATATGAACATGCCAGTCAAGCGCATACCATAATTTTGAGAGGGCAACCTTGCTGGCAAGAAACAGACCTGTGAAAACAAGCCACAGAAACAAAAGGCTGGAGGAAAGTGTCCCTCCTCCTTGTCTCCTTTGTCCTTGGTTTCATAAGAAGTAACGCAGCTCCCTCCAAATCTAGGTTTCTGCTCACTTGGCCTACAGTATTTTGGCAACTACCATTTGGCTTAGATTTCAAATCACTGATTAATCTTCTCACTTCTTCGCTTCAGAAACCCTTCCTACAGGGCCTTCAAAGGCAAGTGAATTATAATGCTGCCATAGCCACAAATTTTGTAACCGCACTTTTGTCCCACACATCACCAGAAGAATTCTTAAATCCTCACTTTAAAATAGAAAATGAGGTAAAACATTGAATAATGCCTATAAACGCCTCCCTCCCCCAGCCTCTGGGCTTTAAGAATCCAAAGGATAAAGGCAGTCACATAGCATGGCCAGGGACAAGAGCAGCATCTAGTTAAAAAGTTACCTTGGTTTTGGTAAGTCACGGTTGCAGGATGTGTAGTTCTAGGTCACTAACAGCTGTATCAGCATACAGATGATCTAGAAACATTCTCTACTCTGCAGACAGTGCAGCAGCAGCTCCTGAGGGTACAGGGAAGAAATTTAGAGGGTATTCATACAGCCAACCTCAAAGGGGTCCTTCCCTGCAAGAATTACAGCTGGTGTGCTGAACACCCCAAACTGACCAAAAAGGAATTAACACCCTGGGTAAAAGTGGGGGGTGTTTGGGTATTTGTTTTGGGTTTGGGTTTTTTTTTTTTTTTAAAAAGAAGGTATGTAATCTGCAATGGAGGAAAATCTCAAAACTTAAAACAATTCTAAATATTTGATCAACTACGGTCCTCTAACCTGCGGTCCAGATTGGGAAGCATCCTTTCGTACATTTGCAGTCTTTATACAACCTGCGTTAAGAGGACAGACTCCGGAATGAAAGGGCCAAGCTAATATGTCCAAAGTTCACTGTCATCTTAGGCATTTTGTTAACTTGCTTGCAGAAAATGTCCATTAATGATTGAAGGGGAAAAAAGGTGAGGAAAGCAATCAGTGGTTTGACTACAGTTTAATTTAAGCAGATGTATTAAATACCTATGTACTTACAGAGTCTAAAGGACATTCACTTTGCTTCAGCAGCCTTAAAAGGCAATATTTCAGTAGTTATAATTTAACCCTTCACATGAGAGGCAGAAAGAGTGAGGCTTGCCAAATGATGTTTGACATTAGGCAGGGTCATCATACCTTCTCTCAGATTTGTGTGAAAGGGGGTAAGATTGCTTAAGCTGCAAAGAACAGAGATTTCCCCCAAGACGCCAATAAAGTACTGCAAGCCCCCCGGTGTCATCACGGCTATGCTGACAGGGAACTAAGCCTACTTTGTTTGGGGAGATGCAGATCTAGCGGCAGAACTGCCTTCTCCCACTCTGTCTGTCACTGCCAACACGCAATGCAATGCGTCCACACCGCCGTCTTCTGAAGAGGTCCCATAACACGGGCAAGACCTGAAGTAGATGTTCAGATGAACTGTATCACCAGTCTAACCACCGTCTGACAAACTGTTCAGCTGCATAGTTCCAAACGTTGATTTGTAAATCACTTTTCTATGTTGGTCTTCAAATGTATATATATATGTGCAAAATAAATATCACATGCAAACCTTCTGCAAAACTTGTAACAAAAGAAATGTAGCAGTCGTTTAGGTTGAAAACTTACAATCTATAATCTCTTTTTTTACTTTTACATGACTGAAATGGTTTTCTTTGTTCTCGCACTACCATATACGTAATGAAGACATGGAAAGATTACAGGAAAAAGTTACCTAGGAAAAGTAATTTTACCTTGCTTCTCACTTAAATACTCTTGCTATGCAACACAATCAGCAAATGTAGTTGCAAAGCATGTTTTTTAAGATTTCAGAGGTAAAATTGCTTAGTGAAAGGTTGTTGTAACGAACTAGGGAACTATTACAATTTTTCCATATTGTAATCTTCTGAATCTGCCACATATATTTGCGTTCTCTAAACTGATAAAGGAACTACTTGGGTTTGTTAAATAATGATGTTTTATGTATTCAAACATTAAGGAAAAAATTACAGTAATTTAAGGCTATTTAAAGGACCCGATGAGATGCACCCGCAGGTCCTGAGGGAACTGGCAGATGAAGTGGCTAAGCCACTATCCGTCATATTTGAGAAGCCATGGCAGTCCGGGGAAGTTCCCACAGACTGGAAAACGGGAAACATAACCCCCATTTTTAAAAAGGGGAAAAAGCAAGACCTGGGGAACTACAGGCCAGCCAGTCTCACCTCTGTGCCCAGTAAGATCACGGAGCAGATCCTCCTCAAAACTACGCTAAGGCACATGGAAAATAAGGAGGTGACTGGTGACAACTGACATGGCTTCACTAAGGGCAAATCATGCCTGACAAATTCGGTGGCCTTCTACAACCAGGTTACAGTGTTGGTGGATAAGAGAAGAGCAACGGACGTCATCTACCTGGACTTATGCAAAGCATTTGACACTGTCCCGCACAACATCCTTGTCTCAAACTTGGAGAGACATGGATTTGATAGAGGGACCACTTGGTGGATAAAGAATTGGCTGGGTGGTCGCTCTCAAAGAGCTGTGGTCAATGGCTTGATGCCCAAGTGGAGAGCAGTGACGAGTGGCATTCCTCAGGGGTCAGTATTGGGATGGGCGCTGTTCGACATCTTTGTCAGCGATACGGACAGCAGAATTGGAGTTTACCAACGACACCAAGTTGTGTGGTGCTGTCAACACACTGGAGGGAAAGGATGTCATCCAGAGGGACCTTGACAGGCTTGAGAAGCAGGCTTGTGTGAACTGCATGAAGCTCAACAACGCCAACTGGAAGGTCCTGCATCTGGGTCAGGGCAATCCCCAGCACAAACACAGACTGAGCAATGAGTAGAGTGAGGGCAGCCCTAAGGAGAAGGACTTGAGGATTTTGGTTGACAAGAAGCTCAACATGACCCAGCCGTGTGCATATGCAGCCCAGAAAGCCAACCGTATCCTGGGCTGCATCCAAAGAAGTGTGGCCAGCAGGTCGAGGGAGGGGATTCTCCCCCTCTACTCCACTCTGGTGAGACCCCACCTGCAGTGCTGCCTCCAGCTCTGGGGCCCCCAACATAAGAAGGACATGGATCTGTTGGAGCAGGTCCAGAGGAGGGCCCTCCAAAGATGATCAGAGGGCTGGAGCACCTCCCCTGTGAAGACAGGCTGAGAGAGTTGGGGTTGCTCAGCCTGGAGAAGAGAAGGCTCTGGGGAGACCTTACTGCAGCCTTTTGGTACTTAAAGGAGGCGTATAAAAAAATAAGATGGGGAGATATGTTTTGTTTTTTTTACTGGGGTGTGTAGTGATAGGGCAAGGGGTAACGGCTTTAAACTGACAGAGGGCAGATTTAGATTAGATGTAAGGCAGAAGTTCTTCCCTGTGCGGGCGGTGAGGCGCTGGGACAGGTTGCCCAGAGAGGCTGTGGGTGCCCCCTCCCTGGGAGTGTCCAAGGCCAGGCTGGATGGGGCTTTGAGCGAGCTGGTCTAGTGGAAGGTGTCCCTGCCCATGGCAGGGGGTTGGAACGAGATGATCTTGAAGGTCCCTTCCAACCCAAACCATTCTATGATTCCATTTTAAAAATCGCATATACTTCAACTAAAATACAATAGTGCACATGAAATGACAAGTAAGTGCTGGCAGCATGAAATGCATCTGCCAAGAGCGTGAAATGGAAATAAAATTAGAGCTGCATCTCCAAGCAAAGAAATCTATCAGTTTCATTTTTGTATAGCATCCACTTTCAGGCAATATAAAGCCGTACATTTTTATTATGGTGTGAGTCTCTCATGACCTCTAGGTTTGCCATAAATTCACCAAGATCAATGCCAGTACAGACCACAAGTGCTATTTTTACTGAGATACAAATTTTCTGTTGTTCAACCCCATCTTCCCATGTAGCATTGATCTTGTTAAGTGTCCCTCACAGCAAAGCTAAAACTCAGTTAAGATGGTGCATATTATACTAGGATAGCTCAGAATGCACCCATTGTTTTAGGGAAAGGATTCAGTTTTCTTTACAGATTGGAAGATTCCTTACAGACGGAAGGCAAGGGTCTGAGCCATCTCATATAGAAGAAAAGTATGTATGGTTACATTAGAAAACCAGATGTCAATGAAAATACCAGTGTATTAAAAAAACCCACAAAACATAAATAATCAAACCACTTTTGCAGAAAATAATTAACTTAAAATATCTTTCCCCTTTCTAGATGTCACACCTCTCTCTGAGCTATTGTATGCAGGGCACAAGTGCTTACTTAACTAGAGGGAGGCAGACTGGTTTATGCTACCTCTGCTTTTTTGTTTTTAATCAGGAATCTCAGATCTCTTTTCTAAGTTTTATTTTATATTAGCTTCATGCCTTAAAAGCATAACAACCTTTATTAAAGAATAGGATGCAAATTGGTTAAACACATTTTTACTTTCAGCACTGGATGGACAGAAAATAGAGAAGAACTGGATCCTTAGTACTGCTGAAAAGCACAGTGAACCAGAACAAAGCAAGTACCAGAATGTCCCCTCTAGTCCCATGCTACAGACTCCTGGGGATGGCTGCAGTAATCAGAGCTGTGGCAGAGGGCATGGTGAGGTGGCAAAAATGCATTAAAGAATGTCCTTTAAGAAAATAATGACTCATTTGTTGCACAGAACTATCTCCAGCTTCTGCCTGTTGAACACATGACATGGGCTGTTACCAACCACCTCACAAGCCTGCTGATTTTCCAGTGGGACTTGGATAGTACAATACTGTGTCAGTCGGATGCTCTAGAAATCCTCACTTCCCCTCCAGTGGATAGTTTTTAGTCTTTGTAAAGACTGTGTAAAATAGCCTTTGCAAACATGGGCCAAGTAGATGGCTTGAGCTCCAGAGAAAAAAAAAAAATAACAATCTCAGCATATCAAAGGCAGGTATTTTTGTTGAGGTAGTCACCAGGTAGAGCATGAATACTGGAGATGGCTCCTCAGGAGAGGCATTTGCTTATTCCCCGCTGACAATTCACCTACTTCTTGCCAGTAGAGAATACTCAAGTTTAACGGCACACATTTATCAGGGCAGGAAGTAGCATAATGCATTCCTGTGAGACTCTGCAGACTACAGGCATACACTTTTCATCTTGCTTAAGTTCATTTAATAGAGTTGAGTTAGCTTTCCCCTCACTTATTTAACTACATTAAAATACTGAGGAAGGCATTTATTTTCTATCAATGAAATGGAGAAGTTAATAGTAGCAGTATGAAACAGCCAGCAACCTAAATTCATCTCAGTGCAATCTCATTTCAATGCAAATGTTGTCAGTTTTCTTCTGTATAATGCAGTTCTGCCCGTTAAGATGTAGCCTTATTTCCAGTACTGCCCTTAGCCTAGTCTTGGGTCTTCACAGGCTGAGACCGCAATTCCAAATTAGACTGCATTTCTGTAGTTATGCTTATGCATCGATCTGTTGGCGATACAGCAGATGCTAAAGCAGTTCACAATTTATCTCCAAATGTCTGTAAAGCATCCCAAAAAGCCTACGCATTTTAATTTTGTACTACCAAGACAAACTCAGTTAGTGAAGGGACAAAAGGGAAAGGAAGATTCCACAATGGAAGCGGTTTATTTTAAGCCTATGTTAAGCTGCCACCGGGGCTTGGCTAAATATAGATTTGTCCACTGCAAACACCCTTAGTCTGCATTTAGTGCAGACACACGCAGAGTTACTCAGCAATGGCAAGCAGGCTTTACAATCACACCCAGGCCCACAATAACACTCAATCATAACTGATTCCTGAAGAAATAGTTTGTGAGTGGGTTTTTGCATCCAGGGAGAGACATTAACCAAGAAAAGCTTCTCTCTTCCTGTTGGCATCACGCCGTTGTCATTTATGCTCTCAAGAGGAGAAGCAAGCTCACCAAGGGGCTGTAGCTTTCATGCCCTGCTCTTCAACTCACCATGGTTTGCAAAGGACAGGCAAGCAGGGGCTGCGCAGACGTGTTCCTTGAGCTTCTGCAGAGGCTCATATGGGACAAGGCAGGAAACAGCCCGCACCGGGCAGGTATGGGTCATTGTTCTGCCACTCAGAAATCCTGGCATCCGTACAATGGTTTCCTGCTCACTCCTGTCCTCCACTTATTAATGCTTGCTCTGCCTCCGAAGCATCAATCCTTGTATTCTGCAGCACAAATACTGTGCTATACTGAAACCACCTATCTCAAGTACTGGTAATCTCACCACATCTCCAAAGAGCTTAGACAACTTACCACCAACGTACTTGCTCTGACAACTACAATGTAAACATATCCGGTCTGTTCTACCACTGCATTGTGGTACTCTCTCCAAGTTTACATGAATCATCCCCTAGTGACTGTGAAGAGAATTGGAAACCATTGTCTGTTTACTGACCTTTTGAGCTTCCTTACCAAAAAAGTACAAATACAAAAAAAGCATGTCTTCACTGAAACAACTCGGGGACTCCTCTGTAGCTTCCCTGTAAAGCAGACACAAATGTACAACTGTACCTGTGTTAAACTTTATTTGGATTTTGGGCTTTGCTACTTAAAGAGTATATGGCAAAGATTGCCAGATGAAAGGATCAGGATACTATATTTCAGCAGTCTAGCAGCCCAAGATCTGCCAATGCTGTGCTCTTGTGCTGACCCAGAGTCAGAGTTGTGCAGGGTCAGCATTTGGGATGGTTCCAAACCTCAGCGTAATAGCTGAACCTATAGGGGCTTTCATCTCTGACGCACATATCTACCACCTAAGTTATGTAACAAGATCTATCTTTAAAACCCTTGCAATCTACCCTGAAGTGGAATATTCCAACTTGTCCAGTAATCATTACAGCAAGTAGTGCAACAACTAGAAAAATCAGAAAATCAAATGGTCAGTAGAATATATGCACATTACATACCCATCCCTGTCCTGGAAACAGGCCAAGGAAGGTTTCTTGTTCTCAGTGCTGCAAATGACATTTCCAATGCAACATATCCACGTAGCAAGTCCTGTCCAAAGCCCAACAGTACTACTCTATCATTTTGTGAGCACTGGGATTTTGTTTACTTTCCATTGCCATTGTCTGTGGCTTTTTCCCACCTGAGGAAGACTCCAGACACCTGTCACAAGTAACCTCCTTACACAACATGGACAGGCTGGGGCATCTTAACAGCCTTACGGGGCACCTGCTGCCCACTACAAATCAGGCATCAAATGCTTACTGTTAGCAGCAGCTAGAATCATGTGGGAGTGCCATAATCATTCAGGTGATCAGCTCTCCATAACCGCTGTCAGTATTTAGAAACATGCATTCACTTTTGAACAAGGCAGAAAAAGTTTCTTTATAGCACTTGAATTTTGGACAGTTGGTTTTATCCTTATTTTCACAAGGGATGCTCGTAAGACTTACTGGTATGACAGGCCAAAAAGATACATATGAATCAGGCACACGAGAATACCCTCCGCTAAGGATACAAAGCGCAGAGTGCATCTGTTGTGGGTCAGTTTCCTTTAACCTACAGAATTTGGGGGCTCAAACAGTGGATGAAACAGTCTGTAAACCATGCATACACGAGCAAGGCCTCAAACAGCAAATTGTCTACCAGCGTGTTTCAGACTAGGCAATCCCACCTTGACAGTGAGATCAGGAGAGAGAGGCTACAGCAGCAGCTCCCTGACCTCAATCTTAGGAAACCCAATGCTATTACATACATACATAGAGCTCCAAGTGATTGACTTAGATGGCATTCAATGTCACTGGACAACACTGAAGTGAAGTACACTCTAGCAGACATAAACAGGTCTACCTCGGAAATCTTGTAGCATGTTCACGTCCAGTCTAAATTCATTTGGAGAATTTCTGGCTAGAGATTGCTTTGATCCTCTTGCCCCTCACAATAGCTATTAAAACCGGACAGCTTTTGCCTGACCAGTTAGAAATTCACCATGTCTCACATCTAAGATACGGAGTGAAGTCGCTACCTTGAATTCACAAGGCTTTGGAGAAGACTTTCCCCCCCCTGCCCCCAAAGCAAACTCATGTATTAAAGACAACAAATGACCACTTTCAGCAGGAATCTAGAATGCTTCCTGAAAGAAGGAAGCAGTCCTACCTTGAACTGTGGGATTGTACAAGTCAGACCCATGACTACGACATGAGACTGAGGGCCGAGCTGAGGTTTTGCAGTGGGGTGCAACTTGGGTAGGGGTAGGTTGGGCGTGGAGTGAGCTCTTTGGTTTCTTCTCTACTGTTAGGGATGAGTTCTGCCTCAGAGAAAGGCTATTTCTTCATTGATTCATGTCGCTGGCTTTTAGGTAATGAGAAGTCCCTCCGAAGAGGCATAACATCTGCAAGGATATTAAAAGGATTTGAGAGTCCGACAAAGAAAAAAAGTGTTCATTTGACCAAAAAAAAAAGCTATCCTTACTTGGCTATACTTATTTTTGTACTTTGGAAATAGTTGAGACATTGGAGAAAGTTTGTTTTAAACATCTCTACACAGGCTTGGAATTTATTTTTAACACAAAACATTCCCATACATTTAATAGATGTGCAAACCGACACATGACCTTTCCTTCTCATTGCTGTTCCCCATCCCTCATATAGTCATTAAAAGAAGTCTCTATAATTTGCCCAAGAGGCCAATTGGCACAGACTTCGTCTACAACTAGACAGCATCTTAAACACAGGGCCAGGGTCTTCAAAGAAAATGCCATTGCTTCAAGTTGCAGAAATATTTTTTAAAGTATTATTTTATATATCCACTACTAAGGAGAATAATCTTAGAACAGACTTACACTAGTTAAAAGAGTTGAAGTAGAACAGGTAAAAGAGATTAATTTAAAATTTGAATAGGTCAACAGTGAATTAAAGCTGCCTTTGCAGAAAATTATTTTCCTTAAAGGGAAGTTTTCTGCTTTAGAGTAGGCTGACAAACCACCTTAAGTTTCTCCAGTCCGGAGACGGAAAACACCCTTAATGGCTTCCGTTAACCTATCTTTGAAGTCCTGCAGTAATTACGTAACTGCTCTGGAAACAGAAGAGGCAGAGCCAGGAACCCTGCCTCTGAGCAGAGCACTTGGGAGGGGAAAACAAACAAAAAAGTCTTTGCTGAATCCTTGCTCTTTGCTGAGACTTCCCCCCACCTCAGCCTTAGGCCAACTTGGATGGGAAAGCTGTAGCAAGTGTCAGGCTTTTACTGTCTGCTCTATTTTGGGGGATTTGTTGTGGAAGAAGACAGTGAAGCCTGAGCATCATGGGGGCAACTTTAATATCGGGGCGTAAATACCGAGAGAACAGTGACCTGGCTCCTTTTGCCCCTGTGGGAATAACGTTGCTGTGCCTTTCACTGAACTCTGAGATCTGAGGCTTGGAGGATGCATTCAGTTTAGAAACAACTGTAAAATTTTCAGGAAGGTGTAGAAGACATCAAAGCTAGTTTCAAAGCCCACTCACCCACTTGGAATTTGCAACCAAACTCAGTTCTCATTTCTGCTTGTCTGAGTCCAAAATAACCTCACTTTAGTTATTTCATCAGTGCGAACAAGAACACCAGCTGACCCACAATATCTAGGTAAGTGCCAATTTCAGCCCTCAACAAATCCAAGTATTTTGAAGAACTGAACAAAGGCTCATTGATGTCTGCTGAATTACATTGTAGGAGATTCCTTGCATTAATAAATTTTAAATAAGATCAGGTGGCAATTCATAAATGCAAGTGGCAGAGCTGTAAAAAAAGCAAACTATTACAAACTCTTTTCAGAACAGTTTTAAAACCAGCAATTTGGAACATACAAAGTAACTGAAAAGCATGTGAGAGAATGCAGAAGTTGTACTGTCAGAAGCAGATGAGACTACTATAGCATGACAGCTAAGCTTGGCATGTTCATTATTACTTGTAAATTACAGGACATTTGTGTCATTAAAGAAAAAAACACTCTAAAATAGAGTCCTGCGGTGGTAAAGGAAGGCTGCCCCAGCAATTATAAGAGATTGCTAAAATGCAGTATGGACCAAAAAGCAAGATTTGCAAGAGAAGCAAGTAGCAGGCAAACAAACCTGGCAGCATGTTAACAAAAAAAAAAACCAACCCCAAACCAACCCCCAAAAAACCAAAACAAAACCACCCAAACTGAACAAATGAAGGCAAGAGGTTTAAATGTATTTTCATTATACCGGACACACACACACAAAAAGAATAGCAGGCTACAATTTTGGCTGCTTGTGCCAATATGAACAATCACAATCAGTTCTGACAGCATATAGTTTGTTCAACACCTAGTAGCTTGACGTAGTAAATCTTTAGCAAATCTTGAGCAAATTTTATTACTATCATGAGGCATCCTGACTCTGATCAATTAAAAATTAGGACTCTTTGGGAAAGAAACTAGCTTACTTTTATAGTTTTCTTCAAAGAGGTAACCCGGGAAAATGGAGATGCAGTCTTACATTTAACAGAAACCTGAAACTGAGAGAAAGTTTCAGAATCAGAATATTCCAAATATTTCAAAAGAACAGAGTTCTGTAAAGACTGAGTAAAGGGAAAGTACGTGGAAAACCCAAGCTATTTAACTCTAGCAAAAGTACCAAAATCTGGTCCATTTCCATTTCTAGAAAACAAGCTGGATTTCCCCCTCACTCAGTTACACGGCAACGCAAGGGCAAGTACTCTGTCCTCATTGTGCCCTCTTCACCCTTGTTATTCCCCTGGCACATCCAAACTGTTTTCTTGTATCACTCATAATGATTTGTTTCATTATTGAAATCAACATTCTGTAAAATGGAGGGTGGTTAAGTTAAGCTCTTAAAACACCAGGACAAAAACAAAGTCTTTCTTTCCTTGCCTGACAGTCCTGCCTTGGAAACAGTGGTCCATGCTGAATGTTCAAAGTTCAAAATGTAACAACCCTTCAGGGGTTCTTGCTCTCAGCAGACGTGGGAGATGGGGTTCACAGAAACAGATTATTTCCTTCATGTTTTCCTTTCCTTCCGTACGTCTCTCCCCTCGGACCCTTTGCACACAAAGATAGGAACAAGCCTGAACCAGTTTAACTCTGAAATGAGAGCCTAACGCGAGCAGTCTCCATGCTGGTCTCCAGCTTGCACGCTGGCAGTGCTAAAAATGTGCTACAGTATACAATGCAAAATGGGTTTGGTTTTGCCGTTCTCTTACACATCAGGCAGACGGGCAGAGCCAAGACAGGTGGTAAAACTGGCAGGACACTAATGATATTTCTAACCACATTTGCACATGCATGGAGATTTCCCTAATAACATCTCCCTCCAGAAAAAAAACCAAAACCAAACCATTACGCTCCAGACAAGCCTAGCAGGGTTATTGCCGTCAAGACACCATGTTTTCCCAAGAATCTAGATAAGGTTTGGGCTGAAATTCATGAAACATGAATTTTAGTGCAAAGCACCATCATTTCAGTTAGGTGGATTCCTAAAATATACCATAAAAGAAAACTCAAAGCTTTATCGTGCAATCTTGACTCACACAAATTGTTCTTGCAATACATCATCCCTTAAACCTGGGAGACTGCTGGAACAAGGGCACAGCATTCCCACAGCATCTCTGGGAAGCTCTTGGCATGTTTCAGCTAAAAAGATAGACTCCCCTCTTAATTCAGATATTAATTTCAATTACACAGAGTCAATATACATACACTTCATAGCAGGAGATGCTTTAGTCTACACAGAAGTTTTTTAAAGAAACCTCATGACTTTTCACAATATGAAACAGTTAACTTGAAAACCCTTAATTATCTTCAGGAACTAACAGCATTAAAATCATCCTTAATTAAACACTCAAGACAACAGCCAGACTAATCCTAGAGTTCCTTAATAGCGTGAGGAATGCAGTAAGTTTTAACAGTTTTAATTCCTTAGTATGTTGTCATGGCTAACACTTGTTTTGGAAAGAAAACCCAGGAAAATAAATTTAAATAAAACTTATGACAGTTACAGTTCACTAAATCTGCTGCAAAAATCTCTGCGCAGGAAAAGTGAATAGATGATTTTGAAATGATACAGAAATATGTCCTGACAAGCAAAAGCAACATAATAGCGTATTAAGTTTAAAAGCCTTAATCACTTTAATCACCCATCCACAGAAACTCATTTCTAGCTATGGTTTCTGTGAAAATTAAGATTTTGCCAGTATGTAAGATTGCAGTTGTGGATTTGATCATATTTAGGAACTTCCAATTTTTCTACTGCTAAGGCGGTGCTGTATTTTTTACTTACATTGGGGTCTAGATAATTGATAGATTCGTTCAAGAGGTAGATATAGATCTACAAGACATGCAACAGTAGGAGAGTAACCCCCAAATTCACTGCCAGTCTTTTCTTCCCCCATTTGCCCAAGTATACACCGATGCACAAATTAGAACCTATTTCAGGTAAAGAAGGGTACTTCATTGCCAAGCATCATATGCAGCCTTGAACATCTCAGAAATGATGTCCTGGCTCCTGTACTGCTACTTCCAGGAGCTTTCAATCTTTTGGGGTGATTGACTGTCCCAGCAATTCCCATAGGGCTCCTTCCCTCCCTTTCCCCACTGGTAAGTACTTCTGCACTTCCCCGTCTGGCACTGCCCTCTACTTTCCTGTCCGCTCCCTGCTTTCCAGCAATTAAGTCTCTCTGAAGTTCATCCAGCTTTCAGTTCTCTGGTCTAACTGGAATCTGCTTTGATACTTTCTGGTGCCAGCACTGCTGCATAAGAGAAACAAACTCTATTACTGTTATTCAGCTTAGGGCTGTTCACAGCCAGTAGTCCTAGCTAGGCAGAGAGGAAAGTCAAAAGATATTTGAATACCTGTCCTATTTTCTCTCTGCCCCTTTATTAGCCTCAAATACCACTCTTCCCTTTCAACCAGGTCCATCTACGCTCCTTCTGCTCATCATGGCAGTACATCCTCCTTCAGTTGCTTACCAGAGTCACATGTCTGTATTAGACCCACTTTTAGATATAGGATTGGGTCCAGTGCCATTTTCATATCACCAGGTGCATTCCTTGGCCATTATGGCATTTTGGTTCTTTCTTCAATTTTAGGATAATCAGGCATGACTGTGCTGTGGCAGAGAGCTGCGGAGCACAGCCCACGGGGAAGTCCTGCTGAGCTGGCCTTTTACCTGAAAATTCCTGTTCTTTCAGGTTCTGCAGAGACAGAAAGCTGCCGACAGCTGGGGCGGGGAGGGCCCCAACCCTTACAGTACCCAACCTGGTGGGCTAGCAGCATGCTTGTTTGCAGAGCCGAGAGCTGCAAAGCGACTCGGGCTGTGCTTCCTGCACTCCCCAGTTTCCACCTTATTCCGCGCTTAGCTACAAGGGTGGAGGAAGGCTCTCTTACACTGCTCTCCTGGCGGCCTCCGCAGCTTCGGATCTACCCCGTGGGGCATGAGATCCCTGAAGGCTCAGAAGGTCCTGAGGACATCAGTCTACCTTGGCGTAACTAAGCATGCTGCAACTGTCCCGGTGCAGGCAGGTATACAGAAACAGGAATAACAACACCTAGAGGGCAGTTACTGGGGAAAAAAAAAAAAAAAAAAATAGAAGTAACCGTCCAACCCTTTTCATATCACAACTGCAAAAATTCACATGGACATGATCCAAAACAATTTACCTTATTTGATGATGCAGACTAGCAAATCTGCATATTCCAAAGAAAGTCAGGTACCAATCTCAGCTGAACTGCAAAATTACTCCATATTACTAACCTTCCTTCTTTCCCTCACTAGAAAATAAGCAAAAGTAGACAGCATGTGTTGAAGAGCCAGAGAAAAATCAAGATGACTTTTAGGAAGCACGAAAAGACGACAGGTCACAGCGGATCTTAAATTCCTGTCTCCAGGCAGAAAGATAAAGTACTCATTATTGACCTCTTCTCCATTTATTTTTTGCTGGTGACAGCCATGACAGTGTTCAGATTCATCATGGAGTTACAACCTGTTTCATTCAGTACTGTCAAAATGCACTCAGATCCAGAAAGGCAAGAGCCCAGTTTGCAACACTGCTTTTTCACACTGCATTGAAGGGGCCTTCAGTTACAGGAGAAAACCCAGAGTGTGAGTACAGGGACTGAGGAAGAAAGGAGGTAGGAGTGGTGTACGTCTGAAGTTCAGCCCCAGAAATACATTCCGCATTGTGACTGGGCGAGATAAAACTCCATGTAATGTATTATAAAGGAGACCTCAAGCTATGAAAGTGCTCTCTACCACACCGTGACCCCTGAACACAGCTGGCTACACCCAGATGTTCTATGACATTCCTGTAGTTTCTCCAACTCATCGCTAGTATGACAAAGAAAAGCACTCATGCTGTGAAGTTTAAACCAGTCCCACTAGACATCAGTATTTCCCTCCTTGTTAGGAAGGACGGAGATGGTCACACAACAGATACTCGAGACTCTCACAGATCGCTGTTCGGGTTTCATTAAACTCACACGCCAGATTTTGTTCAAGCCTTGGAGAAAAAAAAAATATGGGGCATACTGCCCACCACTTTCACTAACATATATATTTAAAAACTAATCTTTTTTTCACTCTGCAAACACAAGCCATATCTAGCTTCCCCTTTTTAGTCTTCATTTTTATTCTGCATTGTAAATACTCCAGTTCTTGCTCCGTATCGCCCAAAGGAAAAAAAGCTTGTCCCAGCAGGCATCACCACCAGTTCACTGGTTAGCACGAAGAGACTTTTCCCCATACAGGAGCAGGGAATAGCCATAGCTGATTTTCATGAAGAGCCCTGAGGCTCAAAAGCAAGGTTCCCATCTCAGCCTCCCCAATACTTGTATTCAGTGTTTTCTGCATTCAAGTGAACTAATGGTCTTTATACGTACCTTCAGTCTCCATCCGGGAAATGCAGGACTGACTTCAACCTTTTCTTGCTTCTGGGCTGAAGGATATACCGTATACGTTGAACAGTATGGAATGGCCTCCAAAGCACGCGAAACAGACTGATAGCCAAGCCAGCCTCTTTACATACAGGAAGGATTAGGCTTATTAAAATTGCTTGCTTTGCAATAATCATTCTTTCTCCTGATCTCAGCAGTTTACCAGAATTTCTAAGTTAACTCCTGCAATGCTGGGAACTTCCTTTCCTTTATAAAGGGGTAAAAGCAACAGAAGAAATACAAAAGAACCACTGTCTAAAGGGGAGATCATCCAGACAAGGCAACCTGAAATTAAACCAATCACGTGCATCACCTTTCCCTTTTCATCTGGTCTTCTGCAAGTATTGAAGCAACTCATTTCTGTTCAAACGTCAGAGAGAAAACAAATGACACGCATGAAGACAAACAGCATCAAGACAGCTCATTCATCCATTTCACAGACCCACCGGCTGTGTCCGTGCCAAGGCAGGGTACTCACAAGGAGACAGGCAGAACTACTGATTGCTCAGCATTTGCAGCAGTGGAGAGGGAATAAAGCCATTTTAAGAAATACTACATGTGTTCCAGGAACAGAGCATAACATGGATTAGCATTCACTGAAGTACCTCTATGGCCTGGTGCCCAAGAACTTGCAGCCATCATAATACAGGCATTTTACCTGTCAAAATGGAACAGCATGCTTTATATTCCACACAGAGGCCTGTGCTGACTAGAGCAGAGCGTGCAGCCACAGAGATATGCCTGAGTAGCAGCTGAATGACAAGACGGAGACAAGTGGATTCAACCAATGAGTTTAGCAAGACTCATACACTGAATACAGGTAAATGCTACCGAGACTTCAAGATCTAAGCCCGGAAACTTGGCAATACAGCCAGATACAGCAGACAATACTTAAAAAAGCTACTGAGTATGCCACAGGGGTAAGCTCTGTGCTAAGCTGATGAATGAACGCATACAATAAAAAGGTGACAAACCCAGAGATTTCACAAGGGATGACACAAGAAAGTACGCACAGGATTTTCACAGATGCATACCATCGTCTTTAGGCATCTAAAGTTTACAATTAACTGTAAATATCAAGTTTACAATTCAACTATAACACTGCAGTTATAGTACCCTATGTCTGCTTTTCTCGTCTCTATCCAAAGATAGTTAATATGATGTCCCAGTATCAAGAAAGCACTCACTATAATTAACAAAGATATCCATAAATTCAAATTGGTTAATGCTTTAATATTGATTATTAAATACAATAATTCATGCTTTAATAAGAAAATATCACAAAACAGAAATCATGGTGGATTCTTAAGGCAAATCTCCATTAGAAAATGACTGAATCCATCAATAGTAGAACTACTTAACTGTAATCAGGTTTGATTACAAGAAAATCAAGAAAAGCTGAAGTAGACCACCAGATACCATAACCTTTACTATTACAAAGAAATAGCAAAAGCACTCTTTTCTGAACTACAAAATATACAGCACACCCCTTAACACAGGCAAGGAAACATTTTTTCCCATCTCCCTCTCTCTCATATTTAATATCAGATTAGAAAAGTAGCTGTACCACTGTATACTGCTTTTGACTCAAAACACGTAAGATGAGTTTTCTTATAGCTTTGTACAAATACACATCTCTCTCCCTATGAGCTTAGAAAAACTGGAAAAAGGATGGAACTCTGTTGTTCTTCTGCTCCCCAATCGTCAGGTAAGCAGGTCTACTAAGACCAAAAGATACTGCAGTTCTTGCCATGGTAAAAAAGGCCCAAACTCCCACTGGAAGACAGCTGTAAAAGGTCAAACGTACATGTTTAATGCAGGGGGAGAAAAATAGTCTGGAATATTCCTACAATAGTAGCTCAGGAAATACAGCCACATTCTTCCAAGACTGATGCAAAACTGACGGAGTCAAGCATGCATGATTATACTTTGAATATTCATCTAAGCCAAAGTGAGGAGCATCTCCTACGCAAACTTTATTATGGCAAATAGGATAATCCCTAGATTCCCCAATCAGCCATTTGAGTGAATATACCAGAAATGGCCCAACTAGAACCAAAGACAGCAAAAATAAAGACAAGCACATATCTTTCCCTGATTCCTAGTTCTCATTTTCTTCCTTTTTCCCAGCGATGACAGGCTGACAGATAGAAGGAAACAGACATCCAACCCCGTAGTCTTCCATACAAGTAAATACAAAAAAATCAAGTGTTTATTGGAAGTCTGCATGAAGGCACAGATGAGCTTGATTACAGACACATCGTAACAATTACAAGTATATGTAAACACCTTGAGATATACAACAAAGCAATAATACAGCTAATACAGGAATAAAATGTAACCTGTTAAAAAAACTTCTTTGTATCTGAGGTTCTTTCAAGGATAAGCTCTGATTCACACCAACACAGTGTAATACTTTCAAAGTCATCACTTGGATTCACGCTCAACAAACCTGCACTTTGACCATTGTTGTTAACCAGTGGCTTTATAAATTTGATCAGAATTTGAACAGGCTTCCTTCACTCGGATCAGGAAAACATAAGAACAACCAGCTAGACACCCAACCAACCTACAATGAGGCTTCGTAGATTTTCTAAATACACAAGAGCAGTCACCAAGGTACTGAAATGAAATATAAGCTTCAGAAAAGCTAAGGATGCTTGTTCCATTTTTTACTTGCATTTGAGGAAATTGCTGTATTTCTGCAGGAAAGGAACAGTCTACAGCTGTCAGGTGATTTTTTTTCTTCCTCCACAGGAGGCTTAGATTTCATCTGAAACACCTGCCAAAACAAAAGTCAGCAATCACAAACTAAAGTGCCTTGGACAGCTTAGGTTTCACCACTAGAATAAAACACCTTCCTTTATACAGTATTAATTTATATCGTGAGAAAACCCGCCTTCACACGTGGAAGACTACTTCCAATATTTCTGCGGGAAGGGGACTTGCTTTTTTTGATTAGATACCAATGCCAGGAACTTGAAGAAATGCAACACAGCACTTTTTGAAAGGAAATCACACAGGAAAAAAATTGTAGTTTTAGTATAGGCAATTCCCAGGCTTAGCCAAAGAGTACTCTGAGCAGCAATTTACTACAGGGACACACAGTTTTCTCAAACTCAACCCTCAACCGTCTGTCCTACCTCCCCACTCCTCCTCTACAAAAGCTTTATAACCTCTGGAGCCCAGTTCCAGCGAGGAAAGACTCCTATCCAGGTAATACATGCAGAACAAAACCTAGCACAGCTACAACTTTTCTCCTGACCCTGCGGCCACATTGTGACAAGCTAAAGATGAGGTAGTACTTTTCTTTGGAGCCTAACCGGTTGAATAGGAACAAACACTCTTCTCCCTAATGTAGCAGCTGTCTGTTAATGCAGCACCAAACTCCATAGTTTTATCTCCTCTTCAGGGCACACTAGTCATGCAAAACCAGCAACAGCTGCTTAAAAAAAAAAAAAAAAAATCATTATATGAGCGCACACTCCCACTTGAACTACGACTGCATCATAAAGGCCACGGTCTGGCATATTCAGTCACTTCCTCCAGTTCACAAAGTGGCAATGACTCTTAACCTCTATTTGTACTGGGACTAGTGGTTATTACTCAAAAGGAATATGAAGGATATCCTGAGTACTTACTACAGCGAGATGCGGAATTTAAAAGAAATTAAAAGATTAAGAACTCTAGTCCGAATCCAAAAACGACTGGGAGAGGAATTCAGCTCCTCAGGGAACTGAGGAAACCAGATTGTCTCTATGCATACAGTCAACTTGGTAATCAGTGGACTCTCTCTTCTCTTCTCTCTCTTCAAGAGGACTGACCTTTCCCCTCAAGGAGGTTGTTGTAACATATGCATGTATTGTAATTTTATAGCTTACACTCATAAACCTGGTTTCTTATGAGATGGCTTGAACTGGAGAAATATGCTCTGCATAATCCATGCTCTGTAGACTCCCAAGGATCAAAAAGAAAGACTGCCATGACTGAAACAAAAAGGAAACATCAAAAAGAGTTGAACAGTATTAGAACTCATACTGCTTGTAAAACTAAGCATTAGGATTAGAAAAAGCACTACAAGACTTAAACAAGGTCCCTGGATGCAGCCTCTTAGTAAGCAACAATCGCTACTGAGGATGAGAGACTGTGTTCTTTGACAAAGTATTCAAGGCTTTTTTATTTGTCTCTGTGATCAGTTTCCATTTATTTAACAAAACATACGGAGTCTATATTCTCTGTCAGCAGTGCAACTCGCACAGATCCCAAGAAGCTTTCTCGTTTTCATTGCTTCCAAGACTGCATTTTCCACTCAGCTGAAGTGCACAGGGATTCCACCCAGACAGATGGATTCCTGAACACAAACATTTTAACAGGAAAGGAATCCTGTTCTGTTCAGCTCCAGTACAGCAATTGCAAGAGAAAAGCACTGACACTTTTTTGAAAAACTCCGATAGTCCTTTCTGCCCTTGGGAGTATGCTCTCAGCGGAGTACATGTAATTAAAACAATCTTATCTGGCTGTTAGCTGGAAGACTATCTCCGGAACAGTCCCACCTCTTCTTCCAAAGAACTTCTCTGGAACAAATCATGGATAAAATAAACTCTTAATGCTCTACAGAGTATCAGCTGCATTCCAGTGTCCAAGCCAGATCCCTTGAGAGAAAAAGCAAAAAGAAAGCTGCTTGATTGTCAGAGAGGAAAACACTGCTGAAACAGCTAAAAGTTTTGTTTTGGTTTTTTTAAGCCTTTAGCTGTAAAGGGGTACATTCACAAAATGCTCATCATAGTTAAAAATTGCTTCTGTGGCCTTACACAACTAGTGACGATGCAGTGTGCAACTGACAGGCATTAGTAATGAAAAGAACAGAAACCCACCCAGGTTCTTCTGAGATAAAGCAGCCAAGCACTTAAGCTTTCATAGTAAGCTGGACCTCATTGTCAAGTAAGTTCCTCCGGTCTATAGGAGATCTGATAATAATCACAGCTGCGGAATCATAATTCATGACTATAATTCACAAGGAAAACTGAAAATCCATTTACATTTATTAGGAGATGGTTGTGCACAATTTCTCATCTTATTCAAAAAGTCTACAAATAGAATTTAACACTTCTGATTGCAAGCAAATGTTTGTTCAGCATTCTTAGGTAAGGCCAATTTAGCGCCTTGTTACACTTTCAAGATTTAGTATACATTTGTCAGTTCTTAACTTTCCTCTGGTACCGGTCCCACTGGAATAGTAAGGAGAGTTCACTAAGACACTTTGTAACAGCAGCTGAACTTGGGTTACACAAACTCAGTTTTGGAATAGGCTTCAAATGTAAATTATTCTAGGCAATTTTCAACTTTAAGATCTTAAAACAACACTGTCAAAGGCCTTCCCCCCCACCCACCCCCTGTATTTTTACGACTACCACTATGAGCTTGCACTCTGTAAAGCAGTATGTCCAAGAATCTCAAAGCACTTCAGAAAGGAGGGCACCATTTAAAATAGTGGTATACTTGAGCTGGAATTCTACTTATAAAAGAATATATTTTTTCCTTCGTCTTATGTTTACAAAAGGACAAGCATTAAACTAAACCAATCCTATCTTGACCTTAGGCCCACCTCTGACTGCCTGTAATTTTCTCACATGCAATCCTACCACTGATTCAGGAGCTTTTAATTACAATGCTCACAGCTGAGTTTCTTCTATGGAAAGGTGAGCATCTGCTACAGTCAATTATTTTCAGGTGGAAGCACTGGTCAGATCTTAGGTCTGCCACAATCTTGAGAATCACTTGATTGGAGAGTCACTACCATACCTAATGTAATTTGATAATGCACTTGATCCCATATTGGTTTAAAAAGTGTAATAGACTATATATGCATTTCTCTAAATTCTCTCAGAGCTGAAACTACATAGCTACAGTGAAGAAATTCTTTTTTTTTTTTTTTTTCCTTAAGCGGAACTTTTTACAACATTATTTTAACTTACTATTTTGATTTAGAGCACTAATTTTATAAAGATTTTCAGTTTGCAGTTCTTACAGAATAGGTGAGCAGCAAACATGAAAAGGTATGTACAAGTGTTAGTATACTATCAGAATGCTGTACTTCCTTCTTAAAAATGTCCTTAATAAAGCATTAGGCATGTCAAACAAACTTTTGTAAACAAAAGATAAAGTACTCATGTTCTGCTCTGATTATAGCCAGATACATATTCTCACAAAATAAACATTCTCTTGTCATTTTCCATGGCCCACACATCCATATATATGAGGTAAACCACTTAAAATCATCAATAATATATAAACCTCAGTACTCAACAGGAACCTCAGGAAAAATGTAACTAACATGTCAATATCAAGAAGTGACACTTTGTTCCACTGCAAAGTGAAACCAATTTATTTGTGCTAAATGAATGGAAAGAATGTATTCAGAATACATCTCTTTATACATTGTACCGGCTTAGGCTGCTAAATAAGCATTCATTAGTGCCATGTTGTGCTACTTTCTTGTACTCTGTTTCTACCAAGCAATACAACATCTTGGCTGTTACGCCAATATACTCCTATATGCTCATCTTATACCTTATTTTCTAACAGACTTTTGAACGTTTAGAATACCTGTTCAAACTTTGCTTCAGGGGAATCACAATTAATGTATTTTAACAAGAAAAAAAATTATCATCAGCTGTTCTCTACAATCACATTGCCTTCTGCAGCAAAAAAAATAGATCAAAGAGCACACTTTAATCAGCTATCAGTAACCTGTGGGCAGGACCACACTCACCGAAGTTAATTGTGACAGATCACACAGTACTGGCAGCTTACAGGTTAACGTAAATGTCAAGTGAAATCATCAAATCTTAAGGTCCACGAATTGTACATTCCACAGACTCCAACAAGCCAGTTCCCTCACTGTAAAATTCAGACTGTACCATACATCTGAGGTGCTTTTAAACAGGAGAAGTATGGATGTGTCCTGTGTGCTGAATTAAGCTTATTTACTACGTAATACAATAGAGTATGTGTCTGGGGCACTGATTAGGGTGTCTGACTCACTTTTGCACTAGAAGCTGTTATTTCAAATGACTGAAACGTAGTGCTGATTTTCCATAAGCTTGGTAAACACTGTAATATTTCAGAATTCATCATATAGCCCATCATGCCTTTAATTTTCTGCAAATTGTCATGAAAAAATATAAAAAGGTATCCCTTTAATTTTACAAACCTAAAAGCCAGGAAAATGAAGCTTTGGAGCCAAGCAAAACGACATAATGCCGTATTACCAAACAGAGTAGCAAATGTTCCAGCCAGAGAATGGACATACATGTAGTTCAAGTAAACACTGATGGAAAACTTTGTTAAGTTAGTGTTGTAGACCCACAACACTGGCTGCATTTTATACAAACGTTTACAACACAATTAACAGTGAAGCCTATATAACCTCAGTGCAAATAAGTCAAATCCAAATATGCCAAGGAAGCCTTTGGCTTTTAGTAAACTGCTCCATGTTATGAGTCCACTTCTGACATAACAGACTGCTGAGCACATGCACTAAGGCTGAGAGGAGGGATGCACTGAATGTTGAAAAGTGGCTGACTGCGATGCTGCGGATTGGACCGTAGGTTGCACAGGTGGTGGAGGTGGCGGCGGAGGTGGCTGCACTGGGGTCTGCGTGTTTGGAGAAGGAGGAGGAGTGGGACGTTTAAATTTGTCGGGGCTGTTACTTCTTCGTGGTGAAGGCCTCTGCAGAACAAATATTGAGATCATGTTTAACACACTGCTGAACGTTAGGTGTAAGTCCACTAATCAATTTATCGAGCTTGGCAAAGGAAAAAAGAAAAAAAAAAACAAACAAAAAAATCTGAACAATTATGCGGGAAGAATCCATTTCAAAACATTGCAAGAATCACAATACAACTTTTACATAAAATAAACATTACTCTGAAATGGGAGTAGCAAAGGAAAGGGGAAGTACTTTTGACATCAAACAGAACACGCATTCCTTCCCATCAGCTTGCAGGAACACAAGGCATATGTCCTGAAGATACGTTTACCTATGATGACCACCAACCTAAGAAGAAATGAGAGATGCTGTAGAAGCAGCACCTCCCAGTTCTGCTTGCCCAACCCGTAGGTGCTGATGAATTTTTGATTTTATGCTGCTGGTGTATGAAAGTCTAACTACGTGGTATCTGAGTGTGGATGGAAATATTCTGAATGCCAGAGAGCCTGCCCAGAATCTCTAGCTTTCTGAAAGACGCTTGGCCTGCACAGTGGAGCAAGACCAGAGCATAATACAAGTTGTTCTTTGGAGAACAAAAAAAAAACCCAAAAAACAAACAAACAAAAAAAAAAACCAAAAAAAAACCAAAAATACAACAAAACAACCCCCACATCATTACAACCCTTTGAGCTGCAGAAGTGAAACAGTTGTTAGAGAGCTCCCCTCAACAGAAACCACAGATTTTCAACAACCCGCACATTTAAAGACAAAGATTTAAAATCCACTTCATCTTTACAAACTGGGGAGGCAGGGGAATCTTCTTTAATGTTAGCAATGTAAAAATATAAATTACAGTGCACAACACTAACTTCTGCACTTTTGAAACCAGAATGCTCACTACTTACCAATCTAGTTAGCATTAATCAAGAACCTCATGGCACAACAAACCACCCACCCACAAGTAATAATCAACCACAGGTGATCAGCTCTGGGTAGCAGCATGATTACAGTGTTATATCAAATGTACTATAGGTAAAGTCAGTTTATTATGTAATGGAGACCAAAAATGAAGAGTCAAGAATCAAACTACAGTTCAGTCAAATAACGTATATTATATCTATTCTGCTGCACAACTATGTACTATGTACAATGCTCTATGCGAAAAGCCAAGGGATTCTTGACAACTGATGTCTCTAAAACATTTAAAATCATTTATTGCATTTGTGTACATCTAATAATATGAAGGGACCTGGTTTCAGTATCAAGACAAAGCCATGAGTTACTTACCAACACCCTTCTCAAAACAGTTAGTATTTTGTCCTGAAGGTGATTTTTTTTATAGTGAGTCAATGTGACACCAATTAATTCACAGTTTCAGAAAGAGTAGTATTTCACAGAGACTGAACTGAACAAGTTCCCTGAAAAACTTATTTCTAAAATTAGGTTCCAGGTTTTCCAGAAGCATAAAGATCTTCCTGTCACTAACTCATGTGACACACAGCAGTGGGCTGCACCCAGACCAGGCTTCTACCTTCCTGTTGAGCTCCAGCTTCCCTCCTGTTCTACCCACCACTGTAGCATTGCCACCGATCTTTGCTCAATTAAATTTATAATTACCTTTGCACACTTGCCTAAACGATTTTAGAAGCAGCCATATTTTCGCATTCTACTAAAAATTCTACTCAAACATGTTTTCACATCTGAGAATGCCAAGTATACACAAAAACCTTGCAGGATATTTACATACTACCATATCTGTTGAGAAAAATAGAAATGTTCTTGATACAGCAACTATAAGGTATTTTGCCAAATGGTTAATATTTAGGCTCTGTTTGCTCATTAAACTCCACAAATACTCAGAAGAAACATTATTAAGTAGAAATGCATCAAACATTGAAGGTAAAAAGGAAATAAATCCAGCTGAAAGATATGAGAAATTGCCCTAACAAATCTTTATATTAACTTTCTTCTTTGCCAATGAGAATAGAACATAAGAGTTAACTGCCTGTTACAGTGACATGATGGTAGCATTGTGTGTCATCCTGAAGAAAACCTGAGCTTGGAGCAACCTCAGATGACTCATCCGTCAGATGGTGGAGACTAGGAGAAAAATGAAAGCAATGTTTTTACTTCCCGGGATAGGCTTAGTAGCTTAGAACATCACTTCTCACACCCTGCCTGCTGATCCATAAGATGATACCTATTACTGTCCTTAAGATGATAATACATCCTATTCTTTTGCAGAAAATAAGGTTCTTCAAAAAGAATCAGTTTCTGAGGGGTGAAGAGGAAAATCAGGGTTGAAGAAAGCAGCAATAGATATCTTGGAGTAAGGAGACAAAAAACAAACATTTACAAAATGTTTTGCAAAAAAGCTTAAGGACAAGCCATCATAACTATTAAAAACCAAACTGACATTGGTAACAAGTATTTACTATATTAAATACTTACTGTAATACCATGGGATGGTCCCATATGTTGCACATGAAGGCCTGGGGAATTGTAGTAAGACATTCCAGCTCTAGTCAGTGAAGTTGGTGGTGTGAAACCAACTGTGTGACTTGCATATGACAGACCTAGAAATTGTTGAAACAAGGGAACATCAACATTCTTGTTTATATTACAAACTAAAGTGTGAGGGTTTTTAAATTTTTTTAGTTCTGAATCAATGATAGGTTAAGAAATGGTAACCTCCACCAAATTAGACAACTAAAAAATATTCATTGTACTGAAAAGCATGATACAAACTTAATTTCTTTTCCTGCAGTAAGCTACCATATGTTTCAAAACATACACTACACAATGTTAAACAAAACTCTTCACTTAATCTAAACAGTGTAAGGCTCCCCTGGCAGCTTAGTTTTAGTCCACAAGTATTTCCATTCAGCCTTCCATTTCTCCTCAGAGGAAATGGCTCCCTGAAGAAAATACAGTCTGAAGAAGCAGAGAGGTTGTGCCTGGAGAAGCCATCTAGCACTGGGCCACTCCAAGTTTCCACAAAGAAACTGGATGTAGGTGGTTCCTCCAAGGCATACCACATCCGCACCCAGGTTTCCTCCTGGTTTGCCTCAGTGTTTGTAGGCAGGGACCCAAAGATCTTTGGGGCTGTGAAGTTAAAACATTCTGGGATTAATTGCTAGGTGGACTAGGCTAACAACTAACATTTAAAATTACAACTTGTTTTATCCACGTTAAGGAAAGCTTAGTATTCAAAAGTACAAATATCTAATTCTTCCATCTAAGTATTTCCTTTCTGTAAGAATTTATAAAAATGCAGAGTACGTGTATAGCTAACCAAGGTAAACAGAAACAGCAACTGCTAAGTGCTTGAAGTTCAGACCTTGAAGGGTTCTGAACACTGAGTATTTCTCAAAAGAGCACTTTTTCCAAAACCTTTAGCTCATTATTCCTTTCTGACAAAAGTATCAGTAAGGCAGCAGACAAGACTTTTCTCAGCTGTTTAGTATTAGACACTAGCAACTGCTTTGAGAATTATGATCAAAAAAATTTCTAAAAGTCTATTAAACTTTTATAACACCACACTGGATTTAACAGTTTTCACACTTCAACACTAAATCAATGCTAAACAGTGCCACTGCGGCTACAGTATGCACCAACACCCAGCTTTGTCCTTAACCACATGTATCTGTGTTTGTGCCTACAACTGATGAGACAAGATGGGGCGGGGGGGGGGACGGACACCACCACCCAAGCCTCAGATTCACTAATAAAGCCATACAAGAAAACATACTCCTCTTGCATCCTTCAATTCTAAGTTTAATTCTGTTACATCCCCAATGTATGTCTGTGGCAAATTATGAGCAACTCCAGTGCAATCACTGTCACTTTAGAGTAGTAAAACAATGCAGATTAACAAAATCAATCTGCTTTTTGACTACACAATCTAATTGTCTGTACAGCACATGTTTTATAACTAGGTGCCTTTGTAAGCACAAGGACAGAAACAAGTCAGTGTTCAGGTAGGTGACAACGTGTTGCAAAAGACAAGAGCCCAGAACAATAAAAGGCAAAAAAATACGCTTTAAGTCACCTTTGCAACATTACACTTTTGGACTGCTTTGGGATAAACCAGCTCTAAAAGTTTTACAAATGCAAGTCTACATGGCAGTCAAAGAAGCGATAACAGAGAAGTAGTGCACGTACATCTCTGCAGCCCAAAATCTCTACCTAGCCTAGCTGCAGAAGCAGAGCATAAACCAGTTTATCTACACTAAAGACTAGCTGATAATTAGAATAACTAACCCCCAGCTGCCTAGGAGTAGCAATGCTTCTGCAGTCTTCGAAGTTCCATGCACTGTGCTAGAAATCTCAGCAGTATCTCAGCTTGAAAGAGTCCTCAAAAGCAGCATCTCAAGCCACGCAAGCACAAAAGGCTCTGGGATTCAGGAGCCAGAATCTGACCCATTAAACCTGACTGGTTATCCATATGAAATGATAACATTTCTAACTGTTTTCCAATTATGTTTCTACAAATTCAGGCACATCTTCTCCCAAACAAAACACGCCAAGACTTACAATTACCTGATGCAAAATACAACTGTTGTATTATTCTGTGCTGGTATCTTTGACAGCGTCTTACTGTACTACTTTAGAGATAAAGTACTCTCAAAAACTATTTGTTTTCATCCATTGCTGCTTTCATATATCCCAGACAGCTGTACAAAATTCCCTGTGGGTCTCATTAGTTCTCTAACAAACTGCTGCTTCTATTTTTCTGAAGTCTGAAACTTCCCAACTGTGGATATTAATTTATCAGATGTGAAGGAAAGTAATGTAGCTGACTGTGCAGAAGTGCTAGCCTCAAACATTTACTGTACCAACATTACCAAAATTGTGAACTCTGTCAAGAAACAATCATTTCAGCTGTGCTATTTTTAACTCTGCTTCAGACTGTGTCTCAGCATCCCCTGTCTGTGGGATATAAATCTCTCTAGAACACAGTGCTCTTGTATCAACTACTGATGGGAAGTCCACAAGAAACAAGGAATGTGCTTCAGTCCTCGTATAGTGACAAACCAACAGAATACGCCTGCACTGACACATCAGCATCTAAATTGGGTGCATTTCTCAGGTGATCTAGGATGCAAGCCTCTAAGTTACCAGATAATTTTTCCTACACATACTTTTAATTATAACAACTGTGTGGACTGCCAATACAATGTGTAGCTGAATATTGTATTATTATGAAGGCTACACATGTATAACCACAAGCGTCCACAGTAGTTACACGAGAACAGTTGTTAGCAAGACTACGTTTCTGTACACCCAGTTACAGGAAAAGGATACGAAAACACACACCGTTTTCTTAGTAACATACCTTACAAAATATTGAACATCAAGTGATTTGGCTCATTTCAGAAGCCTGAAAACCTCTTGAAAAACTTTATCATAATGCTCATCTCTAACACTGTAACATAGCCAGTTTTCACACATGCTTACTCCTTTTGCAACACCTGGATGAAAACTATTTTGAGTCCCGCTGAAAAACTAAAAGTCAATCTTAAAAATCAGAGTTTAAAGACATTTCATACATTCTAGCAGACCTGTGTAATGAAACGTCCCAATCCTATCTTGCGGAATGTGTCGATATCGAGCACATCTCATTTGCCCTTACCGCAGGACTCTGTCCACCAGGTTCTAAAGGTAAACTTGAGAAAGCAGGGCATGCAGGATTCACTTCATTATGTACAAGTGAGTTTGTGATCTCCATATAACATCCATGGCCAAGGACTTTTAATGAATGTCCAAGCGCAATTTTAAGGGATTTTAACTTTCAGTCAATAAATGTGTTAGTAACACAAATACATTTCTTTTGACTTAAAAAATACATTCAGTACTTAAAAACTCAGAGAAGGTTAGTGTGCCTTTGTTATACAAAGTACTAAAGACGGGAATTCTTAATTTTACAGTTATTGTTTTACAACAGAAAATAGCAGAAGTACAAAAGCCATTTCTCTACTACAGAGAAATGAAAATTGACTTTTTTTCAACACATTCAAGATTACACTTCTGTGAGAAGTTCTGATTCAGAGTGCAATAGCAGTCGCATTACTAGTTTATCACCAAACTCTAGAAATCTGTTTGGACTATGCATCTTGTTGGGAAACTTCGGGGCGGCGGGGGCGGGGCGGGGAGAGAAGAGATAGTAAGAGCGACAAAGAGAGCGCAAAAAAAGAGAGAGCAAAAAAGAAATAAAAGCGCAAGTGACATCTACTTAACTGACCTTTAATATCTGTTCACAGTGTAAAACAGAACCATCTGAAAACATGCTGCACTAGAAGACATCTAAGGCAAAACTCTTCTTGCATTTATGATGCAGGTTTTTTCTCCAGACTAGCTCTGAACGGCTACTGACCTAAATATATTAATAGGGCACATTACTATGTGATGCATACAATAATTTTAGAAACAGGGTTAAATATTTACCAGGTGATATTGGTCTGCTAGAACTTGGTGAGGGTGTATAAGGGATAGGACTGGACACAGTGCGAGGTCTTAATCCTTGTGCAGACATCTCATTAAAATATCTAACAAAAAAAGGTAAAGAATAATTAGATCAAACCTTTTAAAACGTGCTATGTTTTAAATGTTTCACTGTGGTTTTTTCAGTTCCCTTAAGAATCACATCAGATTAATGAAGGACCAGTCACCTTTAGGAAGTCATGACAGGAAACTCTCATTGCTGAAGGCTCAGATACTGGCTTAACTTTCAATGAAATAGCTGGACTTATATTAGTCAATTGCAGTTAATACCATACACATTGCATATGATTAGAACAGTACATATTAAGGCCAGAGGTATAAATCATGTCATCCAATCTGACCTATATTACTACATTTTTGCACTTTACAGGTCATTTCTACATTGAACTCAATAGCTTGTCTGGCTGCAGTGTATCTTCCAGAAAGCATTCAGCACTAATCCGTAATCATAAAAAGCGGGGAAAAGAATAATTAAAGTATTAATAATTTGTTCTAACAGCTGATCAGCCTCACAGTTAAACACATGCCCTATTTCCTACTTGAATCCCTCTGTTATCAACATTTAGCCACTTGCTCATCTTTCACCACTGGAACAGAGATACATTTTGAACCCAGGACTTTCTCCCACTAAAGATACTTCTAGGTTGTGTTGCAAGACACCTCTCACTTCACTGTGATAAACTGAACAGACTAGAACCTCAGGCAAGGCATTTTTCCCCACTCATAATAATTTTAGTGGTATTTATTTGTATTTTACTCACTGAATACAGTGAAGCTTCTTCACAGTCATCAAGTGCTATATAAAAGGAGATTAAATCATACCAATTGCCCCTACTTACCACTTACTGTTTATATCTCAAAAGTAATTTTGTGTAATTTTTCCACAGCACTAGGCTGGCAGCTTTCAGGTTGACTTGCTTATGCACTCTCCACCTAGATTTTTCAGTCATTGTCTAGATTAGAGGTTCCCCAGCTGACCTTCTCCTGCACAAATGGTTGGAAGTCAGTGCGCCTGGGTTTATATTATTACATTTAGCTGTGTTTCTTTACTGGACACAGCAAAGCAGCAGGCAAAATTAGCTACCTAACAGCCCTTTGACTCTGACTTGTCTCCCCTTCTACTACTGTGTTCTCAGAAATTCTTAGTAGCTACATTTATTTCCAGATCACAGAAAAAAAAACACAACATGGAGCAGCATTAAAAATATTCCTATTTGATGGAACTCACAATGATGACTACTTTGAGGTCTGTGAGCCAGTTCATATGCTATTTGAAACATGTTTTGATACTGCCTCTTATTAATTTTTAACCAGGATATTCAGAGTTACTAAGCCACAACACCCAACACAGGCAGTAGACTGTAGTGATACCAAAGCTGCTTTAAATTTGGGTAGATCAGGTCATAAAAGTAGCTGTAACAGAGAATAACAGAAAATTAACAAACTGGCAAATTAAAGTTGAATTAAATATAAGTTTTCTAAAGAGCTACCAGTGGCAAGGTTAGCGAAATTGAACCGACACTAGGCTACCTCTGCAACCTTGTAATGCAGACAGGACGTGTATTACAGCAGGGCAGCGGTCTTTGTGATTTAATCGTATTTTATTGTACATAAAGACAATTTTCTGTAAGTCATCCTAGTACTGGATCGGGTGATATGGAATAGTAGCATACCAATAGCATGCTTCCTGGTTTCAGTATTTCCTTACTACTCCAGAGAATAGGATGGAGGACTGAGAAGACAAAGCTATTGCTAGTCAGGAGGAAGAAGTTTTGGGAGAGCTGTGTATTTTGCATTCAGTAAAGCATTTTCATCTACCCCCATCTACAAAAAGTAAGTATTATCAGCTAACTGAATGCAACTGAAAAAAAGGGATATCTGATCCATCACCATCATCATTTTTAGGAAGACAATGTAAGCTGATAAAAATGTACATTTTAAAATCATTACTGCATGTAGTTCCACAATTATTTTGTCTACACAGTTCTCCTAAGACTAATCACTAACACTTGCTTCATCCTTCCTTTTACTTTGTGTTACTTACACTGCAAATACCTGTTTTAGAGCGATTCTGTCACACCTTTGTAGTACCAAGAAAATCAACATGACAATGAAATTTCTTAGAAGTACAGAAGAGTTCATCAAATTTTCTGGCATTTTGTTGACTACCACTACCTACAACTGGCTGACAAAATATTATTAGGATACTCTACATTTTTGGATTAATACTGGTAAGTCACATAGATTTAGATCTTGACTGTATTTTCATTACAATGTAAATACTGGCAGAAAAGATGAGGCTAATAAAAGTAGATTCAAACACCAGAATCCTGTTTTTCTAACAATTTAATTTATTTAGCAGTCACTACATCTTAATACCAGACGCTACTGCAATATATGTCAGTTGCCCAGTATTTCATTAAAATGAAAACTACCTTGAACTTTAAGGGTGCTCCTTGAAACAAAATATCTGGTACTTTGTTTCTGGTAAATTATGGCTTCTAACAAATATACTGATGACCCAGGAAGAAATATCTCAGTATCAGAAGAATACGCAGCACAGGGTAACTTCTTAATTATTTTTTTTTAAAGGACCACTATAAAATAATGTAAAACAGTACAACAAAATAATGAGCATTTGATAAGAAATAAGAATGTTTTATTCAAAGCGTACTTAAAAGACCTCTTTCAAGATATAACACTGTCATATGACTATGACGTGAGAAAACACTAAAAGGCATCATAAAACCACGAAAAACTCAAGACTATCTGTAAGGTCAGTGCAAGCAATGCAGCTTGCAGTAGGAAAAAAAAACAAAAAACAATCAAGGATGTTATGGTTTGGACACCAAGAACAACCCAACAGTTCTGGAAATGCTTCCTCTCTAAGGCTTTACACAGTACCTCTTTGTATTTGGCTGAACACATTTTACTTTCTGAAAAGGACAAATTAGCCCCAAGTAAGGATGTTGTTCCTACCTCACAGAATTCCTTGCTGTTACCAAATCAGGGGCAAAGCAAATCAAATCATCCTGAATCTCAACACCACAGCTGTATTTATTTCAATATACATTATCAAAACCCTAAGCAATCTTCAGATACAAATATTTAATTTCTCACTGTTAAAACTAACGCAATTTCTACACAAGTTTGATACAATTCTACTGAAGATATTCCTGGACCATGCTAAAGTTTCATATGTATATGAAACCCATATACAGGTTATTTCTATAAATACTTATTCTGTAATATTCAAAAGGAATTATGAGTATTGATTAATAAGCTCAATGCCAGCATATCTGGATGGTTAGAAAACACAAACCTTTCATCATCCATTTCCAAGCTGGATTCACTTTCTGACAGTTGCCTGCAGAGTGCTTCCCTACGTTCCATTTCCCTCTGTAATTTTCTTTGAAGTCTCAAGTTTTCTTCTCTCATATGTCGCTCCTCTTCTAAATATTGTGCCATCTTCTCTGAATCTGAAATTCAGAATTTTGTTAAAATTTGAATAAAATTCAATCTCACAGACAAGCAAAAATGTTGTGCCTAATTTCACTCCGGTACTTCCAAGAATGAGGGTGTAGAAAATGCTCAGGATGGATCACTCAGAATTCTCATCTCTAAGTCATTAGTTCAAAGCCTAATTCAGAACAGTAGCTACTAAAATAAATTACTGGTTGACAGCAATTTTAGAAATAAAAGGTAAAAAGCAAATAAGTTTTAAGTACTTACATGAATTTGAAAAGAAAGGAAAAAGTCATGAAGAAAATAATAAAACCAAAACCGTAAAGAAGAAATACAATGACTCCTGCTCCACTAAAATAATCCTATTCCACATTTACAAAGATTTTACTGCAACAAACAGAAGAAATTATTTTAAAGGTATCATTTTAAAGAAATCATTTTAAGGTATTATTATTGTTGGAGAAAAATGGGTTAGATGAATGGACCAGTTGGTGGATAAGGAACTGGCTGGGTGGACGCACTCAGAGTTGTGGTGAACAGCTCAGTGTCCGAGTGGAGACCAGTGACGAGTAGTGTCCCTCAGGGGTCGGCACTGGGACCGGTGCTGTTTAACATCTTTGTCAGTGACACGGACACTGGGATTGAGCGCACCCTCAGCAAGTTTGCCGACGACACCAAGCTGTGTGGTGCAGTCGACGCTGGAGGGAAGGGATGCCATCCAGAGGGACCTTGACAGGCGGGCCCATGCGAACTTCATGAAGCGCAACAAGGCGAAGTGCAAGGTCCTGCACCTGGGTCGGGGCAATCCCAAGCACAAATACAGGCTGGGCGATGAGTGGATTGAGAGCAGCCCTGCAGAGAAGGATGGGGGGGTGGTGGACGAGAAGCTCAATATGAGCCAGCAATGTGCCTTAGCAGCCTACTCTACATCAAAGGGCAGTTTGAGTTTGCAATTCTAAACAAGTTCAGCAAATATCACTTAAATGGTCTGGTATCACAGGCTACTTAAAGTGATAAAATCAAATTATGGAAAGCTATGAAGCATTTTGACAGATTATTTAAATAAAATGGAATACATGATGAAGGCTTACAACACACAATGTATTTTGTGAGGTTTTCTAATGTTTGATCAAATTTACAGTTAATTCCTTGATATTAAAAAAAAAAATTATGATTCATCATGCTTTGTGATCACTTCTTTATGCAGCACCCTTCAATCAAAAGAATATTCCTGTTTTTGAAGACTGTTCCCAGACTAACATGTAATTTATCTCTCTTCTGTGGAAATATCACTTCTAAATGTAACAGTATTACTTACTCAAAACTATTATTATATCAAAACAGTTCCTAGAAGTAAGTGCTTCAGGAATACAAAATGTAATACCAATATAAGAATTTAGTAAGCGGATTTTATTAAGTATTTATGAATAATACTAGAGGTTCTCTAGCGATCACATATTGCAAACACCAAACTGAAAACTGTATTTCAGTTTCACCAGCTTGCAGGCTAGCAAATCCACCATTTTTAACGGTGTTGCTATTCATATTGCAGCTCTGTTCACAAAGGGAAAGAGTACTTTTAATCCTAGATTTTATTTTCAATGAGAATTTGACTTTAAATGCTTCTAAATTTTTCCTCTAAATCACAATAATTCAAAACCAAACCACTTCAAAATAATAAAGAATACTTGAAATTAAATTAAGCAGGCCAGATTTGTACAAAGAATACTTAAATCTAAGGCCTTGCTCTTGTTCTGAAGTTCAGTAAGTGAAGGCTGCCGTGCAGAATTGGCAAGTACAAAGATTAGCAGTCCTTATCTTCTTTTAACTGACACAAATTATTAATACTACAAACTTGCACGCAAAGCCTCTGCAAAAGAGCACTCTCCCATCATCTCCTCCTTTAAGGAAGGCCACTGCCTCTGGCAAGCTATTTCTCTGAACGGGTGTTGAAATATTCCAGTTAGCCAGACAAGACAAGCACACTAGAGGGGGAGAATATTGCCTGTTTCCCACTCGCCCAAATTCTTCTGTCTATACGGTTAGGTATCTACTTACCTATCAACTGAAATATAATGCTACTCGCTAGGAACTAGGCAGAACTGATGAAACTCAGAAATTTTAGATTTAGCATGAAGGAATGAAGGACTGGCATTGCAAAGATCACAGGAAAGTGCAAGCGACCTTCCTGCCAGCTGAGATCATGTGCTCAGAGCCACAGCCTCTTCTGTTGAAAGGCAGGGCAAAAAGCAGGCTTTCCACTTCTGGTCAAGGGTCCGTGACACTTTACACAACAGAAACACAAGGACTTCTACACAACTATTTATTCCGTCCACCTTCACAGCGATCTTACATAGGTAAGAACAAAATAAGATCACTTGTTCTGCTATACTGTGAAGTCAAATAGCTGCCTGAACAATTAGTCTAATGCAGGTACAATTATTTAAAGGTAGCTGCAATCATTAACAAGCGAAATTCTTATCTACAACTGAACTTTATTTTGCTAGCTGTTAATTCTTTTGAGTAAATCACAATTTAAACAAGACTCCTACAAAGTAGGCTATAAATATGTTTTGAAAAATCTGTATGTTGAAATACTGCTAAGTCTCTCGAAAAAAGAAAAAAAGAGAAAAACATTTTTTCTGGCCCAAAATATTCAAGAAATATTTGTTCATTCTTCCAGGCACCCTTCTAGTAAAGCTAAAAACACCAAACTGCAGTATGAATACATCAACGAGCAATAATACGGCAATTATAAAAATGTTTTAATCCAAACCTGCCCTGTTTTTTTCCACTTCTACCTTAAATTCAAACTCATGAAAGTATATACAAATACCTTACATTACACAAACCTAAAAAGATTTAAAACAAGTTGTTTACTCACGCTGTAACTGTGCAGCCCTCAGTTGTTTCTTTAACCTCTCCACTTCATTCTTTAAAAATCTGATATGTCTCATCATGTTTTCTGGAGAATCTATCTCCATTGATATGTCTCTCGGTGACGGTGGAGCAGATACTGGCTGGTCCAATTTCTCCTGCAAAATTCTGTATGAAAAACAGTTCAAACTTTGCCTTCAATTCTAACGAAAAGAAAACCCCTTCAATCCCCCAGAAAACCACTGCAAGGATTCTGAAAGGTATAAGGTTTATTCTAACTACTGGTTTTGGGTACAGAATTTTGGGAGGTTTTATAATGCTTTCTTTTTTAACACAAAATAAAAAAGCTAAAATCTGTTGTCCAAGCACAGATGAATTTTCTAAAATAGTTGAACACTGATACTCTCAAATATTTCTGCATACAGTTCAGGAAAAATAAGTTCTGGACTATATATAGTTAACCTCAGTCTTACACTCAAACACTACTTACTCCACAAAATAATTTCTAAGGAAATTAATTTAATCTCGTATGAGTTTTTACGTTTATGTTCTTAGAGGAAGAACACATATTCAAGACGAAAAGATGAGTAAAGTATGTCTACGGTGAAACACAAGCTTTTCTGCATTTCACCGTTACCAAAAGAGAACACTTCACAGACATTTTTCTGAAGCGTACACAAATAGTCTCCGGCGGAGGGGGGGTGGGGAGGGTCTTGGGTTTTTGGGGGGGTTTTGTTTGTTTGGGGTTTTTTTTCAATCTCCAAACAGAAAGGTTTTCCATTTAGTCAAGGTTTCAAATACCTCAAATAACTGACTGTAAATTCAGGAGTAATGAACTTCTCTTACAATGAAATAAGCATATGGTAGATATTAAATGTTCTAAATGATGATTTTTGGAGTTAACATATGAATATTTTTCACAGCCTGAAAGCATGAAACTGTTCATCACTAGAAACATGTTGACTGGCCGGATTCAACTCTGCCCTGAAGGGCAGGGACAGCACTATGCAAGCACAACTCTTTGCATGGCCTAGTATTCACACGTACCATACAAAGTGGTACTAAAGCATGGTCTGACTCCACCACAGCTCCTCATAAGAAGGCACACAGTCCGAGATAAATTAAACCAGAAACAGTTTGGCTTAAAGAAGGCTTTAAATCTAAGATGCACAAAAGTCCTACCAAAGGCCCACCCCGCTATGGATTTACCGCTGTTGAATATGATGTGCAAGCTCTTCAGAGCACCTTCCACACAGCAGGGCTCTGTAAAATAAAACTGCGAGACCTGCAGTTCACCGAGGCTCAGGTGTTTTCTGAGGCCCCAGTTAAGATTCCCAGAGTCACACTAACATAACTGTCCTTAAACATGTAGAAGCAAAGAAGGTATTAATCATCTCTTCTCCCCTACTCCCCCAAAAAACAGAGTTCTTATAATGTGGCATTAAACTGAGGGTTGCTTTAATACGTATTTTTAATCTTAGCTTTCCCAGGAATATAAAGTCTCACTGTCTTAACTTCTGTTGAAGAAGCAGTGAGAAGTCTCAATGACGTGAGTGCACACCACCGAGAAAAAGCTGAAGTCTTCTTAGAGCAGACTGGGGAAAAAACAAGACCTTCTCATATAGCAAATACACTAAAATACCATGTTATTTTCTCTGGGCCATGAATATAGAACTGACCCCAAACCAGAAGCTTTAAGAAGAGTCTACCAGCAGTCGAAAAAAATTCATCAAATTCCTTTGACCTTTCCCAGGTCATTTCTTATACTATTTAGTTTCATCTACTTTAAGTAATGGAGGATGTGGCATCATGTAAACAAAGAGCTTAACAATGGCTCTAACTTCTAGGTTCTCATAGATTAAACAACTCTTATGGGACAGAGATGAACATACATAATCCAGAATATTATGTATTAAATGATCTCTCTCCTGTAGTAACAAACACACTGCAATAAGACAAACCGTTTTTCTGCTTCGAGCTTATCCATCCTTTTCCAGAGACGATTCACTAGTGCTTCTTGTTCTTGTTCCAAGGTATTTTCAAGGTCAATCTTCTCACGTCTTAGCTGGAGAGGAAAAACAATCAATGAAAACGATGGAAATATATTTTTTGCGAGGAGCTGTCATTAGGAAAGATCATTGCTATAACACCACCATTTTACATGCTGCTCTCCGACAGCAAGGAGAAGGCGAAGAAGAGACAAAAAATCAGGCACAACGCACTGGTCACTGAGCCAGTGAAAAATCAAGAGATTCAGGAGCTGCACAGTTGCCATCTCCTTAACAGAATTTTTTCTCACAGAACTTGCTGTCTCTGGCCATTAAGGAGGAGCTTGAAACCTGGACACCCAGTCACTGATGACATGACAAGCCTATTCAAGGATCTCTGAAGTTCAAACTGAATTTACTGTCCACTACACCAATATTTATTCTTCTGAAAAAATTTTAGACTTTTTTAGTGGAAGAAGCACAGTTAAGTAAGCCGGAAATGGAAGAGAAGCCATGTTTGCCTTGTGTTAGATAAAGGAACGACATAACAGAAGTAGTAAAGAAAAAAATTGTGTGAACTGCCTTAAGTGTTACTGTATCGACCCTTATTAGCGGAAACAAATGTATTTCTATTTTAGCAGAGGCTTTATAGAGGTAAGCACTTAACTTGACATTCCCATTCACTTACTGCGTGAACAAACATTCTTGGTTCTACTATAAGCTAATAAAGGCAAATATAACATAGAACCACACAAGAAGAAATCTATTATTAGTATTTTAGTACAAATACGATGCAAATATTAGTAAAAATACACTAGAATACTAAGAGGCACAGCTGATCTTACTCAGTAACACTGGCAGCTGTACTCCAAAAGTTAGCGATAATGAAACATAAGTGGATAGATCCAACACCTTTACCGGTGGAAAATAGCATGGAGGTATTTTTCCCAGCCAAGCCTTAGTTAACACCCACCACTTTCCTGATGGGAAAATAATCCCACATTACAAAATGGAAAGACTGAAAACAAATTAAGTGATTTCCTCACACATTTGCTGCATCACTGGGTGAAGTGCTATGATAGCATTTAAATGTGTAAGGGCTCTGTGCTAACCACTAAATTAATATTGAGATACCCAAACAAAATTTAAACTTACGCACTTCAGGTAACAGTGCAAGTTTAATGAATGCACAACTTACTCCTTTAACGCTTAGAGGAATTAGCTACATATATTCATGAGTAATAGGGAACATGACTAGAAAAAGAAACATTGCTCAGTAAATCTTTCCATGTCTGAGTTTCCAGATGTACACTAACAGCTGAGGGAACTTATACTTCAGTAAAAGAGAAGTCAGGAGCAACATCCTTCAGCCTCACACAAGGGATGAGAATTTGGGTCCTGACCAACACTTCGTTCCCCACACCAGCAGGAGCTGTAGTGGTACGAAGGCAAAGGGCTCAGCCCTGGGAGATACAGGGCACTTTGCCTTACGGCACTGCTCATTAGCCAGTTTGGCCAAGGCTTGGGGCTGACAGCGTTCAGAGGGAAGAGAGTACACAAGGCGTTCTGAGAATCTGCACACCTTGCTTCTACATTACCAACCTGCGGATCTTCACTACATTGCATAGCTATCTATATAAAGACATGATGAAAAAGGTTTGACTGCAGATCACTGCTTCTGCAGCAATGGCTTTTGCATCACTTCAGTGCAGCTGCTCTGACCCAGTATTTTTACAGCTATGTTACTGATCTAGCACCAAACAAACCCACAAAAACATACTGCTGAAAACAAGTCTATTTCATTTAATGGTAGGAAGAAGAGCACACTGGAATTTGAAGGCAGTAAATTATTTATAACCTTGGATTTGAAAAATCTAAGATTACATTTAGTATTACAGCAACCATCACCAAGGCAGCCAGGTCCATTAATTAGAAATCCGCATGTAGGTAAGCATGCACAATGGGAAACTCAAATCATCAGCAACAATATACAAATGAGCCTTGTGGTGTGCCCTGAATGCTGACAGACGTGCTCTGATGAAACACCAAAGAAACCAGGTTGTGAAACAGATCTAAACCACCACATTTCCAGCAATATGAAAACACACTAGAAATTAGTATCTCCATTTCCTGATCTTGAGCATTGTTCCAGTTCCTCCCAGTGTCAAGATATTAAAGCTTTGAGGATGAACACCTTGAGTTGAACCTACAGGAGAAGCGACTGCAGCATCCTGACCAGAGCTGTAAATTCAGAGAATAGGTATATTTGTTTTGTACTAGGTAGTTTCAGGTGTACTTTGAAATGTAGTCTAACTCTAGTCAATGAATTTGTTAGGAACGTGATAATATTCTGAAGTAAAATAAGCAGGATGGGATTATATCTCAAGACCAAACAAGCAGCTCTGTCAATAGAAGTGTCATTCTGTATGGGTTCAAAGTTACATTCCAATCAAACATAATTTAATTTTTACCATCACAACAGGGAAACGAGGAAATATAGCTTGCTTTTTTGGACCTTGATCTTCCCTTCAGAGGAAGAGAAAAATCCCTTTTAACCTTCCTCATCATCTGATTGTGTTTCTTCTCATCTCTCTCTCTTTCACGCATATGATTTCTTCACTTCAAATGCTGCTAAAATATCCATTGTCTGTGTATTCCTGGATTATCGCTTCTTCAGCCTTCTTGCCGACTTACTAACAAGCACAACTGTTCCCTCCTGAAATGAATGATCTTCCAAATCAATGAAAAGTTGAATATGATCTCTGCCTGAGCCCACTATCCCAAATTTCACTTCTCTGCTTCTCATCTGCCCCTCCCCCCTTTGTAGCTCTAATTCTTTGCTGCTCTCCAAGACTATCTTTCCAGAAGATTTTACACATTTCATGTTCTTCCCCTTTCAAAGAAGGAGGCATAGAAGATGATTAGTAGCAGTTTAGCTCTTATTTCTCATCTCCTAATTGCATCAATTCTAGTTTCTCACCATACTGCATGAAATAGAAAAGCAATTAAAAAGAGTAACAAGCAAGACTATACAAACTTGGCCCCTGTAGGACAAAACTGACAGCTATTTATTTCCTATAAAACCACTGAACTATAACACAGAACATTATTGCTCATTTTAACTGAGACATTCAGTTAATGAAATAGTCATATGTTGCAAATTTCTTCAGCATTAGCCTTCAGAGAAGAATATTCTGCCACTTCAAGCTGACTTAAGAAAATAAAGTCAGGTCATATTTGAACACTAAGATCCAATTTAATTTTTTATTTAGGAGTAACATTCTACACAATCATCTCTGCTACAAACTGGCTACCTACCGATCACCTCTGGCATAAGCAGCTCAGATGAGAGTAAGCAAAGGAGGAAGAGCACCAACCATAGAAAATTCACGTTCTGTATTTTAAAAATAATAGTTACAACATATGTTCACTAAACTATCTGCTCACCGATTAGAGCGATAGATCTAGCAATGCAGCCCTAGATTATTTGCAAAGCATTGCTGAAGTACTCCTTCCAAGCTCTGCTTAACAGGTCTCCCAAAGGTTATGTTGAAGCACTGGGGCAATCTCTCTTCCTTAATTCCCTATGTGTACAATAAAGGCAACATTGCTCTGCTCACAACTTTTGGTTGCTTCTTTCTAGGTACAGCACATGCCCCAAAGGCTGTTGCTTCAGCTGGTTAATTAGCACAATAAGCTTTTTTTTAGTTTGTGTAAGAGAAGAAAGCATGCTTAAGTTCATAGTAACTTAAGATTTACTATACCTTACTGTAAGAGAAAACGAAGGTATACGTTGCATTACATATAAATATGCATGGCATTTCTTAAGACTGACAGCCAAATTTAACATCTTCATAAACAAAGTAAGTTTTCAAGGTAAGATATTTGAAAGAAAGACCTTTGAGTATGCATGCTTTTTACACAATCTATCATCGGTATTCAAATGTAGCAACACGTTTCAAATGTTATGATTTCACAAGTCTGTCTGCCCAGAAAAACGATACAAAAATAAATACCATTAAGATTTAACTGTGGCTTATGTTAACATTTCAAAGACTAAACCAGCTTAATATGTAAGCTTACTTTGCATTTTGATTAAGTGGCCTCCACCACCACCTTGTGGCTCAGAGAGTTACTTCAAGCTCATGTTAATTTCCATGCTGATTAAGGATTTGCTGGCAACTACATCTTCCTACCTTTCTATTTTTCAATTTGTTCCATATATCTCTCCATACAGGATGTTAGCATAAGAATCACGAAAACCCATTTCATCATTAGGATAGCCATTAAGTTATTCACAATGTCAAAAGAAATAGGAGTCACACAAAACCAGTAGAAATTCAGATTAACAGCAACAAGAGTTCCACATCTGATAACAGCAAAAAAATTAACAGAAATAATGTACTGTATTTACACCACCCAAATAACTGGACTTCCACAAGCCAGAAAAACTAAAATTCTTTAACAAGCCTATATGTTTCATCAGTTTGCATTTTAAGACAAAAGGACTCCTGCTAATGCCAATGAGATACTTTGATGCACATGCCTAAAATTAGACGTAAGAGCAGGCCCAATGTCTAAACTTCCACTGGAAACATGACCAAAATAAGTGGTGGTTTATCTCTGCAATCTTCATAACTGTCTACGGAGAAAGGGAGTACGATATAGTCGAATCTCAAATCTTGTTAAGTATACACACAGATGACATCTCACAGTTTGAGTCCTGTGCTATCCAAGCTGCCACAAAAAGGTGACCTAGAGCACACCTAGACCACACATACATACCATTTACTGTTGTGCTTAACTGCTATCAGAAGTGACAGTCTTTCTCACTAGCAGCACGAGAGTGGAAGCTGATGAACAGCCACAAGAAGCATTACTTACAAACAAGTTGTGTTTGCAAAACTCACAGCTCATGTCCAGCAGGCATGAAGGCCTGCAGTAAGGCTATTAAAAGTTATAATGGCCATGAAAAAAAAATTAATCGAAGTTTCTCATAATCAATTATGTTAATGATTTATTGCTTTGAAAGTCAAACTGACTTTTCTGTATTCTTGATATTGCCCAGTTTCTTACATACTTAAAAACGTAAATGAAAACAAGTTTGGGTTTTTTTTCAGAATCCCTTGGTTTATAATCATATAATTCTGAAAGTAAGGAGTTACCTGCTCCAGGGTGAGCTGCTTCGAAATTGTATCATTTTCCAGTTTTTTAATCTTCTTCATCAGTTTGTTCACTTGAAATTCCTGTTCCTGCTCTAAATGCTGCTCCAGTTCAGCTTTCTCATGCTGCAGCTGAAAATTTAGGAGACATGGAAGTATTTTAAACACACAGATAAAAGTGTAAAACTTTATGCACCTTTTATACGTTTATTTACATGTTTATTCTTAACACGTTAAATTATCTACTGATAATTCTCCTCAGACAACTTCAAAATGCACAGCCCACCCAACAGCACTTCAAAAAGCAACATTTTAAACTGTGTGTCATTTACAAAGCAGATGAAAGTAAACTACATTTCCAAATATTTAATAAAGTCAAATCAAAATAGATACATTATGTACAGCATATAAAATAATTACAGATATTTCAAAAGTAAAAAATCTATCATAACATTCACAAAAGCATTGATTTTAATCTGAATGCATCATCTCAAAAGCACCCAAAGCATAAAATGCAGGTCTTAGCACTTCCTTCTCCCAGGCAGCTGAAAGCTTAAGATCATGACTGAAGTCATACTACTGAAATTGCTGTGCAACAAGATAAGAAAAAAAAAAAAATCTGATTTCTATTCCTATGCTATCAAGAATCAAAGGATTTTGACAACATAAAACACTCGTTATTTTAAATCAATGTTACAAATTGTCTTAACACTCAAGGGAAAATATTTTCCAGTTAATATTTCCAATGAAAAAAAATCTTCACTCTCAAAGCTCTCAAGCAGATGGAAACAAACCCACACACACACATTTTAACATAAATCATGGCTTGGAGTAGAGTCACTTTTAACATTAAAGTCAAAATCACAATGGAATCCCTCTGAGACAGGGATCCAAGTCTTCCTGTGGATAAAACAGTGTGACTGGCGCTACGGTACAAACGTGAATTTGACTTAGGGAAAATCAAATGTCACCAAAAGACAATGGTGTCATTAGACCATGCTCTGGCCATCCACTGAAAATTGCAGGTGCTTTTTTTCCACCTGCTTATTTTCTACGCCAGTCCTGGCTATCACGTAACAATATGTAACACCATAGTGTTTAAACATGTGACGAAAATCTGAGGAAATGGAGACACACCTCACAGTCATGGACACAAGTCAAGGTTGCTGGATATCCACAGTGAATAAATATACTTTGATTTTAAAACAAACTCAAATTGCTAGTTCATTAATTCAGTTCCTTTTGCTGCTATTTAGAGACAGAATGGTCTGTGAAGCACAGCCTGGCAAAGAGTTCAGAGCAGAAAGGCTGGTGTGGAGAGAGTACTAGGCAGACAGTAACTACTTAGCAATATACATATGGGCTAAGTTCGCAGTTTAACTGTGTCTTCAGGGCTTATCAATGTCAGGATTTTGTTTTTCACAAATTAAAATAAACACCAGGACAGTAATTAAAAATAAATGAGATGCATTCCTTTTACTTACTAAAATACAATGTGTTTTCCAAAACCCCTGATGCTCCTGGAAATTCCCATACACTTGAGGAAGCCACCTAGACTCCAACATGATAATCACTGAGACCATCATGGCAGCTCTCAGTCAGATGGTTGGGAAATTTTGTTAAACTGTCTAGTCGGAAATAAAGCCATTTCATTTCTTGTGTGAGAACACACAGAGCTGCTAAGTGAGATTTTCTTTAGAAGAAAAATTTATATTCACACTTTTAAATCAAAATACTGTTTGTGTTGTTTGATAATCAAAAATTCGAAGTTTTACTTCAGTATTGGAGTTAAGCTTGCTTGGAAAAAAACAGGTTTAATACAAAAAGGACATTATTTAGTCTTACAACTCTGGAAGCTCCTCTCCTCTCCTTCCCCACCCCTACAGATTAAGACTGAAGATGGCCAAAGAGCCCAAGGAGCAAACAGCACACAGATTACCACCCAGCTCAAGGTATTTGCTGCATTTTCATCAGTCTTCATTTTGCTTCATTAAAAAAGCCAGACACTTTTTTTCCACCTAACTAAAAATTGAGACCAAACCCAGTTGCTGTAATCAGCTTATATTTAGTTAGCAAATTAAACTCTGCAAAAAGGCACATAGCCAGAATCCCTTACTCAGCCTAAAGCCAGATGCTGCTAACAGAAAGCATGTGGTTGGGGACTGCTAGCATTTGCAGGCAGGCACTCCAGTGAGTCAGGCACATCATAACAGTCATATGAAGGAACCTCAAACCAACTTAACAACAAATACTGTTTCTTGCTCTTTGGTGCCTCATGCAAACACAACTACCGTTATTATTTAAAACAAACTGAGATTTAATAACACAATCTTGCTTGTAAAATCATTCCTTTTAAAGCTTGCCGGAATACCCATCACGTGGGATCTGATGAGGCTTACTTGTTAGATCTGTAGCTGCTGTGTAGGATCTACTAAACCCTACCTTGGGAGTGTGAACATACTGCAGCCAAAGAACCATTCCAGCTGATGAGAAAGCTACTAAGTGAAGCCAAGGGAGATTTATTACAGGAATATCTTCTATTCTGATTTTAACATAAATATACCAGAAAGCAAAGTGACTGGGAATAAAAAGAAACCCACAAACGCTTTCCTCTTCAGTGCTAAAAGGGATTATAACAAGAAAGCCCTCTTAGACATTTTGATGAACCTACTTCATTGTGCTATACGTCTTCACCCTTTCAGCTTCATTATTCAAAGTGTGAGAAAAATACTAATAACGGATCCCAAAATACATATTAATGGTGCCTGTCACTCATAATTGGGTAAAATAATTTTCCCTTTTATTGGCTTTGATCACAAAAACAAACCAAAACAAAAAACCAGTTAATGCCGAATCCCTAGTGCTGAAAAACAGTTGCTAACACTGAGAAAATACCCACTGGTAAAACACTAGTGGATAGTGTTTATTTTATTTAATAAAGTAAGAGAGTATTTTCAAACTGTTTTTAATTATATGCAATTACTGTAACAACTGTTTACAGATACACCTACAGCTGCCAGCTAACGAGAAGGAAAAAATGTGTTAGAACGTGTCACCTTGATGACAATGTCTTACAGACCTTGAATTGTACATGAAAACTGTAGGAGAGATACTGGGAGGATTTTCAGCTACATAAGATCAGAGATGGATTTGATGGAAGAGAGACAGCTAACACTCTGAAGTGAGGGCGGGGCTATCAAATACAAAGCTTAGCAGCAGAAAGAGTGCATGCGTTAGTTCAGGTAATTTCTGTACAACTACAGTACCATCCTTCTCTCTCTACAGAAATGTTTCCTGATACAATGTAGGACCACATTTACCTTATTTCCTTACTGTACTAGCTTATTCTGGGACAGCAGAAAGGGTTTTTATGAAATAATGGAGCTAGTGGATGAAGTTCCCTCTTAAAAAAAAAAAAACAACAAAAAAACACAACCCTCATTTATTCCCCAGACTATGACCTTGTACATTGTACTGAACAGTCTATTTTTAGTAGTCTAGCCCTCAAAAGTTGTCCAATTCCTCCTTTGCTGCATCCTGAAAGTCCTATTTATTAACAGATTCGTATCAGCAGTTTGCCTCCTCTTTATGTCCAGATGTTCATCAAATAAATGATAGATGAGCTGGCTCTGTTTATTCCACACAATCACATTTACATCCTTGAGCTGACACACCACATTTTGGAGAGCAGGAAGGGTAATAGCTTATGTTTACAGATTTACAATTTTTGAAAGAATTGTCAAGGATCAGACTTCCATGAGAAACAGCTCTGTAGAGCCTCCCAATTACTTAATCTGCCTCACTACACATTATGCTATTATCTTGGTATGTTGTAACATTTTACTTTCAAGGACAGATACTTGGACCAATTTGCACTTCCAAAAATACGAAGGTCTTGAAAAAAATCTGTATTTGGTTTTGAAAAGGACTGTTGCACAATTTAAAGAATAACTGACTTTCAGTTTAAACAATATTAAAAATTACTCTTTTGATCAGCCTTGTTTCACAAGAGATACATTTTCAAGATTTACTACTTTAAATTTCAAAACAATAACTCAAGCCCATGTCCACAGCTGCAAGAACAGATCCTGCATCAAAACGCTTCCAGTGATAGTCTGCAAAATATTACTACCATTCTATAATGACTAAGGATCGAGCTCTCTACAAAAATACTGTTCCAAACTTTCCAGAGATTTATGTAGACAAAAATATAATTAGAGTAAGTACATGGGAAAATATAGTGAATGTATAGAAGGCTTATAAGAACTTTATCAGGAGCGTATATGATGAAAAACTTTTGTTTACTCCAAAACCTCTGTTGAGATGCATGTGCTCCATCTCTGCAGCATTCAGCCTAGAAAATTAAAAATCACGCTAAACAAAGGAAATTTAACTAGTAAAAGCATACACTTATTTATTGAGCTTATAGAGGCAGTAAAAGCTAATGCCACACAGTTATAAACAGGTATTATCAAGCAATGGTACAGCACCAGAAAGCCTGTCAACAGGAAGACAGTATTATTCCAGGGAAAACACCTTCTTTTATGTGCTACCATGTACGTTTAGACTCAGTCTGGCACATAGTAAAATGTTTCAAACTTAATTTCTTAAAATACTGAAAACCTGATCTAACTCTGTGTTTTGCAATAATAATGCACATCATGCTGAACTGCAGAATTCTTGTTAGGCTGTGAGTGAAGAGCACTGCAGCTCGTGCTCCAGCAGACAGCTTTCACATTTAAAACGTTTTAACATTCTAGGAGCTCATTCCAGGAGCTCATTCCAGATGCCACTCTGAATGCAATGCATAAGCCCCTACAATTGTGACAAACAAAGGTTTGACAAAGCAAAAAACACACAGGCACTATGAAAAAAGTCCCTGTGCTAGGTGCCTTTATACTGAACAATAGTACAGTAATTTTGACACAGCCGCAGACTAGTAAATACTTGAAAAATTAACAGACTACAAATCATATGCAGTTTACCAGAAGTACACCCCTCCCTCTGTTCCAAAAGGCAAAGTCTTAGACAAAACAGATTCATGTGCTTTTTTTTTTTTTTCCCTTAGTCATACAAAAAAACCAGAAAGCCATTTGATGCACCATGTCTGACAGCATGAATTTTGAAAGTCCAGTTCCAGGTCAGACCAACATTGCCTGGCTGTCGTGGTTTAACCCTGGCAAGCATAGAGATTAAGAGTTTAACCCAAAATAGCAAAGAACAGTGGAGCAACCAATTACTGTCCACACTTCCACTGGAGACTACTGCATTTCTGGTTAAGTCATCATCGAAAGCCTGCATCTGATTTAGCTAGAATTCTCTCCAGAGCAAAGATACCAAAAATGGAAGCGGGCATTTATCAATTCATTATTAGCCTTACAACTGCCTCACCAGCATTGCATCCTCTAATAAAGACAGAATTTCTACATTCTGTTAAGTCATGCTAAGTATTGGCACTCACAAATCTCAGGAAATTAAAAAAAGTAAATTGCAATTATCTTAACTTTCTGTGTCTGAAAAACATTAGTCAGGAATTTAGCACTACACTTGTGTAATAGGAAGAGTATTCCAAACTAGAAAAGATACTGTAATAAATATTAATTTGACCACGTGGTGTGTGCTAATAATGCCCTCTTTTCCACAAAATTAGTTTATTTGTAGTATCAGGAGTTTCCCTTCTCAGATTTTATCTGGCAGTCTACATGGGTATAATTTCCAGGATTCATAACTGAAGAATTAAAATTTCCAAAGAGCAGATAAGCTTTCAGAAACCAAAAAGCAATGTCAGCATTATTTTCAGTTCTTTGCTACTGAAGGAAATTGCCTGCAACTCACCAATATTCTAATATCAACTTAGTAAATCCATGATCACTATAGAGACAGAAAATTATTTTCATGGAAACATACTGTTTACCATAGTTCTACAGGTAAGCTTTTTAGGGGAAGGGATCATTTCGTTTGTGTAATTTATAAACTGCTGAGCACGTTACTACTGTTTAGGAGAACATTAGAACATGTATTTTTTGCATTTCACAGTAAGTTTATCACATCAAAGACATAATCGAGCCATGAAATGAGATCTGCATTCAGCATACACACAAACAGAATAATAAGTTTAGTATTAAACTGTTTGCTTTAAAACAAACAAACAAGTCCTCCACCTGTACTGTAAGTCTTGAGCCACTGTAAAGGTATGAAAAGTCATCCAGACGTATGGACTACAAAACCTGCTGACCATGCAGATTCCTCTGACACAGCTTAAAATACACTTTGCACTAGAGCTTTGATATATCCCTTATCATCTTCTCCTCTGTGCACTGCAGTTAACAGGTGAACCTGTAAGCAAGATATTCCATGCCACTCACCCTTCACAGGCACAACCACTACCAACATCAACAGGATGTTGACAGTTGTTCTCTTTTTCAAGTAAGCTAGGTTAATATTTAGATAGAGGAAAACTCACAATTTACTTCCAAAAACTGCTACCTAACGATGCTGAGAGAAATTACAGAGTTTTAGGACTAACAATTTGGAACACAGGTGCATTTAAGAGTTGTCACCTTTTAAAATCTTCTGGTTGACATGACCAAGTTTATCAAACGCTAAATGAGGCTTACAGGAAGGCCACACAAAATTAAGTGTAAGGCTGTGGGCGGAGATACTGTTTAATAAAAGCAGGCAGTGGTCAGAATTTTACCTCCATATTACTGTAGTTATGGCTATGTAGTTACTTGCTTTCAGCAGAAACTTGCAGCTTGCCTACTGAAAGCTGAATAGCATTCATGGGATGATGTTGAATCCAAAACTGTGGATTTTCTCCAGATGTCATACAAAAGGCGAGAATAACTTCACCAGTTTTATGCCCGCATTCTGTTTCAGATACACATGCTTCTTTCTCCGAGTCTTTCTCTCACTAGTGAGAATGAAGTTACACCCTTTAAGGGTTTCCAACAGATAAACAGCATAATGCCCTTGCATTATTTCATACGTTACAATGAGGCACCCCCTTGGCCATTTTAGGAACAGTAGATCGTTACCTTTTTCCTTAATTTGGGGCAACAGTCAAAGGATACTTTCTGAAAGTCCATAGCAGAAAGGAATAAAAATTAATTGAAGTTTTAGGTTGACAAGAAGCTTGTGTTTCTCTTTGTAATGTGTGAACCTTTTTTGCATAATATTAGTAATTTAAGGACTGTTAAAGATACAGCTTTAAATCAATCTCAGTTGAATTCTAGGAAAAAGGCTAAGCATATTTTAAGCAGTTACCAGATGCAGCAATTCAGTTGCTGCAGAACTTGTGCAAGTACAAATTTGCGTGCAAGGTCATTATATGAGTTCAAAACCCTTCAACCAAATCAAGCGTAATTTATGCTTATACTTTTAAAGTAAGTTTTACTTTGCTCTACACAACAATAGTACAGCCCCAGATAAGCTGGTTCTGTAACCGATTTCTACGTACCCGTTTCAATTAAACGACATTGGTCAACATACCGTTTCTCCCTTTACTGGAAAAAACTTTAGTAGAAAGCTTTTCCTATAGTGATACCTCCTTCTTACTTCAATTAGAAAAGAACACTCGATACCCCTATTTTACTGCCACCTGCTTCTCTTATTTTTCATAAAAATGTATGACTTTGAAAACAAAAGTACATCTTATTCAGAAACATTCTTGTCAGTCCTCAAGAACAGCAAGGGGAAACAGTAATATCAGATCAAGGATATTTTATCTTGATATTTAACTTACAACGAGAAAATAGGCATCAAATAGACAAAGCCATAGAAGTCCCAGTTCTCAGTAACAAAAGCGTCAGATGGGATTAGCTCTAATGCTGTTTCCAGACAGTGTATTTCCTAACTGAAAGGTTAAACATGCCTTAAGTCTCCAGCTGCAGAACATAAGAAATGCTTACAACATGCAAATTAAGTTCTTTAAAACTGACTATTTTTTCGTGACAAAGGTTAAAAGTAATGGGATGAAAAAAAGCCATAGCATTCACCTAATTTAGTACCCTGTCTTCTACAGAGGCCAAAAGCAGGTATTTAGGCAAGTCTATCAGAACGGTATAAACACTTCCAGCAAATACCCACTTTCCAAAAATTAGCAACTTGGGTAATGAAAAGAAGTTTCTCTGCCATGTCCCAGCATCTTCAACTTTTTACTTTTAGCACCTGACTGATGTAAGTGTTTTAATTCAAGAGAAGCAACTGTTTTGTTAAAAGTATGGATAAACTTAGAGAAAAAGTCTCCTTCAAGCATTGCTGCACATTCTTGTATATAAAGTTTAATATTTCAGGACTCCTGTTAAATATCAAATACTCCAGAAAAGAAGTGTCTGTTTCACTAACATTTTAAATTAATCAGTAACTCTCTTCTGTAAGACAGTTACCATTTACTTTAAACAACATCCATTTCTTCGCATGTCTATACAAACTTTTAGGTTCTCAACACTATGAGTTTGCAGATGCAAACTTTAAAGCAACATGTTAAAAAACTCTTACTCACTACACTTCTTGTACTTTGCTTTTACCAAGTGTCTGCTTTACAATAGCTACAACCTGACCACATCCCTCTGACTGTAGTCACACTAACAAAAAAGTTCAGCCACCACTTGGTCCTGCAGCTCCTGGGAGAAACATCAGTAAAGGCACCAATTACCTGCATCAGTTTTCTTGAGAGCTCATTAGTGAGAAATTCCTCTTCCTTTTCATAGTTTACTGCAAGTGTTTCTTTTTCTTTCTGCAGAGCTTGAATCTTCTTAAATAGAGTATTACTGATGAATTCCTCTTCCTGCTCTGCCCTTGCTTGCTGTGAAATAAAGACACAGTTTTAAGAAAAAAGGGAGCAAGTTTACAAATTAAAACTTGCAATTATTCCATTCCCCTTTAAATGCCCCCCATTTCTTTTCTTCCCGCCCCCCCTTTTTTTTTTCGTCTTGCCCATCATCCTGGAGAACAGTAGGCTGGAGGTAAGTGCTGTTACCATACCCTTTTCTAATATTATAGCAGTTTTCTTCCTTTTTTGTTCCCCATCTCTCAACTTGGGAAACTACATTGGTGTTTTAAAGTGGCCTCCCTCCCACCAGATGCATGAACTCCCCAACCTTTTAAATTTTATAAAAGCATTACTGATTGACAGATACCTATTTTTACCAACTCTACTCCTAAAAACAAACTCCTCTGTAAACATTCTCCATTACAAGCTGAAGCACAGCTCAGACTACTGCATTCAGCACCGTGCATTCTTTCCAGATCCCTTAGACTGCAGCCCTGCTTTGTAGGAGTCAGATAATGCATATATTCTTTCACCCAGAAACACCTTGCTTCTGAGTCATAAGCAGCATGGCTCTTCTCACAAGGATTTCTACCCAACCACCAGCCCAGGAAAACACACTTCATACAACGTCAACTTTAAAAAAATGCTATGTGGTAGCTTTACCCTGAGGATTTCCAAATTTCACAAGAGGAGAGCTACTCTGGAACTCTTCCCCATGAAGAAAATTTCCATTTCAGCTGTCCTCTAGCACCTAGGCACTGCTCCACAGAGAGCCAACCTGTGAGCTTGCTCCCTCGCATCCTCTACAGTTCAGATGTTTGTATGGGTTTTTTAATGTACATATTAGAAACTTGATAAATGGAACACAGAAGTTATCTCTTGGAAGTCTGCTCTAAAAGCCGCGAAGGGTATTTCATATGGGCAAATGAAAGATCACAGCTACAAGTTGTTAGAGCCAACTCTTAATTCCACAGCCCAAACAGAGCCCAGAACAACATAATCACAGAAACGCAGAATTCCCAAGCCACCACCTTTAAACAAAAGAGACAATGTAGCATTGAGGAGCGTTTTCATACCCTGCAATAAAATCCAGACCACTTGAACTGTGGATCTGTGATTTGCCCTGATTCTAATAAAATGATACCAGCCTATAGCTTATAATATGTAAGGATCCAGTAAGTTTTATTTCAATTTAACAGAGGAAAATTTAAGAACTGAAACAGAAGCATAACCACAGTTTTACTAAAAGCTTAGCTTCTGTAATCTTCTGCCCAAAATGTGCCAAAATAACCATCTCTTTATACACATTGTACACTGGAAAATGCTCGAAAGATTTCATTATGTCAGTGATTTTTTTAACTGGAATTTCCTAGTAGCCCAAGGGACAATTACTTAAACAGAAACACCTTCCATGCCTACAAAAAACTTCCTTAAAGAACATAAATGTCTTTAAATTTGGTGGAACAACAGGACAATTGCAAATTTTCCTCATGATATCACCAGTACCACAAAATCTAAAGCGGTAGTTTGGAAACTTCTCAGTTGAGTCCTCCTTCCTTCAAGACCTTCTCTTCCCATCTTTATCTCTGCCTTCTTTTGCCTTCTACCATCTCTACTGCTTTCTTTTCTTGGCTCTTTCCTACCACCTATCTGCCACCATCTACCTTCTCCCTGTCACTCAACAAGAGAGAGAGGGGAAACAGACAGGGGAAACAGACAGGGGAAACAGAGAGAGATCTGGTACAGTTTATTAGTTTAGTAGCTTAGGTCCTACACAGCACCTCCTCTGTAATGTTTGTGCATCTCAATGGCAGAGAACTGCTACCCCTGCGTGTTCAGCATTGGTATTATGACTTGTCATATGAAAACAATGGAGAGTTGTCCAAGAGCTCTGAAGAAACGCTAAATTGTCAGCTCGCATCTCAGAGGATTAAAACTCAAGGAATCTAACTGATCTGAATAACATCACCTATCACTTTCTAAATGTGGCTTTACTTAGAGCTACTAACAATCTTACGTCTTCAGAGACATTTCAGAACAGAGTAAACAAGTCAAATTGCAATGGGTCATTGTCCTCAAATCGTTAAAATTCATGCATGCTGTTCCAAAATCAACTCCCCCATTGCCTTCACTACACAGGATTTCTACTGGTGTCTGCTTTTCAGTGGTTCAGACAATAAAGGACAGTAACACAGACCAAGCTTACCTAAAATTAAATTAGAAAGCACTTGGTTCTAAAAAAGAAAAGAATCAGGGTGTTTCTACTTTGATTTCTGTTCATCTCTAACTTGCACAGGTTTGTTCTGCTCATGCTTTGCACCAGTCAAAAGCTCTACAATCCCATTGCAGCACCGAGCCTGCACAACACTTCGTAGCCCGATCCTGTTGTTACATTAACGATGGGTGCTTGCGCCAACGTGAACACAAGCTGCCAAGATCCCTGCCCACTCCTAGCCAAACAGCAATGCCCCTTCTTTGGGCTTGCAGGGGTGCTCATGCATGCAGGCAGCAGGCCAGCACAAGCAGGAGACGACACCCAAAACCTAATCCTTTCCCTTCCTCCTCCCATTTTTCTTTCCTGGATCCACTTCCTAAACTGGTGTACCACACAGGTAGAGTGCTGGCATGCGGAAATTAAGAATGAACAGCCACAATTTAGACCTGTTTAAACTGCTCTGCAACAACCCCCTCTGCCTGCACTGCTCAGGACATCGGCTTGCATTCAACTGGCTCAAAGGAAAAGCTGAGTATGATTACATCTGCCTCCATTCTACAAAGAATATATTTCTCAACTGAACAAACAACAGGAACCCCGTAAATCTAAGTATGAACTGTAAGTTCCAAATATCCACACATCATATTTAATACAATGAATGTCCACTGACATTACCCAAGGGTCAATTTCAACAAACTTTTTAGTAAAAAACCATCAGAGTTATAAAGACTGGGTACAAAAGCATATGATGCATTACCATATTTCTTCTAAATCCACGTAATTTCACCCTGAAACTTTCCCTTCATCTTGTTACTCATTACTTGGAGATAGTTCAATTACCTTAAGTAAGTTTTTGATACTACTTCCTGCACAGACTCTAGTCACTGCAATATTTTTCTGGACGCGTATACTTTGTGTTTCCATATGGATAATCTGCCTTTTTATTAAGTATCTGCATTTGAAAAGAGGCTCTGATATGACCAGCAAAAAAAAGAGAAACAGAGCACGGAAATCAGAGACAGTAGGTCGTCTATGAGTTCTTGGGTTTTTTCTATTAACCATATCACATTCAACATCCAAAAACCCTAACCGCAATTCACTCTGTTCTGTGTAGCATATTACAAAATAAATGGCTACGGCACTGAATGATATGTGATAACACCTGATCAGTCAATCTCTGGAAATCTGAAACAAGCAATCTACTTCCACCACAAATTTTCTGCATAACCCCAGTCACATCCACCTGTCTCTGGTGTCTCAAGCCTCCACGTATAGCTAACTCGGAGCATTTCGTGGGTGCATCCACTAACGAAAATGCCATAATTATTGTTGTCAAGACCAAAAATGGCAAAGACTATCATGTTACTTTGCAAGAAATCAAAAATTAAGAGGGAGGAAAAAAGCACCTCATGCACGTACAACACACAAAACCTCTTACATTTTCTAGGAAGGAAAATCCTATTATTTCTATTGCAGTAGCACGTGAAATCCTAATCACTAGTAGAGCCGATAAATGAAGCATTGTAAAAACCTGTCCTTGTGAGCTTACAATCCAGGGAGATAATTGTAAAAGAATTAAGAAACATATTTCTCCTAAACTTTATATAGTAGCTGAGTATCATATTAGGAAATTAATCTCATTAGAAGATACTTTTTCCACATGCTGCATATACTAGCATAAACTGTGAAAAGTTTAGTGTTAAAACCTTTCTCTGCTCTCAGTTCTTCTTCCTGTAAGTATACTTTCAGCAGTCCAGGTTCACACTGCTAGATTTCCCTCTGCCATCTTGCATCTAGTACATGCAGCAGCTTCTGCTTACAGGAGGATGCTCTCTTTCTGTATCACTGGACCATACCCCAACCACATTGCTCTAGTGGCACTATTTTCTGAAGCAGCAAAATCCAGTATTTCCAGTGGGGCATCAGCTTGAACACAATTAAAAAAAAAATTAAAAAAAATCACAGCTCTCTACACTCCCTTCTCCCCTCAGTTAGTTCTTCTAAAAGCTTCACAAACCTTCCTGATAACTGCACAGTAAGTAAGCAGGTTCAACAGTCACAATACCTACTCCTTAGTCTGTATCAGTACACCATTATCAGTGATATGACATGGACAAGTTCTTGCATTTTAGTTTCAGCTCTCACTTCAGACACAATTTCAGTAACAAGTGTTTCATAAACTGCTCCAGTCACCTACACTCAACCACCTGAAAGCCGGATGCCAAGCATGCCTGGCTTGCATGCTGACAAAGCATCACCTGTCTCCAGTAGCATCCAGAGTAGACATGACACTAGATTTCAGGGGATCTTGTTGGAAGCAGCCTACCAAGCACTGTTTTGATCTAATCCACTCTTGAAGGTCCCTCATCTTCAAGGCGAGAGCCACCATGACCTCTTCACCATTCATTCACCTTTTTACAGCGCAATTTCTGTTGACAGGACCCTATGGACAATATAAGCCTGCAGATGGAGCTGAAGAGCAGCTTAATCCGGTTGCTCTACGCAAGAAACTCAATCTTTGCTACTGAATATAGACTGAAAGGTTGAGGCAGCTTCAGGAAGAGATGATCTCAGTTGCTGCACACGTTACACTGAACTAAAGCTGTCACTTCAGAAAGCAGCCTTTCCAAAAGTCCTACTGAAAAAATACGATGAGGTAAAAAGGGTGTGAAGTGCAGAAAGTTACAATGGCACGATTTTAGCATATGCAGTTCTTGTGTAAAGTAAAATCTAAGTCTCCCAATTCTCCTGAAGTACACGCTCCTCCCTCTAGCAGTACTAACTCAAGTTACTGCTCTGGCCATACTTTCTGGCAACAGTTTAAAATCGTACGGAAAACTACTGGTCTACAAATGCAATAAATACTCCAGTGAGCTGATACTGTTCCCTTACAGGAGGAACTTTTACACTGCAGCTTTCCCAGGCTGGAGCTATTTTTTCCTACAAACCTTCCAGCTGCACCTGAAACGAGCACACTGCATGCAATGTGCATTTCAGACAGGGAGAAACACGAACCACCACAAGAAGAGAAGTCAACAGTAACTCAGAGACCAACTGCTCAACTACTGCCAACTATCACTACTGTCGTGCAGCATACTTCTATCTGTAAGGGCTGAAGGACGAGGAGGTTCCACCGAAGCCCCAGTGTGACGTGGGTGCAGCTTTCCCCCCACGTAAAGGTACTTTTTTCAGCTGGGTGGCCTGTCTGCAGAGAAAAAAGAGTGAACGCTCTTGTGGTTAAAGTGGTGAGCTGGAATTCAAGTTCTGGGTTCAATTTGTAGTGTGATTTCCTGTTTAATCTACAGCAATCCCCAGGGTCAGTTCCTCAGTTCTGACATAAAAAGTACTTTTTACTTTCTCATTTTTTCTTTTTCTTCTTTTCCTTTTCTTTAAGATACATTTTCAGGAATAACAGAGCTACACAAATAGCCTGTTTGTGTAGCTATTTGTGTGTGGGGGGGGGGGGGGGGAAATGCCCAACAGCTTGGGATTCTGAAGGACACATACCAAGGTATTACTGCTTGTTTGTTTGTTTTCAATAGTATGGGGCTTGGAGGAGATACTATATACCCAAAGATAAAAAGCTGTTGGGCTTTTTTTTTTTTTAAACACAAACTTGGTATATGAGAAGGAAGGGAGATTTTTTGTTTGTTTAAAAAAAAAAACAAAAAAACAAAAAAACAAACCAACAAAACCAACAAAGCACCAACTTACAGGCTTACCAGATGTTATTTCCAAAACACACTAATGGAGAAAAAAAAAAAAATATCACTATTGAACCTCAGCCTGATAACTTCAGCTACTCTAAATGTTACCTATCGTGTAATATTAAAGCCACATGCAGAACTGCCTAAAAACACAATTCGTGTTACATTTCAGCTATTCAGTAGATGAGTTCTGCTGTAAGAGGGAAGAAAAAAAAAGATATCTGGTTTTTATTACAAGAATAAAGGAATATCTATATGAAAGTGTTAAAAAAAAGTTCCTTTTAATCTCTATTTATAGTTGGAAATTCTCCCTCCCCTTCATCCCTCCACCCCCCTCCTTTTTAAAAGGTCAATTAGGTTTTGGCTGGACATGTCAAAACACTTCTGTCACAACACTCCTACTGCTAACTCCAGTCACAGCAAGTTTTTCACTCGATGCCTACCACGTGATCCAGCATATTGCTGTATGAATCTGCAACAGCCACAGGCTGACTAGAGAAAGGAGCTGAGTCAAATGACATAAGACGTACATTTTTCTCCCAAGTCAGTTTTAACCATGATCAGGTGTTTTTGGCACAACATCACTTATGCATCCTTATGAGACCTTCTCTCAAAAATTCAGTTACCTTCAAGACATGGGTGCATACGTCTTGTGGTCTGGAAAGCCACACAATGAATAGCACTTTAAAAGAGACCTCAGAATTGACCAGCTTCCTAAACACAAAGGTTCAGTAGTATTCATACATGCTAAATAATCTCTTAGCATCAGCAATGAAGTTAATTGTCTGATGGTATGCAATTCCATTCCACTTCAGAATTGTAAACACTTAAAATAGCTTCTCTCTCTGCATTTTGATGTTGACCTGCAAGTCTTGCACAACTGAAACACAGAAGGGGTGAAAATGAAATAAATTATGAAAACAGGCTAATTTCACAAACAAATATTTATAAAATTAATGCATTTGGTTCCTTACAAACAAGGTATAACAAGCTACATGAAATTCATAATTAATACAATCAATTCCTGAATTTACTCAAACAATGTAAAAATAATTTAAATGCCTTTCTTCAAATCAGATAAATAATTAGAGTGTACTCTCTTCACGGATTTTTATTATATCAAAATACTGGCATTAAATGGTTAATACAAATACAGCACGTGAAAGAGCGAGATTTTCTGTGACAAAGAAAATGTCAGGACAGGGTCTGGAAAAATGTATCAAACTTCAAATAACTTTTACTTAGCAGTTTAACCATGAACCACACGCTGTGATGCAAATCTTAATGTAATTAAAGACTAGATGGTAATAAAGCACCACAAAGGAAAGGTAGCAAGGTTGTACAGGCAAACATTGAATATTTCCTATTTTGAGTGCTCGACATTACAGCCTTAACAATCTGACTATTCATTAGACACATGCTTTATAGCACTTATTTTTCAGTCACTTAAACATCAGCATGTAGAACAAGCTCCCAGACGGTTATCAGGGCTGGAGTCTCTGCTTCCAGTACACAAGAACTGTAACCTGAGCCAACAGAAGTTCCAGGCCAAGGCAGGAATGACCTAGCAGGAAAATTAAATCTAGCCCACAGACCTTTCCAAATGGCTCTATTTCATGAGGCCATTGCTCCATCTCATCACTGCACATGCACACAAAGTATACATTTCCTGCACTTCTTGCATTTTCAGTAGCAGTGGATTTCTGATGCATGTGTAAAACGAGTATAGGGCATACAGGCAACAAGCCCAGCTCACCTAAGTCCTCAAGTTCACAGCATACAAGCAAAATATTTCTTCAAAATATACATTAAATGTTCCTCAGAAGGATCGTAATGACCGCACGTGCAAACATGGCCAGGAAGGCAGTAAGAATGGGGCCATATTACACAGCTCCCCTCACAGCCCAGCAGAGGCAAGTGACCATTCCCAGCACAAAGGTTAGGCAACACCACTCCAGCAGAAGATACATGTGCTTTGCTAGGGTCTCCCCCATTTCCCTTAACTTGTACCCGACTGAAGATTTACATTGACAAAGACAACCAATATGGAAAATACAACTACACTGCCATATCAAACACTGAACCAAAGTTTGAAATACCTCTCTATATTAATCCTTTACTGATGAATGCTTACTTGAAAGAAGTTTTTGCTTTACTCCTTGACTGCCAGTGACACTGCTGTTTCACTGGTGAATTTTTTGTACTGTAAATAGTTCGCTAGTTAATCAATAAGTATAAACCAAATAGAATACGGAAGCACATGGAACAGGCTTTGCTTTTGTTCAGCCTCAGTATAAAAGCTGCTGAAAAAAAGGATGCACATATACACATCACTAGATTCGTAGTTTTATTTTTAGTTTGCCTGAATTCTTGAATGCGCAGGTTTCTAGACATGAAAGACGGAAAAAGAGAGATCAAATTGCTTATAGCTACTGTTGTAGTATATACTGTTTTGTTGTTAGGTTGGGGTTTTTTTTAATTTATTTTCCATACCCTGCACGATCATTAGAATTACCACCTTTTTAAAATGCTGTGGTTTTGTTTGACTTGCATCTAAAATACTCAAGTTTAACATAATCTGGTTGTGTTGTGTTACTTAGAAACCAATAATCAACAACAGCTTAAATTTCAGCAACACCACCAAGGAGTACTAGAACCTACAAAAAATAGAGTACTGCAGCCAATCAGTCCAAATTATTCTGCAATATCAGACATCTAATGTATAAACGCTTCTTAAGCTAATATATTTTAGATACTTTTTTGCCTGTTTTCCACCCACTGATAAATCGCCGTTTATCTTCAACGCACCCACACATTAACTAGTCCACTTTGCTGGACTGACCAATTAGCAAACTCAATACTGCACACTCCCAAAGTTTCAGAGCAGGGAAAGCAAAAGATCCAGCAGAAGAATAGACTATTAGGTGACTAATTTACTACACAGCTTGTGTTCAGAGGTACATATGTTGGTGCTAACAGGCACTGAGCTGATTTTAAAGTAACAAACTTCTGCTCAAAACACAACCACAGCAAACTATTGCCAAAAGTAGCTTTGTTGCCACAACTGTTTCTCTATTCAAAGACAAAAGAACACAAACAAAAGCAGGGAGCAGAGATTTAACAGTCACCCCAGCAAATAATCTTCATGAAAATCCTATACTTCACTTTATGTAGCTCAGGTAAATCATTGCAAGTACACAAATATGAAACACTTGTTTTTCTTCCTCAGAATATATAATAAGAGTCAAAGCATAATCCTGTTATACCCAGCTTTTCCAGGCAGAAGGTGTCAGGCCACTGCTGCATGGCATCCCCCACACAGGGTCACTGGCATTCCACAGGTATCAGCAACTCTCCCTGTTCCCACGCAGAAGACAGCAAGTTTCCTCACTTCTAGACTGGGTCCTGAGCTCAAACAGCCTCTGTACTCATCATCCTTCTCTTCTAGATCCAAGTGGCCTTCAGACCCTTCTTTCAGGTGTTTATAACCTGTGATCTATCTACATCAATCAACCTACCTTCCTTTTAAATTTATTTAAACTAGGGATGACTATGATATCAAAATCCAGTTCTGGGGTTTCCAGACTATAGCAGATGTTCACCATTTAATTTCTTGATTGACTTTCTTTAAAACCTTTTTTTTTTTTTTAAATGACTAGTTTAAATACAACTTAGTTAATCATTAGGGATGGCAATATTTTTCCCCACACTAGCAAGGTGTCATTAGTCACTCCACATAACTAACCTCTTAAGAGGGCTCCTTCTAAAATCTCCCCCGATTTCCTCTTGCACACATTGGCTTTCTAAAGAAAGACTTTCTCAGTGATCCACAAGTGCGGGAGACAAAGCTTGTTATTTATTATAATCACACCTTGTTCCAAACCAACACTTTCCCTAAGTAAACACCACACCGTCCATCCCACTGTTAAGACACATTAGCTCTAACTTCATCACAGCAGACAAATGTTTCTACTTATACTTCCTAGGAGTCAGGGAGTGGACTAATACTTTGTTTTTTCCTCCTCTACAGTTTGGACATCTTATAGTACATACCACAGTATTCTGAAGAGCAATCTCTTTTCAGGCTTTCAATACGAGAAACAAGTCCATTGATTTAGTGTATGAAAATATGAAGAGGAATACAAAAAAACATGTCCTTTGCTCTATACCCTGTGTCTCTGATCTCTACAAACAGAGGTTTGCAGGATGTGAGGGGAATACAATCATCCTTGAATATTCACCCCATACAGAACTGGAGAAGTAGGCCTAATAGAAATATTCTTAGGAAATGCCTATCTACCTTTCCACCCACAGAGCAAGAACTTCCAGTTACATGTCTCAGTTTTCAGAGAAAAGGGAGTTTTTTGCAGATCTACATCTCAGGTTAAATTTGCTCTCAGAAGAGGACTCCGGAGGTGTCCCTCCTCTTGACCCAACCAGGATTTCGGGGTCTGGGAGGACAGGGCTTTTTGTCTAATGAATTGATTCCTGGCAACACTAGCCAGGACAAAATTTCTACTCTTAATTTTTAACAGATGTGAAAAACACATACTGTTTAAAGCTCTTGGAAAAACAGTGATTAAAAAAGCCTACATTTTGCAAAATTCATAGTAACTGCTTTTGCTGTTTATTTGAAAGTAAAGGGAAACAAAGTGAAAATCCCACCACTACCAAAAAAAAACTGCCAAAAACCTTCCAACATCCTCTGTTGAAAGCAGAAATTAAACTCTAGGGCACAGAAAGAAGCATAACTTCATACTACAGCCCATTAAAACATTGTTGGGTTTTATCATGCTGACTTGTTAAGAAACATTTATACTTTTATTCAGGACCAAAGAGTATCATCGTGGGAATTATTTATATATGTGGTAGGAGTTTCAAATACGATTATCATCAACAATAACAAAGGAACTAAAAAGACCTTAGCTTTACAGTAATAAGCAGAAACATCACATTTTTAGGCAGTTTAAAGAATTAAAACATCTGAGGAAACTTTACAGTTTCCTGTACTGTACCGAACTTCGGCTGAAACGCTGCTAGGCCGTTTTGACCTACAGCAGAGCTGAAGAGACACTCATCTACCTCATTAAGCCTACCCTAAACTGAAAAATAGATTGTGTGTAATATTAATGCACAGAAGATGAAATTTCAGACAAAGTCAAATTCAGAGTTGAGAGGGGAAGAAAAGGCCTTAGGAGTTTCTCCACCAATTAAAGTATCAGTCGATGAGCTGAGGGAATACCCTCTTTTCCAGGAACAAAACTGCTGCCATGGAAGTCATGAAGGGACAGAGGACTCTCAGGAGCTGAAAGGACTGTCCCCATAGGCAACAACTAGACTACAATGTCTGTATTTTAACTGAAAAGCTGAAAAAATTACAAATTCAAGTGTCAAGATTAAAAATTGCTTCAATGTTTCTGTAAATATTTCCTTTAGCTTTCATCAAGGAATCCTTGCACCCCACAGAGAGAGATGTGAAACCTGCACATCTGTAATTTGTGCTTTGGAGTTTCCTACTCGGACACTTGCATTTTTACTGTGGAATGGTTCACCTCACACGTCTTGCCTTCGTTTTTGCTACATTCTCTCATCCCGTACATTGAAATGGGACCATAATGGTCCACCTAATTAAAACTAAGATACCTCTTCAGTCAGACAGAAGGACTTGACTGAAGAAGTGGAACTTGAGATGTTCCCTTCTGGACATCCCCAGGCTGCTGCGCTGGAAGCAAGACATCAGAGGAATGCTTTCTGTTACGGATCCATGGAAACTTGCTTTACATTGTATTTTTTGCCTCTTTTCTACAGCATATTTTTGTCCCTTTTCCATTCATTCTGTTTAGATCCCAAATCCTGTGCATAATTCAATTTGTACATTTTGTCCCTGTTATTCTCCTCCTTCAGTTTTGTTGGTGTGTTTTTTTTTCTTTAAGAGAAAGACAGAAAGGATTCACCTCTTGCTCTGCTGCTAAATTCAGCAACTTCCTCCTACCCCCCCAGCAAAAAAAAAAGAGCAGCAAAGCAACTGTTTCTTTCACTGCTTTTACCAGGCTATGCTGAAATACATCATATGTCTACTGCTGACAATTTTCTCTCCTTTGGAGGAGAGCACTGTCTTGTTTCTTCATTCCAATCAAATTTCAAGATCTGTTTGTGAGAAACCAGCATTGCACCCCCCTGCAGTGCCCCGTAAGTCCAGCTGCCTGACCAGCCTCATCTGCAGCCACTGTGGAGTCACGGTTCCAAGCGCTTTCTGGTCTCCCAGTCCCCAGCTGAAATCCCACCCAAGCACACCTTATGAAGTACAGCGTGAAAACAAAACCTTTTGTCGAAGTCTCTAGCAGATGCGTAAGCTCGCTCACCACAGCTGTGTGCCACACACCGGTATTATTTCCTCATTTACTACAGGGAGCTTTAGCACTGACAGTCTATAGATAAAAATACACCCCATGTATCCCAACACTTAAAACTAAGGACTTTGAAAATAACTTCAATATTAACTGAAGTCAGTATCAGCAGTAGGAGGAAACAAGCAATGAGGACAAGTAAACAGAATTAACAAGTGCAAGAAAACCACAGACAATGCACCTACTCTGGGAAAACAAAAACTAAAAAATAAAATCACTTTCCCTCATCCTTCAAAATCAGCAATAAAATTCAAACTCCATTACACTCAAAACCACAACTAAAATGAAGTACAGAACTTCCAGAATTTGAAAGTTATTCTGAAGTCTTGCCTATACTAGCTTTTCAATACTGGTATTAGCAACAGCACTAGAACCTCTAAAAAACCCTAACGTTTTACTCTACCATCTAAACTAGCAGATGTGAACGATGCAAAACTCTCAGTATTGGGAATATTCATTTGGGTGAGTGACTTGTACTGTACTAGTGTAAAAAAGGAAAAAAAAAAAAATTTCTAGCAGATATACAGCACGAGCATACATGAATATTTTTCTGCAGTGAAAGCAAACTTGTTGTTAGGTCTACAATGCAGAAAAAACAAAGTAATTCTCTCCTTCAAAACATTTTTAAGTCACTAAGAAAGAATGGCCTTGGTAAATGTTCAAACCCAGCATTAAACAGTGTTCTTAAAATAAAAGCTCATTACAAACCAGTTCTGACATACAATTCAAGATATAACCTAAACGAGAAAGTTCACTTAAGAGAAAAGCAAAATTACTTTCTATGCAGAACAGCAAGCCCACAGAAACACCAAAAACTTTGCATTATTAAAAATTCCCAAATGTACTCTAAAATCTCAGTTCTTACTTTACTTCCATCCCCAAAGTAACTCAGAGCAGCATACCAGTATTCCTACTGACTGAAGACACTCCACCATTATTAAACACAGAAACATCAATAAAGTAACAGATAAAAAAAAAGTAGAGCCATCGTGTAATTTTTAAAGGCAAGCAAGACATAGACGGTTATCACAGTTTGGTATCAATCCAATGGCAATACTGGAAACAAATTACTTTACCGTATAAGGGACAGAAACATAAAAAGGGTCATTCAGCGTGGTTTTACAGAGAACAAGTTGTGGCAGATAAACGTAGATTCATCTTTCAGCCAAGGACTATTTGTAATAAAGATAACCGCAAAGGTGTAGGATGTGTATATGGCACCCGTATGACTTTTTGATACAGTAATACATGCCATACATTATTTAAACATCGTTATAAAATAATCAAAGTATACAGCAGGACTTCCAAAGTGGCTTACTGACCTCAAAAACACTCATCAGTGGGAAATTTCATTAGAAATTTCACACCAACATGTACTAAGCATGATGTTGTTCAAAATATTCCCTGCACTTTATTCTTCAGTAAGTAATTTCTGACAAACTCTGGAAGACTGAGATTAGCAAGACTGTAAAAAAATAATAATAGAGAAGAGACACCTTCACCTTTTGTTTCATGTGAAACAAATTCATTCTACCAAAGCTGTGCTTCTGAAAAAAAGGACGAAACCACAAACCAAAGAATTGTCTCAGAGAATGGACATGGAGACAAGGAACAAACACCACCTCTGTATTAGCTTCACGCGTGATGCTGTAACACAGACTGCTACTCAAGGTCCAACAGAGAGACAGCTCACCTTCACTTCTGTACATAGCATTGGTGAAAATGAAACGGGCAGGCAAAAGAAACTTAAGGGCTTGGTACCTCTTTGTAAAAAAAAAAAAAAAAAAAAAAAACAGAGAGGTTACAGAACAGAGCCTCAAAAAATCCCAGAAAAAGGGAAAATACCCTTCCTGAGACTACGGCTCCACAATTATTAGCACCAAATTAAGTGCTTGCGGACAACCCAGCAGTACAAATCAGACCTGGAAGAGGCAAGGCGTGCTACTTGCAGTAGCAATTTCTGCCAAATTAGCCAGAGCACACAACAGTAAGCTCACGGAAGACAACTGACAATACTGGATGAAACTAAATAAATAAATCCTGTCAATTCCAAATTAATCTATGAGAAACATTTGTGCAAATTTGAAGCAGGAAAAGGTATTTAGACTAGACTAGATCAGTGCATCACATACCTGCAGCATTTTTGATCCGACACATTAGACTTCCAGCATCTCAGAGCCTGACAGCTTAGTTCAGTTGGTCAAAGTAAACTAGAAGATGCCTGTTACAGCCTGCATCTTCATAAGGAGAAAACAGATGACCCAGAAGACTCATTAACCCAGCCAAAAGGCACAGCAGGAACCAACGGTTCAGCCTCGACCAAGCTGACGGGAAGAACCAGAGGCAGGACACCAGAGCCCTTCCAAGCACAATGGTTCTTCACCCCTGTGAGTCTTCAAATTAAAACTGGATACCCTTCCCAAAGACACATTTCAAGGTAAGTTACGAGATTCAATGCAGGAACAACTCAGAAAAGCATGAAGATGTGACACAAATCAAGGCAGATGATTTAATAACCCTCTGAAGTCTCAAACTCCCTGAAAGTACAAGTGTTCCTGTTTATTTGAATCAAGTTCAGAAACATTATGCCTTTTTCTGTGTTTTTTGTTTGTTTTCTTGACCAGCACTGAAAGAGGCCTACAACACAGACAAATGGTAACGTGCTGTTACCACTGCATTGACTATGTTTTCCCCTGGGAACTTGATATACTAGTGGCTGTGCGTAACTACCGAAGGGAAGGAGACGATAATATACCTTTCTACTATTAGTTCGCCAGCTGCGCAGCAAGTAGCGTTGCTTTTACCATGTTAACCTAAGGGCCAAAACAGTTAACACCGAAGTGCATTACTAAGCTTCCTTTTTCCTTTACAGACATTTTTTAGAAAATCAGCAGAAACTTCTTGAGAATCTGAGGCAAAAGTAAAAGTGAAATACAAGACACTCATTTCCTATGTGCCTTCTCTTCCTGAAAAATTTTGGATGGAGTTTCATTGTGCATGAATTTGCTAATCTTGGCAACAGTGTTGTCTTTACTCTAGAAAGCAGGTAAGCAAAGCATTTCTAAAGTTATTTTTGAGTTAGACTTTTAGTTCAGTCTGGCTACAAACTAGAGTTACAAATGACACAGCGGGATACAAAAGCCCCAAGCAGGTTTCTTACACCTACAGAAGCCATCACAAAACAGAAAGTCAGCCTCTTTCACGCAAGCAAGACCTACTTTAAAAGAAAGAGCAAATAACAGACTTACAGATACCTCTTTCAAAATACTAATCTCCTTGATTTCTTGGTTTGCTTTTTACCTCTAGCTGCTACTAATTGATTTCTTTCATTCATCCCCATGCCCTTCAGTGAGCACCTTTTAAAAGTTTGTATTTCAATTCAGTTAGCCTATCCTGCCTTTTCTTCTACTATTAATAGACATACTCTGTACTGAAACAGGTGTTCTGCTTTGAAATTCTGGTGCAAACTCCAGGAGAGAAAAAAGCTGTTAAAAAGCATTTTTTGCAGGGGATTTTCAACAATGTAGCACACCCATTCACTTCCCCAGACTATCTATCCAGGCTGACATTTTCCATGAGGACCCACGACAGCAGATCTCTTGCATACACACACAAATCCCACCGCACACTTCCCTGAGAACAAAATGCTAAAATCGTATTTATTTCCAGCATCTAAATCTGGTTGTTTATTGAGAAAACTGTATCAAGTCTACAATACCACACAGGATTTTTCCAATCTGCAAGTCCCAGAAAGCCTGTTTGTTTTCAGGAGAGGGCTGTTATCGAAAGCAACAAATTTCTTCAGGATTTGTGAGTAGAGGCGAGGAAATAGAAGCTGAGTAAGGCTTTTTCTTCCATTGTTTCTCCCAACTGGTAGGAGGCTGTTCACTTTGCTCTGCAGAAACACAGAGGAGACTGAGAAGCCAGGAGATGCAACTGCCCTCCACTAGCACTCAGGGAATAAAAAAAGTCAAGGTGAGAGCCAAGGTACAGAGGCGCAGGTTTAGCTACGGGGACAAGGGTAGCAGAGGTCTCTCAGTAAAATGCTGCTGCTCACAACCCACAGCAGCGTACAGCAGTCCCACGTCCCAGCCGCCCTTGCCGGCAAGCGCTGTAGCAGTTGCTACCGGACAGTGGTAACTCACGGCAAGCCCACAAAAACCAGCATCCAAGCGCTACTTATGCCATTAACGTTTCGGATCAGACTGTCTCATCTGAATTGATGATCCTGCTGGGGATCCACACAGCACCACAAATTGGGATTTCTAGGATAATTCCCTTCCCTACAAAGCAAACTGCAGGGAAAAAAACCCCTGAGACGCTGTTCTTGTAAAATCTGTCTTACAAAGCATTAAAACTGCTACAGCAAGCATTCTGGAGCAGGAACATTTTTAAATTAAGGTTTATCAAACACACTATCTTCATCTCAGTTAAAAAAAAAAAGTAACAGAATAAGGCTCATTATACTTTAATTTTCTCACAATACAGAAGATGTCCAACTATAGTAGGCCAATCTACACAAGTTAAATCACCGAACCTAACATCCAACAGTAAGCATGTAGGTACCTGTAGCAATCAGGGACTAAAACTCTTTTTGTTATTAAAAGCACTTTGTTTGTATGAGGCCTGTCAGTTCAAAACAATAACAAAGAAAACCGAAATGCTTCAGTATCAGCTAAAGGTTACACAGCTTTCACTGAAATAGGATGACTTTGTTACATCAAACCCTGAAAAGCAGAAAAAAAAGTTAGAAATCCAAGTTCTACTGACTTCAAAAGAAACTTCCTGACCAAGACGTACCTACACCCGGCTGAAGTATTTCAGCTTTTGTCACATGCAACAATTCAATCTTTTGAAAGGCAGCCACCCCACCCCCACCACCCAGTTTTGAAGGTACTCTTATTTGACTAGAGAAGTTGTGCTGTCCCACACTTTGTCCATTAAATATGACATCTCCTTGGCAGACCTTTTTCACCAAAAAATTAAGGAAATTCACACGGGAAATCCACTTCTGCTAATGCAGCACTATAACCAAAACTCACTGCTTCACATCTCCAATACATAGCATCTCAGATCTCCAGGTGGGTGATTTTTCCCAACCTAGGCACCATCCATTCCATTTCCTGAAAAAGATTGTGCAGAAACATACCGTGAGATCACACAACTGAAGATCGCTAGATACATATAAATGAACTCTCTGCAAATGGGTCAGCTGATCTTAGCTATTTCTTAATATTTGATCTGAAACTTTGCATCTTGTAATGTAATGCTCTTGCACTGCTAGGTAACACTTCAAGTTCACCTAGCTTTCTCCTCACTTTGCTCCCTCCCTCACAGTTACCATTAATAGCAGGTGAAATAAAGTTATCACGTATATTTACCTAATTTCACAGTCTTGCACACGAGCAACAGCATGATTTCATCTGAATTTCAGGCTACTGGAAGGAGTAAAGTTTACACATCTTTTCGGACGTACACTTAGTCCAGGCTAGTTTCATCAGTTTCAGTATTAAGGCAGCATCTGGTTTTGCACGTTTTCGATGAGAGTTCATGTGAAGTTAGCGAGCATACAAGCCTGCCAAGTCAACACCTTTTCTCAGTCAGTTTTCCAAGTGTAACTACTTAACGTAGTGCTCATTTTCAACCCTACGACACAAGGGTTAACTACAAAATAGAACTAGTAGGATCCCATGCGTCAAGCTATTTAAATAATTCCCAAACTGTACACATCCACGCTGACACTGATAATAATATGCACAAACACGGAAACAAAGAAGAAGACATCACGTTAACACTTACACCAGCACGGACACAAGAGGAAGGAGGAAGACGACCGCTTTCTACCTGGTAAACCTTAAAGGGAAAATATTCTAAACTATTAAAGACAACGGTGGGAGCTAGAGAAAGTGAAGTCTCTGTGGTACCACGAAGCTCAAACGACAGGACAGTGAAAGGCTCGCAGATGAAGAGCCGTGTGGTTCGAGGAGTCACCGTCACCTACAGCACACAGGTTTAGTCATTTCACCTGTTATTTTAGCTACCTGTCAGTTTCATTTGTGCTTCACAGCTCATCCTCGACACTTGATAAAAATCAAAGTTGATTTGTGACATTACAGTATCTACAACAGGAAACTGGTACGAAGCGCCCGCCTGCCAGCACAACATGGCGAGGAGCTTGAGCTGGCTGGTGGAGGAGTAAATTGACGAAGGTTTTGAATCACAATAGAGAAAAATCAGAAAACTTTCTATTTAATTACATTTACATGCAAATGGCACACATTTCAACGTTCCAATAAAGTTCATCTGCAGTCACTTGTATACTAGAGCACACAACAAAGTATTCTGACTGCAAATGTGTTTACATTACGGACTACGTAAACCACAGCACAAAGTCTCAGTGGCCTGAAAAAAAAGTTATGTTTTGCATTCATTATTTCGCCACTTGCTGAATTAGAAGTGGTTTACTCAGTTGTGCACACAGTTTAGCATACCAAAGACAGAGCGTCTGCTAAAGATGCCAGTTTTCCAGACACCCTACAGGTTGCTAAAGAAGTCTAACACCTTTTCTCTCTTTATCCAAGGCTGCCAAAAACATACAGACCAAGTTTTAGATTTAAGAAAAATATTTCCTTTTTGTAAATTAAAATCTGATGAAAATGTAAGATAATCAGTACCTAGAGACAGCGCCTAAAGAACTGCAATGCACACAAACGTTTTTTCCCGTTGTTTACTAACAATACACCTGCCAGGGGTTCAGAAAGATGCTCTGCCTTTCTAACAGGCAAAGAGAAAATGTCTGACTGACAAGATGTCTTAGCCCCTTTCAACATTAGAAGGCACTCCGCTGCTACCTAATTAAGACACATTCTCTTCTCGTAAAGTATTAACAAAGCACGCATTTCCCCAGCTAGCACACTATTTGTCATCCTTGAATAAATTACTTCTGTATTGTATTTCATGTACTCTTCCGGCCCACATCCTGCTAGACACTGAATGCTTACTACTGGGAACAGATGAGAGGTTTGCCTAGACGAGCTCCTGTTCTTTGCCAGATATATCGACAATGAAAAAACTGGTTATCAATAAAATAGCCATTACGCTTGTAATAAAGTAACCCCCTGTGAAAAATCAGATGAGAAGAGAATGAGCACATGCAGGCGGGATCGGTCTTTCTCAAGGCATCTCTATCTGCACCGGCAAGGATGCACAGGACAGCACACAGAAGTATCAGGGTTACCTTTAATCGGTCTTTAACACGTTACCTACTTTGTTTGCAGGCGGGCCGTGATCATTACAACGTCTAAACGATCATTTTAACTACTGAATTAGGAAAAACAGCCCTAATCTAAAGTCCTAAACTCCCAACTCATAGAGAAGAAAACAATGAATATGACATTGTATTTTCATATGTACTTTACTGAGAATTGATGCTTAACAGCATCACATAAAACCACGTTAAATTCCAAGCTACGCTCGCAGTGCTCAGAAACCAGTAGCTCAGCTCTTCCCGGGACAGAGTGCTGTGTGTTTCTCGCACTGTTTTTAAGGGGTTTATTTTAAACGAGTTTTTAAATAACCTCTTGAAATACCACAGCTAACTAAACAGTACGAATAAACCAAACGCTTCTTCATGACTAAGATGCTATCCTGCAACTCGCTGTTTCTGGACAGTGGCTGAAGAGGTGATGGCTGAAGAGATAATCCGTAATCTCCGCAGATTACTTCTACTCGAAGAAAATCTCTACTTTGAGAAACTTCAGGGAACATCCACCATCGCCCTTCCTCCACACAGCCCTTACTGCTCCTCACCTCAAGACCCTGCCGAGCCGCCCCTTCCCGAGCCCTCGCCGCTCGGACAGCCGGGCGCAGGGGCAGGGGCGGCGGGGCCGCCTTCCCGCGGAGAGCCGGGCCGGCCACGCCGGTCTGGGGCGACGGGGGAAACACCTCGGCTCCTCGCCGCTTTCTCTCCCGGTCCCGCAAGGACCCTGGTCCCCGCTGAGGGACCAGGGACGGCGCGAAGGGCGCGGGGTGACCCCACTTGCCGCCCCCACCCCACCCCCCGCCCAAGACGGGACGCGGTGACAGCCGGGCCCGCCTGAGGTAAACTCGCCTCAACCACCGCTCCCGGGGGGAGGGGGGGCCGGCGGCGGCGGCGGCGGGGCGGGAAGGCCGCGGCCGGGCTGAGGGGAGGGTGGCGGCCGGGCCCGCCCTGCGCGGACACCCCCGCGGCGGAGCACCCCCCACCCCGCGCACACACACACACCCCCACACCGCACACCGCACACCCGCCCGCCCGCCCGCGCGCCGCCGGGCCCGGCGCGGCGCCGCCCCCACGCAC
>JAVKLA010000093.1:9352463-9410873 GCA_034782735.1 Sagittarius serpentarius | reverse complement strand
TGCAAGAGGGGCCGCCCGCGCAGGCCGCCCGCCCATAGCGCCGCCTACCGGCCCTCGCCGGCACCGCCGCCAGCCGGGGACCGCGCCGGGTTTCCTGTCAGCGGCGTGGAAAAAAAAAAATAAGAAAAAAAAATCAATCACTTTTTTCCTGCTGTAGCGCCGGTTCAGACGCCCCCGATGGCACGGCTTCGGCGTGGAAGGCTTTGTTTAAATACTAAATTATCCGTGGCAAATAGCGTGCACGCAAACCCTGGAGTTTTTACCTCAGTATGTCGGAAAACCCGCTCGTCGCTCAAACCTGTGACACCGTGTAGGGAAACCCTGGGCTCACCCAGCAGTGCCGTGCTGGAGCCCCCGGGGGTTCATTCACACACAGTTCAAACAACTCAAAACCGTTTTTTTTTTTTTTTTTAAAAAGAATATATCTATAAAAATAATGTACGGGCGCAGGCGGCGCTGCCAGGTGAGCGCCAGGAGTGTGCGGGGCGGGAGAGGCCGCAGGGCTGCCCCAGGCCTGCGGTTGTACCTCCCGGCTCCAGAGACCCCTTTGCTTGCGCAGCAGCAGCTAATAGCACCCCCCCCCAACTTCTGGGCATGGGGAGGGGGGCAACAGATGGGGCTTGGGTCATCCCCCACCCCGCCAAGGCAGGGTGAGCATGGCGGCAGCAGCGCCAGCCCCGGCCCCCCGGCCCCGTTCCCCTTCACCGCCCAGAGATGAAATGGTACGTTAATTCAGGCCTCTCTACGTCTGTAAAACTGCTCTAATTTAAGATGTATTAAAGCCCATCTCTCATTCCAGATTATTTTCTGATTAGTACGTGCATTAGTTTCTTTTTTCTATTATTTCTTTGTGGAGCAGCTGAATAAAGGCATGAGTTGTAGTGAGATATAACGGAGTGTATGCGCCGTTCATTATATGGCCTAATGTGGTCCGTATTGCTCCTGGATAAATTAGTGCCCGAGACTGTATAATTGGTTTCCCAATTATTTATGAAGGGGTCTTTTAACAACAGCAATTTTTCTGTTAATGGCAAGTAAGGATTTCATTATCTCTAACTGCGCTACCTTTTTGTTCCATGCCGCAGTAAATTTCAAATTTTACTCTTTTTAATGGCTGAAATATATGAAGGAATTCCATCTCTGTGAAGTAATTATTCTTTTTGCCTGCCTGGGAATGTAAGTGCAGGTCATTTTATTTTTGGTCTCTTAATCACAAGAAAAGCAGTAAAAGGGCCGTTCCTAGTTTTCAGACTTGGGCAGTATTTTCTGCGGTGCCTGGCCATGTGTCTGATCCCAGCACGTTACGCTGCCATGCAAACAGAGCTCAAAATGGGGGTGGGGGGGATGGGGGGGGTGTGGAAATGGGGTCCCCCAACCAGTGCTGGCACAGCCCGGCAGCTCCGCCTCGGCCCTCTCAGGGTGCATCGACTCGGGGCTTTTAAGGCTGGAAAAGGTCCTGCACCACCCACCCGGCCCTGCGGAAACCGAGCTATACTCCCGCATCCCGTTACCTCCGTACTGAGCCTGGTGATGCCGTTAAAATGTAGTAAGGCCATTCAGTACCAGTGACCCTCGGCACCACCCCGGGCAGCTGCAGCCCTCCAGCTGGATTTCCCATCCCTCGGCTTCATTAGGGCGGGAATTCCTCCCAAAACATAAGAGCATCAGCATCAAGAGATGCTGCTAGAGGTGCACAGGTCTCTGCAGACCGGCTACATGATGTCCATGATCTTGTGAGAGCTTTTTGGTGCTGCCCTAAAATGCCCCTGCAGCAAACGCCGGGGACCCCTGGGTCTGCAGGGGCAGACAAGCCCCACCACCTGGGGCGGCCGCCGGCTCCTCTGCCCCACAGCAGTGGCCGGGGGGAGCCGCTCCGCCAGCGTGGGCTTTGGGATAAAAAGCCCGAGGGATTAAAATAGGATTCGACAAACAATGAGCACTGTTTTGGACACGTCGTTACAATTCAATAGAATTGCTTTTAAATGGGTCTGCTGGTATTTGGGAAGCTGGCTGAACATCGCTGGGTCATGAGGAAGTGTTATTTCACGGACACGCTCCGCAGCACTGGCAATGGCAGGCCAGCCGGTTTGCTCTGTCACCTCTGTCCGCATGCACACGTGCTCCTCAAGGCAACCTCATTTCTAAAAAAACAGGCTTGTAACTTAACGTTCTTTCTTCATCCAGCTGCCCGGCTTTGATCAGCCAGTTATTTCCATTGCCTTCAGTGGTACTGCTCAGGTTTGAGTGTCTTGTTGAATCAAGGCCTAAATATTTTGAAAACCTGCATCAGCAAAACACGCATCTGCTCTGGGCTAATCTTACCCAGCAAGCCCCACGGCATGCTTAACCTTAAGCCACTCGTCAGACCTATCAATGTTAATCTTAAGTGCTTTGCTGATTTGGAGCGCTATAATTTTCCAGAGGATGTGGCCGCTGCTCCTTCCGACACCAAAACTAGCCTGGAAACAGACTGGGGAGGTACAGTGACACCCTCAATCCAGCAACTGGGACGTGTCGGCTGAGGCAGGGTCTGCGTCCCCAGGTTCACACCATGCAGCTGCTGGTGCTGCCTTCAGCAGAACGTTCCTAGAGCAGGCTGATGGTGCTGCAGACGGCGCGTGCGGAGAGGAGGGATCTTGAGGCAAGGGGGGAGCTTTCCTTCGGCCGCCTCACCGTCCCTCTCTGCGGGGGTTGCATCAGAGGTCTCGCTGCCAGCCAGCGCGCCGGCTTTCATAACAATAAATTATAACTTGGCACTTTTGTAGCACTCTCCAGTTCAAAGCCGTGCTTGAAACATTATCTAATTAATTCGCACAATAGCCCTGGAAGGCAAGAAAGGGAGGTAGCGAGCTGAGGTACTTGCCCAATGACAAACACTGAGTCAGTGGGGGAGTGGGAGGAAAACTCAAGGGCCCTTGATGTTTAGATCTAAGAAGGCATCCTTCTAATGTCATAACAGCATTTCAGTCATTTAAAAAATAGCACCCATGTATTTAATTATAATTACAGCCAACTACTCCAAATTAATAGATTAAACTGGGAGAGAAAATTTTACCCTAATTAGCATCCCCCCCCAAAAAAGAAAAAACACACATGCTTTGCACATCTGTAAGATGTTAACCAAACCAATTAAAAAGCCTAACTATGTGGTATAAGCACAATTAGCAAAACCCCTTTTTAAAGGCTTAGGGGCACGCGGCGGAGGCTGCCTCGCACCGTGGTTTCGCCCGGCTGCAAGGCTGCTCGGGGCGCCGCTGCCGGGGCCCTGTCCCCCGCCGCAGGCGGCGAGGGGCTTGACGTGGCAGTAAAAGCCACCGCCACCAGCCTGTCGCTACCGCAGCGCCTGCAGGGCGAGGACTCCATCCTCCTTACCCCAATATTTTTTTACTGTATAAAAAAATAAATGCAAAACTATAAAGGGGCGAGGAGAGGTATTGGTCCAAATAAAGAATCTCAGAACGTCACCGGCACTGTAATAACAGCAGAGCAGATACTCGCTTCAAGAAGCAGCAATAAAAAGGCAGGGATTTATTCACAGAAACTATCATTACAGGAGGTAATGGGCAATTAGAAACAGTGTTTCAGAAACTCACATCAACAGTCGAAATATTTGTATAAAATACATTGCTAGGCACAAGGGGTTAGAAGAGGTATGTTCAGAGATTTAGTGTAATCCTTAATATAATTCCAGAGGTCCATTAATCAGCTGGAAGACCTTCTGTAACAATACAATTTTATTAAAATACTCAGTAGTTATAGACTGAAAAGACCAACTGAAGCTAATTAACCTCAGGAAAAATTCTGTACTGTACTCAGAGTACTCGCCTGACATAAAGGGGAAAAAAAAAATAAAGGAAAGACAAAGTCGCATTAAAATGCAATTAATGGAAAATATTTCTAGGAAAATAAACTGAAGCAGCCTTAAAAAAAATTGTGACCTGTATACAAGGGAACATTCAAAGGGGAAAATGGACTGGATATGTGGAGATTTTACCACGGTGGAAGGGTTGTTAAAGGGGAGAAACCTCGATTTGAAAGATATTTGTGTGAGCAGAAAAAAAAGCAACAATTCGGTAATACTGTGCATTAAGGTGTCTATTGATGCAGGATAAAACGTGTTTTCTAATAAGCAATTCGGACGAAAATAATGCCATGCTGCTTTGTTTTTCTGACCAACCATTATTTAATCAGAAACCTGTATTAGAAAAGAAGTCTCTGCGCAGGATAGACTACCTGACTATGAAAATGTGCTGTGTGGTAGCCACCCAGTAGCTAATGCATCTTCAGCTCTGGGGCTTTGCTTTTGAATCCTTGTTCTCCCCCAGGGAATTTTTTTCACAGTTCGTACTAGGCTGGTTCCATCGGCCCAGCCGTGCCGTAACGATATCCAGCCTCTGGAAGCCTTCCAAGGAAATTGGTGAACAGGGGATCGCTGTGCGTTGCTGGTTTATAGCCCAAATGGCTCTCAATAATTGAACATTAGCGTGATGGGAAAAGTACCAATAAAACTTTTATTATAAATCTGCGCCTTCCTTCAGATCTTGGGGTCAAATAAATAAAGCCATGCACAATTAGCATACTGTTTTTAGCATCAGCAGCTATGAAAAATGCGGCATGTACGTAATTTTTCTTGAGCAGCTCATTTTTCTGTCCTTCACTAACCTTCTTCTCACCCAGTAATGGACTATTTTTTACGTCAAGCGCTTTGTAGCAGGCTGGGTCTAAGTTTCCCTTCTTCCCTCTCCCTATCCTAGGATCTGAATCTCGGTCAGAACACTGCTGCGCTTTCAATGAAGCAAGAATATTTTCCTCCTGACTATCATCACGTTTTCCCTCCCTCGCTCACTTCAGGGTTAGAGGAGAGCTGAGCCGGGAGCTCTTCCCCCTCCAGCCCCGGTTTGGTGGGATCTGCCCTGACAGCAGAGGTCCTGTTTGCATCCACCCCCTCCTGCCGCCCCTTGCCAATCCCGGCACACAACCCCAGTGCCAAGGATGCAATGGGTCGGCGGTTACCTTTTCAGACCTCGTGCATGTGGCTAGGACAAAAAAAAAGAGCCCCTTGCCAATACACTGCCCAGCATCCCTGCACCGGCCTCAGCCAGGCAAGCCCCAGCCCTCCAGCTTGCACCCCCTTCCTGGGGAGGGGGCTGGCGGGGGCAGGAGGGTTGCCCCGAAGCCATCGCCGCTGCCCTCACAGAGCCCTGCGACCGCACGGGGCCTCGCTCAACCCCGCAGTTCGCGCCGAGGCAGCGGCGCCTGCTTTCCTCCAGGCCAAGCTGCTCGCGCTGAGTTTGCTGCCACTGTACAGGTTACGTGATAAAAATCGCCACTGGTGGACTTCAGTGAGTTTCACCGAATTTTATTGACCCGATTGAGCTCAAAAAAGGCCCGGTTACAAACTGCTTCCATAGGGAGCATGGAGAGGTTTTCGGGGGGGGTGTGCCCCGCACGCCAGGCTGCAGCAGCCCCCAGCAGAGCAGGTCTCGATTTCCTGCACAGTGCGTGCTAGAGACAAAGCCTGTGTTAAACAACCCCCCAAGAAATTAGCATTAATTAGCAGGGCGCTGCAATCCTGCAGGCGACTGCCATTTATCCCACTAATGTCAGCTCTGCACTACGGGAGCTCTCAGAATTTCTGACATTAAAACTATTACCGGCCACAAATAAAACGTAATTGATACTCTTTCAGAAATGGAAAAAGTACGGCAGGATACTCTCTGCAGCATTGTTACTAGGCAGCGCTAAATCAAATATCAAAGGATGAAAAGAACGCCTTATTTAGCAATCGAGTTTATTTTCATAGATGGAATAAAAGTCCCATGACTTACAGTTTTGCTTTAAGGGGAATGTTCTCACTGGGGAAAATATGAAAAAAAGACAAAAGCGCACATTAGAGGTAGAGCCCTCACTCACTTCAGGGCTGCCTGCGCTGTTTGCTAGTACTGGCAAGATTTCTATTTTCCTTCTCAAATGACCATTTATGCTTCAACCTTGTTTTTCCCACATAACCTGAGCTACTGTTGGAATCAATACACTCTGTGCAAAACAAACCAACACCCAGAAAATCCTGGTTTTGCAACATGTCGTGTGAAATTTTAAACTCTGCAAACTTATCTGCGGAGTTCCCGTTCCAACCTTCGCCGTCTCCGTTGTATCAGAGCTTCGCAGGAGGCAGCAAGCGGCGACGCGGCCGGCCTGCGCGGCAGGAGCTGGAAGACTGGGACCTGCCGGCGATGGGGGGCCGCCCTGCCCGGGCACGTACGGCGCTGGCCTGGGCGGCCCGAGAGGCGCCTCCGCCGTGGTTGCGGCCTGCTCAGGCGCTGAGCCCTACCCGTGGCTGGGCCTTGCTGCAAAAGCGTCCTCGGGAGCCTCGAGGTGAGCCAGCAGCTACTCATGCGTGCTGTCACCGTCAAGACCAACTGCCCGAGCTCGAAGGTGTCACATAAAACACCACCAGCGGGAAGAGACCTGTCGAGATTCCTCTGCACACCTCTGCTACCTGCACAGGCAACCTCACTTTTCTGTCTACGTAAGGAGAGCTTCTGCCTGCCGGAACGCCTGTTCCAGGTACACTCACAGCTTTCTTCCTCACCAGCGTCAGGCACTAACAGGGGACCAGGCAGAGGAGAGGGATGAGTCAGATGAAACGCCGCCTCTCGGATGCTGTTACGGAGCGGCGAAGTCAGGCTCTTCTACAGCGCTGCTCCTGCCTTCCTGCTGGTGGGTCGCCACAGCCTCTGCTTCCAACTGCAAAACTGCGATATAATATTAAATATATACATCTGCACACCATTTACTGAAGACCTTCTTTTTCATTCAGCTGTTCTGGGTACTCGTGAGCAGGAGGGAAGCATCTGGACGGCAAGGTCTCCAAGGGGGTGATCGCTGCTTTTGGGCTGTGACCTGCAATAAGATGTGTCTGTTCTCCGGTGGCCTAAGTGGCATTTGCCCTCCAGGTCCTGGCGTAGGGACCTGAACCGTCAGCATTGTACCAGCAGTGTCCTGACCTAGGTAAAACATGCATTGCAATGCAGACTGGCTACTAAAATGACAAAACCCGCTTCATTTAATGCCACTGCTACGAAAGGTGGCAGCCCTAGTAACTCGGAAACACTGACAAACCAACCCATTACGCTCTCCTGAAGCCAAGAGCTTTTCACCGCCGTCAGGGGAGCTTTGCTGGCTGACCCCCGGTGAGGAGCGGTTCCTGCGTGGGTCAGCAGATAACAACAAGCAAACTGAGTTGGGTCTGTAGCAGCGGTGCTTCCTCAGGTGCCAAGCTGGGGTAAAATACATCATCTTCATCTTGCCTTGAAAGCCAGGTAAAACTGAACCCTGAGTAATAAAAAATTTATTACACCAGAGCAGAAGCCTGCGGTCCAGAGCAGTGAGCGTGTACTGATGCTGCCTACAAAACTTTGTTTTGGCCACATTATTTACGTATATATATATATATATATGTACGTATGTAGTGGTCCACCCCCTACAATATACAGGAAGTGCATGCAATATACAGGAGATGTACATGTTATTTGCATCATCTGCAGCCAGCTGGTTATTGGTCTCACTGATAAACGCTGGGAAAAACCTGCTTCGGTAGTGCTTTTCCTGCCTCTCGATGGGGCAAAGGAAATGAACACGGAGTTAACACGCGCTGGAGAAGAGGCTGCGCCTACCCCTGCTGCACAGGTCCTTTCCCCACGCCCCTGGAGTCTCCTGTGTCCCAGGGACGCGGGTTTCCTTAGCTTTGCTGAGGATGTGCTGGCTGCTGTGTTTTCCTCCCGTTCCCCCCACCCGGGCTCGGCCTGCCAAGGGATGGCCCGTCACGCTGGGAAGAGGAGGAGGTGGGTCAGACGAAAGAAACGGAGAGGAAAAGCAGCAAAAAGCCAGGGGTGGTGAATGGCCGGCCTCGCGAAGCCTCAGGTCTGTAGGGTACAAGAACACTGCCAAATACACGTTATCCAAGAGTTTTAACACAATTTATTTTATGCTTAAATAATCAACTAGATCATCCAGTGTTTGTTGTTTTCATACATATGTAATTAGAGCTATTATCAATGAATGCTGTTTCCATATGAATATAATCAACAAATTAAAGTATTTCACCAAAACCCAAATAAAAATGCCCTTTAAAACACAGCAGCCTTAACAACCTAATATTACACTGCTAGGATGATTACAGATGATTGGCTTACTGAAAGATTCTACATCTTATAGCCAGTACACAATACAGTAATAATTTTACAGCGTGCTGCCAGTCTATTAGCTAATAATTTCTCTTCAGTTCATTTAAAAATATCCCAAACTTGTGCTCCTTAGAGCACCAACCCACTTCTAAAGCTGCAAGCATTACCCCCGTTATAAAGCAAGAACAGATAGCACCCCCCTCCCCGTAATGCAACTACTGTATATGTTATGGGTTTTAGGTCATTTCATTGAAAAATTGGCAACAGCAACAAATATTAGATGAAGGGCTTTGTGTTTACAGATAAAATCTTATTTTTCATGTTGCGGTATAGTGTTTGCAAAACTGGAAAAGATTTAATCAAAATAAGGTGAAACACATGCATCAAAATATTAGTACTCTGAAGAAAAATTTTCACAGAACTACAGAATTCCTCATTTTGGGAATCATTTAAATTTGCAGCAGATTTTAAAGATTTTTTTAAAATCAAGCTAGCGTTTTTGCATATACAAACATTATAATTGCTAATATACAAGAATCTGTGAAGATACACCCAGAATATCCTTGTAGGTGCAGCCATTTGAGACACCTAGCCTGCTCAATGCATTTGCAATATTCTGTTTGTGATCGAAAAGGCAGTGCCTTATCAACATTTATTCTATTTTGTTAGAATTTATACAGTGTTATTTATTTACAGCAAAACTATTGATGTTTAAAAAAGAAACAAATAGTGTTTTATACCCTGACAGTTTGGGTCCAAGAAAAATAAGGCGAGCTGTTGTGGATTTTAGTAATTTTAGTGTCTTTCCATGGTTTAACCATTTCATCTTCGTACATCCCCTCTGGCCACAGGAATTTATTTCTTTTGAGATGACATCAAACTGCTTGAAAGAAGCTGTTAACAGCATGGCATCTTGTATATACACTGCATTGGTAACTGCGCACCCTCCAATCCTGTGAATGAACGTGAATTTCCATGCTCTGTAAATTGGCGGCTCATGCTAAATTAATTTTTTTTTGTTTGGTTTTTTTTTTGTTTGTTTGTTTTTGTTTTTGCATAAAAACCATGCGGTTAATGTGTGGAAGCAGCAAACACACGCACACTTTTATAGGTGAATGTTTAATTCCTGTTGATTTTTCTTCCGTGAGTGTCCCTCTAGAATACTGGCAGTAAAAGCCCACAGTCCTATGGAAAGAAAACATAGCACAAATCATTTCAGAAAACCTTTTTAGAATCACTTTCGTGCCTTTCTCCGACTAAACAGAAAAGTTCTAACTGGCAGTATGGAATTCTGCAATAGGATAAATCACACACACTTTCTAGGTGGGTAATGACATTAGTTGAGCTCCCAGCACGAAGGGAAAAGGCAGCTGCGGATGTCCACGTTGCTCATGAGCTGACTCACAGATATGTTTGCAACATGCTGCAATTTCATCAAGCCAGACAAAGTACCAGCTCGTCAGATCCGATGACGACAAGGAACAGGTACTCTCTAAAGCAGAAGAAATAGCATCATCTCCAGAATGAGAGCGCTGCAGCTTTCACAGCACGTTTTTGTTCATTGTTTGCAAGCATCCCCACAGTGGTGGAAAACCTGCACTCCTTGCACAACCACCTCTGCCGCTTGCTCAGGGAATGCGACCAGGAGAGCCAGGAATGCGGAGTTCAGCCTTTAGGAGGCTTGGCGAAGGACAAAGCGAGGAAAAGAAGCAGCCCCATCCATCTCCCAGCTGGCTTGTGGGAGTGGCACCGAGAGACGGGGGGGCCAGCTCCTGCTTGCTCACCCATCCAAAACCAGCCAAGCAGCCATGCACATAAGGACAGCAAGTTTGTTCTCTCTGTTGTACAACAGCGATCCCTTGCAGCAAGGAGGCAGGAAGCAGAAATACAAACGCACCGGCCAACGGGAGCTGGAAGGCCTGTGGGCTCCCCGGCATCTGGGCGCAGGGAAGCCTGTTTGGGAGTGCGGCTTGCGCAGCGCCTGCGGGGTTCAGGCTGGCATGGACATGCCTGTTTACGAATCAGGTCACAGGTCCACACGCATTCCCCAAGAGTGCTCACGCTCTCCTTCTATGCTAAAACAATCTGTCCCTGCCCACATCTACGGGTGTCATAAATCTATCCTGCTGCTAAAAGCCGCCTATTCACGTTGCAGCGGTCACGCCGGCTGACAGAGTGCCGTCCTGCAGAATCGCATGCAGAAGTTTTTGGCTTTTCCTTTCAACCTGTATTTCACAACGGGTTTATTTGCAATGGTGACAAAGACATTTTTACAGCAAAATCTAGCTAACGTGGTGATTTTTTTCAAACATTCAAAGGAAAAGCAACACCCCTGCCTCCCAAACAGGATTTTTTAGTCCTTTGTGATCAAGAAACAAACTGGTTTTCTATCACAGTCCCCTGTCTGTGCAAATACATCCACTTCTGCGTTCAGATAAAATGTTTTCAATAGACTCTTGACTGGGCTCACAATTACTTAATGCACATTTGGTCATGCTTATCATATCAAAGTTTGGACCACAGAGATTCATCTTACAGGACAAAGTTTCCCCCTGAGCAAAGGTTTATTATCTAAGGAAGACTCTCTGAGTTCCTCAGGGGCTGTAGCACCAAAGAGTTGCCTACTGGAAATCACAGGAGAAATGCATCAGCAGTCATGGGAGCAAATCTGGTTCTGAGGAACTCAGACTCTGGCTTTCTGAAGGTCAGAATGTTTCATACATTAGGCAAGGACTGCCTTATTAATGCCATTTTATTTTAAAATGAAATGCTTCTCCCTTATCTCCAGTGTGTGTTGCATCACGCTTGTATGGCGGCAGGCTCTTTATCTGCACTGCTTATGGGGTTCAATGGCCCATCTTGCCTTCAGTGCCTTTGAATTCTCAAATTTCCACTGGTTTTCCCCTACAGATTGACAGTGGAGAAACACGGGAGCCAACTTGGGACACAATTTCATTCAAGCAGCGCCATCCGGACGTTTTTAAAAAAGTCATGTAGATGTAGTGCTTAGGGACATGGTTTAGTGGGGGACCTGTCAGTGCTAGGTTAAATGATTGGACTAAATGATCTTATAGGTCTTTTCCAATCTAAGCAATTCTATGATTCTATGATCCCTTTGGCTTGCTTTCCTCCCGTATCCTTGAGCTCCATGAAGGAGAAAGGCATGTCAAACCAGTCACCTTCCTCTTCAAAACATTAAATATTTTATGAGTATGTTGAGCAGCAAACCACATGAAGCAGTATTATTCTATTAGCACACGTGAGAGGGCTCTCAATAGAAGCAGGAATTCAGCGGTCATGCTAGGTGGACGCAGTAGGTGCTTACCAGATGCTGAAAGCACGCCGGTCGCCTTGCAGAGCTTGCTCCTTAGGGCTTGATCCCATAAAGCCCTCAGCTAGATCCCACACACTACGTGCCGCTGGTCTCAGATGGCACTACTCACACGCACAGAAAGCCCGCACGGCCAGATGGCTTTAGGGGCTACCTTACATTGAAACACTCGGAAGGGACTAGTGACTCAGGAAAGACTCTGCTCCTGTCCTTTACCTCCACATCACTATCCGGTATGTTTTCCAGGTCCTGTTTATCCTGTTCCTAAACCCTACAGTCAATCCTATACCGGATGTAGAGGAAAAGGGTAACACACAGACTTGGACTTCATAAACTCTTCCTCTGCCCAATTCCTAAACCCCACCAAAGCTGAGAAAAGTTCTGAGTAGAAAAAAAGACATGACGGTGGTAAACATACGCGCTTGAAGCCACGACTGACTGACCAGCACTGATAGACACAGACTGGCTCCTCCCGTATTTACAGGCACTACAGCTACGCGATTGAGACAAAGCAGCCTCTGGCTTCACAGTGCTGCAGCACGCCATTACAGAGCCCCTGCAAGGGTGTCTTAGTCTGCGCGTTCGGTTTTAGTTTGGGAAGCCCTTATAATGTCAGCTGCTGTTTTGTTACAATCGTTAAGGCTGGATCAATAAAATTCACAAGAAACAGTTGGTAAGGGTTATTTGTTGGCAAATATTGAGACGCTTCACTGGCTCTTGCAAGGACTTGCATAACTGCCCTCAGACCACATGGTTGACAGTGGAAGAAGCCTTTCACTCCCAACAGATTTACTTGTGTGCAGCTCCTTCACTATTTGTGTTTAAGTTGATTTTTAAGAGTAGAAAGTGCTGTGGATTACAAACACTAGACTTTATCAAACTCCCCAAAATCTTACACGTGCCTCAGTATTGCTTTGCTTTATGTTCCAAGAAGTCAAGCTCATTTTCTATACACGAACTCAAGGTCACTTTCTGCTTACAAGATCAAGGGCCATCCATTCAGCTTTGCAGCTCAAAAGCAATGTCAAGGTAGCGGAGGCAGCCGCTGCGCAGCCCAGGTGCTAGCCCCCGTGCTGCACAGCGCTGTGCTGGCAAAAGGCTTTAGCAGTGAAAGAAAATCGATCACACTGACCGTTCAGTGGTTGGCTTTCAGCTTTCATGAGTAACTTTTCTTCTCCACGTGTCTGACTTCTTTCTTTGTCTTAACCTTATAAGCTTCTCCCTGCTTTAAAGGAAAAATATAAACATTCACATAGTCTGCAGAGAGTGCTTGTAATTATAAACCTGCTTCAAAAACAGGCTCCACATTTTGCTGTAACAGGATAAGTAAAAAGCAGTTAAATGACATTAACACTTCATTTCAAAGATACACACACTCTACTTCTCCACTCTGCTGAGCTGCAAAAGCACAGGCCTGAAATATCATCTTCATCACCTACAATTTCAGCACGACCCCTGGGCTGGAGTGCCCGACTGGCAGCCCTCGGCACAGCCCCTGCCATCAACTGCAGCGGGATTCAGCGCCACCGTCAAGGAAAATCACCTTTCCCAACCGGCCTCCCGGCTCAGCTGGGATTGGCGGACATTTCCAACAGCATAGGCCACGGCTGCTGTTATGATGTTTCACAACGTCTGTGCTTTAAAGTGAGCAGGTTAGTAATGGAATAAAGGGAGGAGGAAGAAAGCCAGCAAAACCCACCACCAAAACAGCGCAGAAGTAAAACCAATGACAGTGACAAGCAGTGCAGGTTTCAGTGTCTTTAAAACAGCAAACCCCAATATAAAGTTCATCTTTGCTCATTAAAAGTAGCTCAATCATCATCTAAAAATAAATACTCCAGTAATCACAAGCCTCTTTCACATCAGAGAAAGGCATCTGTTTATGTGTGGTTATCGGCAGAATTTACCCCTCGGGTGATCCGCATTGATGTATTTGTAACTATTTGTAGTTTCCGACTAATCTAATCTGGTGTAGCAAATTGAAAATATTTACCCTTTGCTGGGCAGGATTTATTTTTTCCCTGATAAAGGACTATGAAAGAGGGAACAGAAATATGTTTGTTTCAATGCTCTTATTTCTGTGTTGTGTCCCCCCCTCCCTTTTTTGCTTTCTTTTTTTTTTTTTTTATTGCCGGCAGATAAAAGAGTATTTGTTATCTTTGTTTTTGAATCTGTCTTCACTCGGACAAAAATTCCATTAACCCCAATGACAACTTTACTGGAGCAAAGACCTCCCAGGGCCATGTGCTGGGGAACAAGGCATGAGCACCCCTGGAGCCATTTGTCTCCAGAGGTGCTGCCCATTCCCCCGAAGCCTCCTTGGGACAGAGGACAGCTCGGGGCACAGCCTGTCTACGCCTGCCCACACGCCCGCAGACCCCCGCAAGGGGGCTGGGGCGGGCTGGGGCACAACAGGCCTGCCCTTCCCGCTGCCCTCCTTTCTTTTTGGGGGTGCTGAATCTGGGCACAGTCCGGGCCTACAGAAGGGCTCCTGATTTTAACTGCCAGGGACAAAATCCTGTCTTGGTGCTTGCCTGGGTATGTTCACGTTGCCTTGAATCCTGCAAACCCTCAGTCACTAGCACAGGGGTATTACGCAGGGGAGCGAGAGGCCGGTGGGAACCAGACTGCAGCTCATTCCTTTGGGCTGGTGAAAAAGCAACACACTACACCTGTGGGTGTAAGGTGCAAATTCTGCTAAGGGCTTACTTAACCAAACCCACGGACACGGCTCATCTGGGTGGCACAAACCAGGCCCCAAACCTATGGTTTAAGCCTGCTGCCTGTTATACAGAAACAGATGTTAATGCTTCTGTGCTGACAGACTGCAGCCAGGCCCCCTTGACACAGCCCCTGCCTGCACAGAGCACAAAGAGAGACCCCTGCCCCGTTTCCCAAATGCACAACTTGTCATTGACCGCAAGCACTGCGCTTTGCCAAGGGTTCTTGTTAAATGCAAACCTCCAGCCCTTTAGCACTTTTTAGCAGTCAACACAACCCCCTGTGTCTACCGTTATTTCCTGGTAGCCCCCGTCCCATTACCATTTCACCAACTTTCCTCTCATGGGGGATAACAACGCGTCTTACAACCTTCCGGGTGATCTGTGGGAAGCAACATGAAAAGGATCGATTTTTTTTTTTTCCCCCTGGATTCTAAAGGGAGAAGGTATGTTAAAAGAAGTTACTTGAATGCAAAGACTCAGAACAGTGATGCAATTCATGATTACTTTTCTCGTGATGACGTTGCCTTCTTCGTCGGTAAACTGTTCCTCTGTTACAGATTCACCAGGAATGTTTTTTGCTTCCTCACCCTAAAGAACGTGTTATAAGATTAGCAATATAGCCTATATTCTGCCAAACCCACACATATTTCCACATCAATCCAAGCAACAAGCACATGCTAGCTTCAACTTTATGTAACAGATTGCTTTATGTCACACAGAGTATGAAAGCCTTGCTCATTTAGCATGCCAATACCTGTGCATTTATTCTACAGAGTGTGTCCTTAAAGCCTGTAGGGAGCTTCTAGCACATTGTTCTTATTAACTAATTCATGACATGAAGCTCTCTGGGCAACAAATCATCTCGCGGTCAGCCTGAGTCCTATGAGATGGAGGCACAAATTCATGACCACATAATCTCTAACCAGACATCAGTCATCTTTTCACAGCTTCTCAGTGCCCAGCGCACACAGGCACATGGTCTAACACCAAAATAAGGTGGGGGAAATTTGGGATTTAAAAAAGACAGCTATGCCTATTGCTTGCTAAACACAAGATCTTAAACACACGCACAAAAGACAAGACTTCTCAGCATTTACAAAATGGAGAAAGGTATCTTACGTGACAATTTTCCTGGCACGGTAACGCCTGCCAACCTGCCGAGGAGCCTCGGCAGCCTGGTGTACGACTTACTGAGATCAGCAGCACTCCAGCCATCGCTTCTTGTAGAACCAGCAATTTGTAGGACCAGGATAAATAAACGTAAAAGCAGTTTCCTAACTGCTATGCTACTGACTTAATACCATTACAAGAATTATTGCTCAAATTATAAATAAATGACATTACTTTAGAGTCTAAGGCTAGCTGGCAGTCATGAACTCGTGTTCCAGAAGAACTATGACAATTTTATCTCATAAAGTCATGTTTCCAAACCTGGGTGCTGAAGCAAGCACTGATGCTTCAAAAACACCCAGTCTGTGCTTACTTATTGCATATAAATAAGCAAATATAATCATAATGTAGCTGGCCTACATATGAAAAATTTCCACACGTAAACGAATAACCCTTTAAACAAACAAACAAATCCTTAAAACTTTTCTTCTCCCCTCACCCTCAACCCACTATGGAAAAAATGGCAACTAGAGGGAGGAAGCAGAAAGAAACATTGTATAAAACATGTTATATCAATATTAACGACAACAAAATATTTGAAATGAGATTATTACAGCTCAACATCAGGCTTTCATAATGCTTCTGCATACTAAGCAGCATAGGGCAAATATAATTCCTGTTTACTGTGGTCTATACGCTACACAGTTGTCTACATACATTAGCTCCTGCCACTGCTCTACAATGAACAAATACAGTGATGCCACATTTAATTTTTTTAACCGTTTTCCCTGCAAACACAGCTTTTTCAATCCGTACATTATAACACTAGCTTTGTATGCTATTTCTAAGCTCTAAACCAAACAAACCTTTCCTTTTGTTTAGAAGCCATTTGTGGTCTTTTCTATAGCCAAGCTTCTCCATTTTCCTCGCTTTAGAGGAACCGCAGCAGGCAGAAGCCAGAGGGGAGTGCTGAAGGGCAGAGGGCAGCTCTGCCGCTGACTGAGCCCGCGGTCGGCATTTGGCATTACTCAGAAGTGCAGAATTTTTGCTTATTTCATACTGAAAGCTGTATTGAAATTACCGCTTGATAATGAACAGTTTCAGACATTTTACGTGTCTTTTTCCCCATGCTTTCACAGGCTATATACAAAATGGAAAACTTGTTGAACTTTGATGCTTCAGGAAGCGTCACCGAGAGAAGGGCAGGCTCCACAGCCAGGCAGGTGTCACTGCGCAGGGACACAAGGATGAGGTCTTGCGTCTGAGAGACACCTGGGGCTGAAGAGACCTAGCTGAGCTCCCCAGGCCTGGGAACGGCGGCATCCCTGCAAGAAGCGCGGCAGAACAAACAGCTGCTGAAGCCTTCAGACAGAGCCCGGGCTGGGCCCGTGCAATTCCTTTCCCAGAAGGACTCCGCTGAGGAGTCACGGGCAGGAGAAATGACGTGCTTGCCTAAGCACCGATGTCAGGCTATGCGCAGGAGGGAAGTAAGAGGCTGGCCTCCGCGGTGAGCGGGGCCCCGACGACGGCAGCCTGGCTCCTTCCTTTCTCATGAGCGAGACAGCAGAAATGAGAACGGCACAGGGACTCCTGCTGCGGCAGGGGGGCGATGACTGGGTAAAGGTTTTGGGAACTGAAACCTGTGGGGTTTCCTAGCCACTACGGGGGGAAATACTGATTCTGGAGACTTACTGCTTTTATCAGAAGCATAGCAGATGGGGAACTAGCTGCACAGTTTCTTTCCTGGCCTCCCACCCGTGGGCTCAGAGACTCCCCAGCGGGCTCCCGCACCGTGCCCTAAGGGATAGGAGGGAACCCCGGCCCAGACGTCCCTCCCATCCCATGGAGCACAGAGGTATGGAGAGGTTCCCTCTCATGAACAGGATCTCCAAAGCCACTACAATAAAACAGCAAAGTCACCAGACTACCTGGCACGCCAATGCTGCTTGCATGTGCTGGTCCTTTGCCTCCTTACTGCCACTATGAGCAAGGTTATCCCTTAAACCAAGTTAGCGAGAATTACTGTGTTCAGCTTTAAAGTGAAAAATGTATTGATGCACTGAAAGATGTCTCTTGGAAGAAAATGCAGTTTTAAAGGTACGGCGAATCTTGGTTTTTAATTAGCTACATGCTCCTTTAAGCACAATTTAAGGATAAATGCTGGAACTACTCAGCAGTCAGCACGCATGAAATCCAGCTTTCACAATTCTTTTGCTGGTGGGTAGTTAAACAAATTGCAGGAGGGCTCACAATTGGCAGGAGGTAGATCTGATTTACTGACATTTCTAATCCTATGCAGTTATAAAGACGGATGTTTGCTAGGAAAAAAACCCCTCACCCACTGGCAGTTTTACTTGTCAGTTCTCAAACCAGCTTTGGGTTGGAATGGCACATTAGATGACCTTGTCAACAAAAGCTGTTTTTAAACACAAAGCTGGTGCATCTGCATCACGGCTAAAGAATAAAATCCTTTCTGCTGCATCATACTCTTCATTTTACTCTTGACCCATCAAAATCACTGTCACAATACCAAGAGCTTTAGAAAAGCAGGGAGAAAACTTAATACCACGATTACTGGAAGCTCAGTTATATCCCTGGGACTAAACCATACAAAGGCTGCCTCAGCCCCAGAACATGCCAGGAAGCTTTGCAAAGCAGAGTGCTTTAATGTCACCCTGCTCGCTGGAGTGTAGTCCTGCCAAAACCAGCTGGTATCCTCTCTCTGCTGCTCTCCAGGGCAGGAGAAGCAAAGAGCTGCTTCCTCAAAGTCTTCCGCCAGCTCTACTGATTTTCTCTACAGTTATTTGTAGATTATGGGTGTTCCCAGGGACCTCCAGATAAACAGAGTTATACAGTCGGTGCTGCAGTATTGTGCCAAAGTTCACTGCAGATTTGTCAGAGCTCTGGTTTTCGTTCATGTTTGTTTTGTTACTAGAGGGATAATAGTCTCTTTTATTCCTCCTATACATCTAGTGTTGTTGTAACAGTGGAGAAAAAAGGTGCGGCTGGATGTCTCTTACCCAGATGGATAAAAAGGAATTTAAAAGCGAGCGGAAATAAGCAAGATGGAAAAATCCTAAATATTTAATTTTGCCAAAGACCAGAGGCAATGCTGCAATGGGAACAGGAGCTGTACAGAGCGCTCAGACCTCTTCCCTTACTGGCCTAAGCCACCATCAAGACATAATCCTTTCAGTCTCAAGATCGCATTCTTGCAATGCATAAACAGCAGCTGCGCCTCGGTCTCCTTGGGGTCTCAAGCCTCTGTGGCAGCGGCAGCAGAAACAAACATCTTTCATTAAGGTCATTTTCATTAGTGAGTCCTGCCTACTCAGGGAGACCTTGTTGATCAGACGCCATGACTCTCCGCCTGCGCCTGTGCCGAGCCTGTACTTGCTTGTTTGCAAATGTATTGCTAAAGCCATGGGGGGCGGGGGAAGGACACACAACAACAAACCAACAGGCAAGCCAAGGAGACCTGAAAGGAAAAGGTGCCGCAAATGGGGCACAGAATAGTCCAATACTGGGAGCTGGGTCACAGGACTGTTGGCTTGTTGCATGGAGGACATCACGACGAACAGACCTTGTGACAGCACTTGTAGTCTGTGGTTTAATTTACCTCTGTGTTACCTTACTGAGGCTGGCAGCTCCAACCCTGCCAGCCTCTCCGGGGGCGAGGGCACTTAGGGGGCAGAGCAATTCTGCAGGTCCCCCAGCCTGGCAGGGACTGCAGCCGAGAGGCTGCCCCCAGCTGAATACGCAAATGGAAACGCTTCCCATGTGCCTTACATGGTGCACAGGCCCTTAACTCTTCATCTACAGGATGGCCACATATTCACTGTCCATAAATAAGTTTCCTCTGGATAATAAGATCATGGAAGCCGCTGGTTCTAGTTCTGACTGACTGCTGCTCAGGCTCCCATGCCACTCCTCCAGTGCGGGCTGAACCAAACCCTCCGCAATCAGTAACGGGGGGTTTCATGGGCAAAATGCATGGAAAGAGTCAAATAAATCTTTAATAAAAATTGGCAAGAAATAACAGAAGTCCAAAATACAAAATGACATCAGATTTGAATAACCCCTGCTTAGAAATCTATTTTATTTTCCATTACAAAATTCTACCATCAATCTTTTGGCAAGAATCTTACTAAACAGTTTTTGCCAAAAATTTGTACCCATGAAAGATTTAACAACCTCTGAAAAAGCATGAAAAATTAGACACTGATTTCTGTCATGACTGGATAAAAGGAGCTTTGGATCAGGCTCTGAATGTGCACATTGTGGCAACACTCTTATTTTTCCCTTGTGTGCTAATTGCTTGCATTCCTGTGCTACCATAAAACCCCGTTTCTTTTGCAATGCCCCATCCCATCAATCTGCCATGTGAACAGAAGAGGGGAAAGGACGCAAAACCAAAAACATATGCACTACCTTGAGGTTAGAATACGATCCTATTACATGTGGAAATGGGCATCAGTCCTTGCTTGTCTGGTTTTATGGGCTCAGCCCTCTGAAGTGCTAAATCCCATGGGAACGTGCTCGAGAGTGCTGAACACTTGACAGGACTCAGCTCTTGGACTGCTGGGAAAATACCTCTGGGGGAGAGGAAAGCTTTTCTCCATATTTGGGCCAGGACAGAGAGCTAAGGTAGCAGTTAAACGGAAACGGTAGTGTTCACAATAATGCGGAACGGCACTGAAAGGAAAAACAAGTTGGGAAAGAAGAACAAAGGTAATGAAGCAATTCAGCCCTGACAGAGGCTGTGGACGCACATAGCAAAGCCTTTTTTTCCACAGGACTCAAGTTATCCTCAAGGTTTTGGCGTTACCAAACTTTATCCCTGCAGGCTATGTGAGTACCTCTGTTGCTTTTAATGCAACACGCAGGAGCGATGAATATACGCTACAGTAAAACAACGCAGCTCCCATGTGCAGCTCTGCCCAGCGGAGACTCCGAGCGCACCCTCGTCCCCTCCCCGCTGCGGCTGTTGGCACAAGCCGGCAGAGCGGGCCGACAGCACGGGCACGGCACTGCCGTCCATTTATGAAGCCTGCGCCCAGGTTTTTCAGATGTTCAAACCAGTTTTTATTCCAGAGAATGCCGACTCAACAAAGATTTCTAGAGCCGGCTCCTAAGCAAACATAACGTAAGACAGTATAGGGTAAGTGCTCCCAGGGTCCGGGTGTGACTGCAGATAAGCACTGGGGCATTTCATCCTCAGTGCGCGGCAGGCTTGCTGCCTGGGGGACAGGAGAGCCAGAGGGCAAATGTCTCTGCCTCCTACTCCGCATCGCCCCTTAACAACTATTTGGCTAGCCAGGAGTGTCAGAAAGCACAGGAGTAGGAGGAGAGCCCGACTCCCCTCTCCGCTACTGCTACGTGCAAGCGATGCCAGCCCCGCTCAGCGTGAGCCCCAGAGAGGGGCACCGGGGCTGTGGGGTCGGGCACAGCACCCGCTCGCCGGGCACTCAGGCACTGGCAGAAAGAGACTGCTGCTCCTGACCGCTGCTCGGGGCCCTGCAGCAGAAATACAGGAGTTATTTTCACTCTGTATGCTGACAGTGTTGCTCCGTGCCTCTGAGCACTACATCCTGAGACCTCCTCCCTGAATGAGGAGCTGTTCCTCAGTTTGGGCATGCTCTCACAGCGGTTTCAGTTCACCCAAACTGAGCCTCTGCTCCCAGGAATGGGCAGAAATTAAAGTCCAGATCTCTACCAATGTTAAAGTTTGATTCTTCCCTTTCGTACCACCATTTCATGAACTTTACACGATCAAAGTATATTTACTGAAATGCTTGTTTCCACTATCAAACCCTTTCCACTATCAAACTCTTTCTCTAAAGGGCCTGATGATTGCTGCTTTGAAAATTTTTCTTGTTCTCTTTTAAGCTTGTCTTCAGATGCAGAGTGGGGGATATAAAAGAAGCTATAGATCATCAGAAAATGGCAGAAGTATCACATGTATTTTCTAATCAAGAGACAGGTACAGCTCTAATCCAGTTCGGATCTGACACGTTCCCAACAGAGCAGGTTCAGCCGCCTCCACTCACTGAGCACACCCTCCCGACTGCGTCTGCACTAGCTGCAGATCACAGCACTACATACGCTGCTTTACCATTGCTCTGTTAAAAGTTCAACCCCAAATTATACCGCCGCATGTAAAAACAATTTTCTATGCCTTTCTCTAAACACAGCGGATGTACTTGGAAGGCACGTAAAGGCTGCCTTTTACATATTTTCTTTTTTCTATTCCGACATTTCCTGACTCCCAACCAGTGGACACTAAAATAGTTCAGACACAAATTGGGTGGGGGACCTCAGCCACAGGCCAACTATGCAGCCTTTAAAATTTTCAGCACGCGGATACTTTGTCTTACCAGAAACGCTCTTACAGCATTCGAGGCCCATAATCACCCGCAGGCCACCTGCCCCATTTGAAAACAGAAACCACATTCCTATTTCTGACCAGTCATGTCTTATCCGCAGAGGGAATTACTGAGGAAGGGTTATATCCTGACCTGCCCAGGGCCTTTCATGGAAGGCAGCAGGTTCTGCCTGTAAAGATGAGGTATCGGACAAAATACTCACTTCTACTGAGCTCATTTTTGCAATTCTTGCCCTGTCCCAAACAGAAGCATGACCGGTATACTGAAGAAGCCCAGGGTGAAGACAGTCAGAAACGTCATCCTGCCTTTTCCAAAGGTGTCTGTATCTTGGACAGGTAAGTAGCTGGGCAGAGCAGCCTATCTGCCATCCATAGCATACAGAAGGTGCAGTGTCTATATGCATACTCTTCTCCACAGAGCATGCGAATAAGCAGCAATATACGTATGTGCAGAGTGTCACGAATCATTCCTAAAGTAGGCAAACTCGGCTAGTGCTGTAATAGCACTATGGTGGCTGGCGGTCTTTGTGGTGGCTACATGATTTTCTAATAAGAATCTAATAAATCCTGTAAGTTACTGAGGGAATAACATCATGGTTTCCAATGCAGAATTATTTTCTTATGCTACACGCTGCAGGCAAATAAAGCCATAATATATGACCATACAAGAAAAAATAGGAGGGCAAATGCAATTATTTATATGACCATGCCATTGTTATCAATATATAAAGTATATTATGCTGTAAATAAAGGTCATCTGTAAATAAATATGCTAAATAAAGCCTGCTGAAGGCAATGCAAAGACTTACGAACTTTGGTAGGTTTTAAATCAGGATCACCTGCTGTTTTGAGGTTTTCCAGAATTCATTAAGCACTTAAGACCACAAGTTTCAACCAGAGTACATGGCTCATACTTTTCTATATCCCACTCCTGTACGTTCCTGTAATTTTTTAACTTGTAATTTAGAATTTTTTTAAGAAAACAGAAAAAAAGAAAAAAAACCTGTCGCCCATATCTGTCTGCAATTCATTTTGCTCTGCATCAGACCAACACACTGCATCTAGCTGTAGTCTTTAAGGTGCCATGCAAAACAGTGGCAGTGAAGGGACACAACATGCCATGCAGCACAGTTGTTCTCCAGCAGAAGACAACCATAAACCTCTGGGTTAAGCAAGGAAAGGCCACCTAGCACTTGGTTATAAGTACATACTGGCAACGGAAAGCACACTACCAGAGGGACTCCGGTATGCCAAAACTGACATTCTGACACAGCAGTCCAAATCCACGTCCATGCCAGCGTCGCCTCAGGAATGCAAATCACAAAATACCTTCAGAATCAACCGCCGTCGATAAACTCTTGTAGTAATTCTCTGCTCTTCATCTGAGCTCGAATCACTCTCAATCTCACTGTCACTGTCACTACATTCCTAATAAATGCAGTTTTAGTACATTTGAACAGCACATTTGCAAGACAGAACATGCTGATCAGAACTAGGAGAAGAAAACAGAGGTTATCATGGACAGTGGTTTTCCTGTCTCTGTTACATACATAATGACTCGCAGTTTTGCTCTTAAAGTGCATGGCGGGAGGAGGCCTTTTCGCTTCTTGGCATGCTGTAGCTTGATGATTATACCAGGTATTGAATATCTCAGCAGCTCTTAAGTCTTAGAAAATGGTATTTGGAATGCATTTGACCTATGGAATTTCTAAATCTTAGGTAGTTGTTAAAAATTTTGTGTACGAAAAAGCCTTGTCATAACTCCTTGCTTCTGTCTGCTCACAAATTAACGTTTCAAACAAATTGTATGGATTCACAAGGTATGGGAAGATAAAGAAAGATGACAATCATGCGGAAAGGTTCAGTGGAGCACCTCCACAAAGAAGATTACAAATAAGCATTTTGAAGAACTTCTCCATATAAATGGCTTTCCTGCTCAGCATTTATCTGCTTTTAAGTAGCAAAACTATAGTGTGAAGTACAATCTTTCTGCATTTTTTAAGAAGGGAGCTGGCAGACCTCAGCTCAGGGTGAGGGGGAACAGCCTGATGCAGGTCTCGGCTTGGTGCCGGGAGGCCCCACAGCCACACACAGGCACCTGCTCTCTCCTGGCACCTTCTGACAGCCCCCATGTTTTCCCCTCCAAAACCCAAGGAGCTCCTTGGCTTCGGGGCCGAGCAGCTCTGTGTGCCCATGCCTGGCAAGGAGCTTCATGTGTGTGTGACGGACACAGGGCAGAGGCCCTTCTCACACGATGTTTGGCCGAACCACCCTTTTTGCGAATAGAGAAATTTGAAAATTTTCTCGGTAATGACTCGGTGACAGCCCCAAACTGATTTTGAAGTCATGAATAGTGGATATTGCTAGCTGCATTTCTGTTTCGCTTTTTTGAGTCTGGCCCAAGACATCCCAAACAAGAAGCATTTCTCAGAAACAATGTGTAAAGTAAGAGTAGGCATAGGTGGGTGGAAGAGAAAAAGGACTATATAACAAAAAGCATTTAGGGCAGGATGACAGTATTCACCTGCATGTAAAGTCTCCTGCTGTCCTCTGACACTAGCCGAATATATATACAAAAAAATTATCATCCAACCCTATCCTGAAGAAGTAACAAGAAGCAGGAGAAGATTCCCAGAGGGCACGAAGGTTTTGGAGGAAGAGTTATTTTTAATAAACAGCTTCAAGTGGTTTATTTGTGATGGAATTCTGACAGTGGGCGTCACCTTGACCATGTGATGGACATCACCTTCTTTGGGATAATAGAGCAACTGTGCTCTGCTCCTCTCTATTTAAAAGATCATTGGAATCTGATGCTTGAACATTCGTGGAGAATTATATGGTCTACATCGTCACTGCGCTGCTTTTGTAATCTTTTGGGCATTTATGTAGACTTGGGATGAGGCCAACTATTTTTTTCATCCATGTCACCAGGCAGCAGCCCAATTATCATTTGTCTGAGTTTACCTCTTGTTGCAAACTGTGTGCCAAAACACTGATGCATCCCTCACCCTGCAGGTAGATGACTGTTGCTTCTTAGCTCTTTTCCAATGGGTCACAGACAAAAATCTTTTACTTTGGGAAGTAATTTTATTTTGTTCCCTCTTTCTTTCCACAAAAATAAATCTGTTTCTTCTATGCTTTTCTCTTTATGGAGCATTTCTGAAGAACACCTTGCAGAAAGGCTGCAGCTGAAATTCTCTTTCTGTTTTCATGACAGTACATGAAGTATCTGACCATGAATTGGACTGTGTTAGTAACTAAACTGTTGACTTCAAAGTAGATTAGAAGATATTCTTGGAGAAATATCGACAAGATATTAGAAGCACTTCTTGTCATTCTAACAAACACTAGCTTGTTACTCATTCAGGCTTTGTGAGAGACTCACGTTTAGAAATTACATTATTTTTCGGATACCAGTTTATTCAAAGATCATGTCTATAAAAAGACTTGTTATTTAGAAGGTAATATTATCATCCTTTACCAATAAAGCAAAAGTAGTGCAAAAAGTACGCGTACGAAAAGCACGCGCTTATTCTTCCCAATCCAGATGGGATATCCAAAAGTAAAGAGCACACAAAAGCGGATGACAACTTATCTTGTCACTGATGGGAATCCAGAGGGGGAAGTGCAGCACTGTTGCACACCCTCAGCATGTGACAGTGTGCATCTACACTCATCTCTGCTTTTAAATGGATGATAATAATATCAGCCTGAGGTCTGCCCCAAAGCCTACCGACACTAAAGGAACTCTGCCATCTGCCTTTAACTGCCTTTGCAGAAGGCTCTTACATTTTTTAAGTATTCCATTAATTAGTGAACATTAGGAAAGATCTTCGCTCCTTCAACTCTGTCACGAACTAATAACAAGATAATAACAATCATATGCTGCATAACTGCTGAGACTGATTATGTTACCATCTAATAAAAGAACTCTTGGTTGTATAATCGAAAGAATAGTTTAAAATGAACTAATTTAAACCTGAATGACTTATTGCAGCCCACCACAGCCAACACTTTTATTGTGCTACAATAAAAAAAAGCGCTATATCATGTAGAAGCAATTCTACTGAAATACCTCGCTTCCAGAAGTCATAATCTCCTCCTGTATTACGCCTGGGCAAAGACAATCTCAGCAGAGAGAGGAATGTAGAAGAGCCTCTGCAATTCCCTTTTTCAGCCGGGTTCCCTGCCGGCCCTGTGGTCTATTCCGTGGCAACCCTCCCGCTGCTGGGGTGCAAGGTGCATGCGGCTACGGGGCTATAAGCCATTCTTTGAATCAACGTTACTTTTAAGCTTCTGGGAAATAAATATAAGGAACTGAGAAATCTATTAAAATCTTCAGTCCTGCAGTGCAAGCCGGGCAAGGTAAGAATGAAAGGGAGTCCCTCCACGGTATTTTAAGAAGAAAGAACCACCACCTGGAAAAGTGCTTTCCACATTTGGAAACTTTTTGATTCCTCTTGGCTGGATGCACTTTGGAGATGGGATGAACGAGGCCATGAAACAAAATACCATAAGCAGGAGATCAAATATTATCCAAAATTTATTTTTCTACAAATTAGCAGAGTAAAAAACTGCAGTGGGTATTGGGGACAAGGAGCAGGACAGAGGCCAAAGAGTCCCTAAATCTCTTTGCTCACTTCAGTGTCACAAAAAAGAGTGGAAACCAGTGGGCATCACCTTACTGGAAACAGATGGAGGACGGCTGAGCTGTTTGGCACTGTTTGCACAGGTGGTATGTCAGGCCAGGAAAGCGGCGTGCTCCCCAGCGATGAGGGACAGCCGTCCCAGAAGCTGCTCTAACCTCTTCCAGGGCTCGGGGGCCAGTCAGGCAGAAGGTTACACAGCCCTGCTTGGCTCCTCTGCCTGCCCCCACTCCACCTCATTCTATTCACACCGCAGAATATAAATTTCCACTAACTTCCATTTTTCTTAATTTAGCAATAAATAGAAAAGGCATAAAGAAAGATTAAAAAAACCTCACAAACAACATTACAAGTCTTACAAAAAATTATGTCAAGCAATAGGGACTCCTCACACAGTTAATTATTACAGGACATACTGTACCTTCTGTTCAGACATTACTGCTCCCTCCTCCTCTTGGATGCTTGTTCTTGGCTTGCCATCCTCAGAAATACTCCAGCTCATCTTCTTCACACTGACAGGCACAGATGTTTTGTTGCCTTCTGTTGTTGGCTTGCTAGTCTCTTCCAAAGATTTCTGATATGCTGTTGGTGATAACATGTGCTCATCAGTACCAGCTGAAATCTGGGGCTTTGTTTTCAGGGCCTCTTTGTCGCTCTGTTTTCCCACATCATTTAAAGATTCCTGGATGTAGGATTTAGTTTTCGCCTCTGTTGTGGATTCAGATAGGCTTCCATTTGTTTCTGGCTTCCCTGCTTCTCCTTTGACATATGAGGTAACAGAATCCCTACATTGGTCCGAACTACAAGAAAAAAAAGAATAGACAGCCGTTCAGTGCTTAAATCACAGGCAGAAAGGCAAAGCGCCGAGCCTTTTCCTGAGCCTTCATTCTTAGCACATACGTTTCAGACAGAAAAAAGTAAAATTTTAAATTCAGCTTGCAAACATCTATCTATTTAATAGCTTTGTCTTCTGCATCATAGTTTCTTTTCAGAAGCAACGAGAATATGGTGAACACTGGAAACAAGGTCAAATGTTTTATGTTATTCCCTTTCCACTTGGCAGGGGGAAAGAAAAAGAGAAAGAAAAATAAACAAAGCCTACCATTTCCCTTGTATAATCATGAGAGAAACCCCTGAGGCACTAATTCTTTAACCTGCTCTCTAACAAAGGAAGTGATGAAAGTATCTGTTACAATGCAATTACCAGTAATGACCAAATAGTTCGTGTGTTATTTTTCCCCCAAACTACAATATCTGCAACTCCAGATAAGTCATGCCTTTTAAAAAATCCTGCTATCTGAAAATAAATCCTTAGACAGTTCAGAGTCTCAGTAATACACAAAGCCAACGGCAAGAAAGGTTACTACAAGATAGAAAGCTGACCAAAATTTTGCCTCAGATTACCTACGCACAGGTTTAACGTGCACTTCTGATGTACGATTTTCTCCTCTTTTGCTTTTTTGCTTGCTTTCAGATAAGGACATGAAAATACTACAGCTATTTGCTGGCAAAACTCTTACAGAAGACAGCAAATTGAATTAATCTAGTTAGAAATGTATATGTTATGTTCTTAAGGAAGCCCTTTTACTTCTAGAAGTGATCTACTTTACGAATTTAACACAATATAAAATGCAGAACAACAATGCTTGCTTAACAACAGAAATAGCATCAGCAGTAGATCAAGTGCTTTACAGTCCTGAAAGACAATCAGTCTGCTGAAATCAGTGGCCGAATTCCCACTGGATTCAATAAGAGAGTATCGAATGCTACCTGAAACCTTAAAACATCCTGAGTCAAAGCTGCAAAGGATGTAAACTGCTGACAGACAAATGATCACTCTGCAGATAATCATTCTCTGCTGATTTACAGCTCATGCAGACCTGGCTCCTTCAATTAGTAATCATGGGAGCCATGTTCAAATAAAAGGCAGGCAGGAGCTCTTCACTCAGGGGGTACCAGCAAGGCTGAACACGGCAGCGCATACTGTGAATGTTGAAAGCTTCAGTAGGTCCGAGGGGAGACCGGAAAAGCTCATGCAAGAGAAATGCATTGAGGGTAAGTATGTAGAAGGCATCCAACTCAGCAGGTCATTATGCTGAAAGCAAGTGGCGCTTGGAGACTACTGGAGGAAAACAGGGTATATGTCCGCTCTCCTCCTTCCCTGAGCATCCCCTGCATTCACTGCTGGGAGACAACATACGGGACTGGACGGATTTGCTATCACCATTCTTACCTTCTTATGCCTTGTAGCCCATCTCTTTAAAAGTCTAGTAAATCAGCATGACATAGCACGCTTGAAGTAAGTGTTATAAAACCAGTGACAATTTAAAAATTGGCTTATGGAAAAAGTAACAACTATCTGAGGGAAGGCAAAGAGATGCAACGGAAACGATGACTGCTAAAAAGGTACTCGAGAAATCAGAGTAATGTAGTGTCCTGGTTTCAGATAATGCACATTTTATAGTCCTCGATTCCAGTTACATGCATGCATCTCTTAGATCAATTAAAAATAGAAAAACACAAGATAAAGAAAACAAAAAGTAATATTATCCACTAAACATAATATAAACTACTTCTGAAAAACCTATATTAAGAGTGAAATCTGATAAATATACATTCTAAAAGACAAATATGTCTGAGGCCAAATCGAGTCAACTATTACTTTTTCTTTTAAATACCTATATATATATATATGCACATACATGCATATTCTCTCAGAATAGTAGAACAGCAGCCTCAGCACTGCTCCTGGAGGTAAAAGCAGCACGGGAAGGCTTGCTTACACACACGCACTCTTGTACAAAGGTGCTCACCTATCATCCAAGCGATCTAGCAGGCTACCACCTATTCTGCGTCCCGATGTCAGTGGCTCAGTGACACTTGATGAGTCAGGCTGCCAACCTGTAATTGAAGACATTTCGTGTTCTGCTTGTTGAACACCTTTAAGAATTGACCACACTCTTTCTTCCGTCATCTCCTCAGACTCAGCTCCTTCTTCCAGATGAATGTCCTCAAACAGAGATTTAAGCTTTTCTTCTGTCATCTCCTCATCAGTACCAGACTTTTCTCTCTCAGGCTGTCCAGTCCTTACTCCTGTTTTACTAGTCTCTCCACTCTGCCTTTGTTTAGCATCTTTTGAAATCCCGCCATAACTACCAAGATACCGCGGAAAATCCTTAAGGTCCACTTCCTCCAACTGGCTCTCGCCTACGGAAATATCTTTAGGTGTTCCTTCTCTAGGCACTGAGAAATCGAGTTTGCTGTCGTCCAGTGAAGTGTCTTCTTCAGTCACCACTGGCGGTGCTGCTGCTGTACCATCTACGTGTCCCTGGGAGGTCACTAACACGTCACTCAGTCTACTGGGAGTTCTAAGGGGTGACTCTAGGCTAGAGGTGTCGCTAAAGAAATCATCCTGATGGAAAGGGGTGGGTGGCACGAAGCGCAACCCAGTGGGAGTTTCCAGTTCCACTTGAATGGTGGGAAAACCTAAGGAAGACAGCACATTTGGACTGACTGGGATGAAGCGTGGAGCAACAAATAAGCAAATGTCAAATGATTCATGAGTTACATAAAGTATGAAACGTATGAGGAGGTACAGGTGTGTAAGAACAAATGCAGTTCTGAGAGATGTCTTTACTTTGTCCTAAATAGATGGAACAAAACATGAGTACTGCCAGTGAATAGTACAGCGAAGCCAGTACTTTTGACTATTTTGTAAATAGTCTGTAAAGATTTCAGCAATTGTTTTTGCAGCCATTTTAACATATTAAAGCTATAGCAGATTGTCTTATGAGCATGCAATAAATCAAACGTGGACGAGGGTGGTTGTCCCTTTGTATCCAATACAATCTCTTGCAGCCATATTGTGTAAATCTTTCTTTCCTGGTTTTTATGGTTTTTTAATTTGGAAGTTTAATAGATTTTAAAGCCAGAAGTAGATCATAACATAGGACAGCCACTTGTTTGTCAGTAGGTATTATTTCTAAAACAGGTCCACATTTTTAATATACTTTTATATAAAAATACACAATACCAGCAACACTATGTTACTAATATATATCTCCAATTGAACCACAGAGCCACAAGAATGGAATAGTTAAACAATGAAGAACAGAAATGGATCCTAATGAGGATGCTGGAGAAGAGTAGATTTAAATACACAGCAGGATGAAAAACTAAAAAAGGAAGCTAACGTAGGGATGAGAGAACACAAACACAACAAGGGAGAGCTATATGAATATTTCAGGTACAGTAAAGTTATACAGGTGAGAGGACTGTGGTGAGTAAGGAGATCTTGGTGATCTTGGAGAGTGAGGTGATCTCGGTGACATGGGTACAATCAGATACACTGATCAAATAAAGAGAGAAAAGAAAAATTGATGAAAACATGGGAAAACCATACAAAAGGATTAAATTGAATATATACATAAAAATGACAACAAAATCTGAAGTTCACATTCCAGCAAATAACAGGTTGGGTAACCTACAAAAGGAAACAAATGCATGCCGTGGGGTTAACTTGACATTGTGCTGCCTGCAAAGGGAGGTGCATTAAAAAGGTTTGGTTTTTTGTTTCCTGAATCAGCTGAGAGAAAGGCAAAGGTGGTCTGGTCTTGGTGAGGAAAGGAAGCTTGAGGAAGGTTCAGAGAAGAGGAGAGACAGAAAGCAACTGCAGAGAAGCGTATTTTTTTCATAAAAACATTGATGCTACTATTAAAAGGTGCAATCAACATTTCAAGAGCGACTTTCTTAAAATGTCAACAGAAAATTATTTCTGTAATGCAATGATGCAATGACCAGCAATGCTGCTCAATAATGGAGGTACACTGAGCTTATATGCTCTAAAGAAAATAAATCCTACTAAAATACAGAGAAAGCCCAATACATCAAATCACAAAAACCAAAGGAAGTGTTACTTACAAAAGAAAAATCTTATTTAAGGAGCTATTTATAATACACATGACAAAAATCAAAGTAAAGAAGGTAGCAATTCAGTGCCTGTTAACTAACATTTAAAAGAAGAAAAAACAACATTTAGCATCTGCAACATACTGATAAATAATAAGAATACCTATGGCAATTCTGTTTTACAAGCCGAACTTCATTTATCCTTTTAATCTGGCTCAAAGTTAACCTGCACAATTCTGTTCTCAGTTGGTACAGCTTCCATGTGAGTATTATTACACAATTTTACCCACTAGCAGATTGAAAAAGATACTCTCTTAGGCACTAATAAAACATTTTCTTATTTTTCTGCTGCCATTGTAGAAATGGTCCAAGTGAAAATCATAAAGTAATTGATGCTCACTTGTTTCCAAGAGGCTTGGTAGCAAATTGCACATTAATTTACTCTATGCAATTACTAAGCACTTTTTTCCCCTTGTTCTTCCTTCTCTTTCTCCTCTGAAGAATTCTTACTGTTACTTATCTAGACAGGAAGCCAAAGAATATATATATTTCCAGGTAACTTGGAAAGCATGCAACACCAGGAGAAAAATACTCAGGTCTTGTCAACTGACACCAAGGCTGGTAAGAACAAGCTTACTCGGACATACGTTTGAGGAATCCTGGGCTTAGTCTCTGCGATATTAATGTGCAACCTACGTGTCGTACCATGAGTGTGCTTTAGGAGTGGAAAATGCCTTCACATTAAAAACACGACTTTTTTAAAGTCTAGTTTATACAACCATATTGTATTATTGGACATGTCACTGAACTAAATACGACCATGGAATTCAATTACCATCAATGGGATCATGAAAAACGTTATTTTCATCTGCAAAACTTCTGGTGCCTGAAATATTTCCATAATCAAATATTGGTCCTTCCAACAGGGTCACGATATCTATTCGATTAATTTTTGTCAATACAGAAGTTAAGGCATCAGCTGAAAAACAAATAAGACATGTCAGAAAAAAGTTCAGCATTGCAGTACCATGTAATCATCCTTCTCAGTTACATTCACATTGCATTAATTATAAATCGCTGGCGTATGTTTCCGTCCCAGTGCCTTTGGTTCTAGCAAACCCCATCATTTGTCTAAGTAGTCATTCTGCTGCCTACTTATTCAAGATATACATCTATTAAGAGTCTTCCCTCCCCCCCAAGGGAGGGAATATATATAATATATAACTATATTACAGCACAAAAGGCACAAAGAATAAGGTCAGAGAGTTCTTAAAGAATGTATTTACTTATAACTGAAACAAAATATCCTTTTACTGGAGCGTACAAAGGGTGTAAAAATCCTTTTACCATTCTGTTTCGGGGAACAACAGAATAGGTAGCCATGTAGGTAATAATGCATGTAAGGCTATTCATGCAGTACATCGTGAAATCTCACTTACAGTAATCTTGCTGCGAGAACACAGTAATACTGGAAATTACTTTTACAGTGAAAGAGATCAAAGACTCAAATACTGTGCAGGAAGGAGTGTGTGGATTAGAGAATGGTAATGAACGCCATTGACCTAACACAAAAATCAAAACCTCTCTTTCAGTTTGAGCGATTCAAGTGAAATGCACAGATAAAACCAGCATAATCAGGGTCTCCACCACTCCTCACAGAAAGAGGCTTAGTCTTTTCTTATGACTTGCAATACTGCGAGACTACCTAACTTTTCCAGGCAGCCTACTTTCATGTTTCACATTCCTTGCTACTGGAAAGCTTTCCCTAATATTTTCTTTACTGGAATTTAAGTTCATTACTTGTTCCATTAATTATGGATGTGGAGAACAGATTATTTCCTTCTGCATATATACTGAATAAATATGACACGCTTCTGACTTCTGGTAAAAATATAAATGAAACTTTTTTTTTTTCCCCCATCAGTGGTTTGCAAAAGACATTCATAATGTTTTCTTCAATTTAACCTATTTAGATCAGGCAACGGATGAAATGGGCTACAACTTATAAACAACAAAAGTAACTACTTGAACTTACTTGTAGCATTTTTCCCGTCTCTGGTAACCCATTTTTTTAATAACATGAAGCTTTGAGCAATAAGCGAATTTGGGTTTTCTACTCGGATTTGATTTATTTCATCCACAGAAAAATTCAGTTCTCTTGCCAATTCTACAGAGACAAAAAAAAAGCAAGCAAGAAAAGAAAACCACAACAAAAACACCAAGCAAAGCACAAATCCCTCAATCATCCTCCAGGCTTAAAAATATCTTTCTCGGATCACACAGATGTCAATAAAATTACCTGGCACAAACTCTACAGATAACGATGAACATGGCATTATATACTCATACTTTAATTTCCTAAGACAGACATAATTTTGAATTTCAGTCACCTCTGTGAGCTATTATTGTATTTATATTCAGTAAGCCACTTAAACACGGTGGAAAAAAAGCTCTGTGAAGACTACCTCATCACCAGTAATTTACACAATCTTTTTTCTGGTGACTGTTACTCCTTTGTGACCTGGCTGTGCAGCTCAGCACTGGTGCTGTTGTCACCTATGCCAAGGGAGAGCTGGCTGCTGCAGCTGTAAGCCCATGAAGGGCCGGCCAGCTCTGCCCATCAACATATGGAGGTACGGTGGGCGTACAGTTAGGTACCCCCGCCCACGGCACTGACTTGCTGGGGCACTGCTGGGCTCCCTGAAACCTCCAGGGCTTTGGGGAAACTGCTGTCCAGATACAGAGGCAGCCCTGAGCCCAAGCAGATAGATTCTCCCAACTCCTTGGATGAACATCTTGAGAGGAGAGCCATTTTAGCTCCTTTCCCTATGAGCTTCTGTTTGATTTATTGCAAGACCATGGGATAACTTCCTCTTAGGCATCTTTATGGCATAATTTCCTCTTAGGCATGTTGCATGTTTTGGGAGGCTGGGCTCACTGTGAATTCGGGAGAGCCTGATGCAACCTTCCTGCGGCTTTTGGTAAAAGACTACCAGAAAATGTGGTAGCAAAGACTAATTTCAATATGAAAGCAGAAATGCTTACCTGTCCAGCTAAGTCCTAGGTGATCAGCTACAATTGCCATCCTTATATCTGTCCGTTCACATGGACTCTGCGGACCTGTGATTTACAATTTCTCGATTAAAAAGGTTTTGCACAGAAAACCACAAAACCGGACAATAGTTTATTACAAATAATAGCTTTAATTTGACTAAGTTGCCAGTGCTTATATTGTTTACTAGAATGGTTGTGTGTCCTAATAACCTACAACGCAAATTTTTTTCACAGCTTTTAGATTTTCACCTGTGTAAAGCCAAATGTCAAACTACATGATGTCATGTAATGAAACCAAACATGCTGACAATCTAGCTGCTGGACTGTACACAAGTTGTCCAATTACTGGCGGAAACCACCAAGACCAGATTATCATCTATTTTCTCTACTTTGACAGAATAAATTTGCTGTCACAAAAGAAATCTGTCAATTTCTTAGTTACATCAATTTTTGAGTTACATGAATGTCTTCGGCATGCTTCACTAGCTTTCTACAGCACAGGATTTGTTTGAAGGAAGAAAGAAGAGTATAAGACAGCACATACAGATGACAATGACAGAATGAAAACTAAAGTTAAGTCACTCCACAGGCAATCACAACAGTTCATGCACTAGGATCAACAAGTTGAAAGTTTTACAAACTAGGCTTGATCTCCACGAGGTGAGCCATGAGAGCTCCAGAAACCTGACTGCCTTCATTCTCACCAGTCCTCTTACTCCTCCTCCTCTCACTGTCGGCCTTTTCAATCTTTGATTTTATAGATGCTGCCTCTGTTCTCATGTCTCTAGCAGACTTCGATGTAATGGAAGGCTGGTAAACTTGAGTAGCTTCTGATAAGGATGTGTTCCTTGATGTACTGTCTTCTTCATCATCAGAGACCTCTGACTGCATCTTTTTCTCTTCATCAGATAGACGATCCACCAGCTTTAATGTCTCACCGCTAATTCCCTTAAAATATTCAATAGAATGTTTACATACCTCCCTAAGCTGATTTTTTCTTACTTTAACTGTTGTCATGGTGACGGAGGTAGATCTTACCTTTACTGGTAATTTAGAAGGAAGCTGTTTTGGTTTTTCTTTCTCTACCTGCTCTTGTTTTGGCAGGGCTGGAGTTCTTCTAGCTAGATTACTCCTATGTGTATTTTTTACAGGAATCCTAGACCTTGCTTCTAGACAGGGAGAAGAATTATTTTGTTTTGCTTTGTCAGGCTTACTAGCCCCTCTCACTTTACTCCCTGTATTGCTTTGGAGATTATTTTGTGAAAAGACTTCTTTTACTGAGCTGGCCTTTACGGGAAGCTTTGATTTTCCTCTAGCCCCTACCAACTCTGTTGACTTTTGCTGCTCTCCGTGTGGTTTTTGCTTATCTCTTACTCTGTGTCCTTGTGTTGTCCCTGCACTTTTTCCTGAAGTGCTTTTCGCTTGATTAGCTTTCTGGACGGAACATTTCGGTTCCAAATGTTCTTTTAGTACTACATTACAGGTAATATCATCTGTAGGGACAGCAGATGAATCCAAATTGTTGTTGTTATTAAAATTATCTTTTGGAAAATCAGTGTTTTCTGTTTGCCTACAGCTTGTCTGGCTAGAAGCTGAACTCTCAATCACTGCTACAGTTTCATTTTCTAATCCCTGACCACTTGGCATCACAGCTTCTATCTTATCTGTCACTTCGCCAGGGCCATCTTTCTTCAGAGTCATGGTGGAAGCAGAAATTCCCATTTTAATTGGTGTGCGCAATTTGGGATCAACTTTAGAAGCGTTTACCGCTGCCGATGACTTTTCCAGTGAGTTACTACCAAGTGTTTGTTCCATGCAATCTCCACTGGCCTGGATGATGGGCTTATGTTCAACTGCTGTTGTTTCTACTGGTCTCTCTAGGTTTGTTTCTACAGTGTTGTCCCCTGCCTGTGGCTGTGTGATGGCAGTGACTGTACTTTTATCCCCTTCCCCCTTGTCCCCTGACTTCCCTTCAGAAGTATGCTCACCAATCTGAAAAAATTGGAGTCTTTCTTCAACAAAATCCCTCTTGCTCATGTCAATTGCACCACTGCGAGTCATCTCAAACATCTTCCCTTCATGAAATGGGAAGGGGTTGGGCTCGCTAGTTGGCGTACTTTCATCTGTTGGAGTTCTGGCTGGAGTTGTATCGGGTGTTGTTGCTTGAGATCTGTCTTCCACTGCCAGACCAAATGGCTTAGCCTCATCATCCCTTGATTTAGTCTCAAACACTTCATCATCACCTCGGTTATTGGACCATGGATCAAAATCTAGACTCTTGGTGGCCACTGTTTTGAAAGGTGTTGCAAATTCTTCATCTACTTTGTAACTGAAATACGTATCGGGAAATACAGTCCTGTCAGGGTGTCTGCCTTCCAAAGTGAAAAACTGTGCCCCTGACTTCTGTTCGCTCTTATCTCCGGCTTTTTCAGAAGCTGGACCCTTCGAAGGTGCCTTGTCTTCTTCAGGGCCTACCTTGCCTTCCTCCTCAATGACTTCAAGCTTACTCTGGCTAAAGCAGCGATCAGTCTGCTTTAGAATGCCTTCTGTAGTCCATACGTCCTTTTTGGTTTCAACTGCCGGACCTGCAAGTTTAGAATCACTCTCAGTTAAACCATCATCTTCATCTTGCAAATCATAACCGTCAAGAGAGTCAATCTCTGTCGCATCGGTATCATGGGAGAATTCTGCAGTGGTTGCTATGGAACACTCTGTGACAGACTGGTCATTGTTACTCCCATTTTGCACTACATCATTCTGGGGTGAATCAAGCCCAATGTCAAACTCATTAGGTTTCCCAGAAGTGGGATGTCCTAACTCTTTCTGTTTCTCAATCTTTTCAGGGGCTCTGGGTTTTGAGGTTTCTTTCTGGTCATCTTCCAGTTCTTTCAGTCTGAATGTATACTTTTTAAGCGGAACAGGTTGATAGAGAGATTCATCATCACTGGAGTCACTGACATCTGCTCCCGGTGGCACAGGAGACGGCGGCTGTACTCTTATGACAGGTTCAGCCAGTTGGCATTTGTCATGTTCGTCTTGCAAGTTCACTTCTGTCATCTCCATTTCACTTTCAGCGGAATAATGAGGCTTCTTTTCTGACTCGCCTTGGTCTGCGTCCAGTGGTGGAGGAGGAGGGAATTCAATGTAGGCAACTCTGTTACCTTTGGGTCTTTTGTTAGAGTCCTTATTTATATGATCAGGTAATGCTCTGTCAATCTGTGATTCCTCAACCTCTGCCTGTTTTACAGATGTTGACTTAGCCTCTGCTTCCTCCTCTGATTCCTCAGATACCTCAGGTATGGGACTGGGCTTGCCTGGGATATAAGCTATTAGTGAGTCGGGTGTTTTAGACGTAAACTCGTAACTCACTTCCTCGGAACTCGGTGTTTCTGGTGTTAAAGGGCTTTTACCAGAGCTATCTATAAAGGACACTTGTTCTAGTGTGTCATCTTCTGGACTGCCTTGCGGAGAAGGAGGTTGTTTTTGCTGTCTAGCTGTGTAAAATGTCCCCCTTGTCTCTTGTACCGTCTTACTCTCCTGACTGACAATTTTTTTAATATTTCCTTGTTGCACCTCTTTCTCATATTGCTTTCCTACTTGAACAAAACTGACATAAACAGGTAAGGTCTTAATTTCTTTTACTCCCTCAGTGCTTACTAGTGGTGCAACTTTATCCAAGTAATCACTGGCACCAGGGTCAACTAACTCACTTGAAGGAAATTCCTTTCCTGGACTACATTCTAAAGAATCCGGTGATTTGCTAGGGGATATATCCATTTCCTCAACAGGAGGACTTAGACCTATCGAGCTCTGCTGCTTGGTAACTTTTCTGATTTCTGAATGCTTGATTTTTTCATCTTCCACATAATCAATCTGCCTTTCAACTTTCTCCTTAATCACAGCTGACTGGGATACTTTAGCTGAAAGTTCATAGACACCATCAAGCGTGGTTCTCTTCTCCTCGACAATTCTGACTGGAATATGGGACACGGCAATTTCTTCTTTCCTTTTGGATATTTTATCAGGCACTTCACCGTTATGTTCCCCCTCCCTGACAACAAATTCTCTGTACAAAACCCTTTTTGAGGGAGATTTCACAGTCAGTTCCTTCACTTCTTCTGAATGAATTCCATTTGCTGCCAGTTTGTGCTCTGTCACAGTGATAAATTCACTTTTCTTGTCAGTTTTAGCTTCAGCATGCTCAACATGGTTTTCTTTTACTGTATCTGGAACCAGCACATGCGAAAGTTTTTCTTTTTGTGTTTTATGATTAGAAGTTCCAGGACTTTCCCATGTCCTATAGATTTTTTTGTCCCATTGTCCCTTCGCTGGTGAGTCTGGGCCATACGCCAGGTCTTTTGCCAGTGGTTCTGGAAAGTATTCTGGCATGCCTTTACTCATCTCAGTTCTTTGGTTTTGTGTGTCTGAAGCACGAAAGTCTTCGATAGCTTTCCCTTTACCTGGAACGAGATCTTCCTGTATTTTCACCTCTTTCTGTAAAGCTGTGCTCCCATCAATGACCTCTACTTGCTTTGCGTGTTTCTCTCTGGAATAAAACTGATACACCGGTAACTTACTTTCTTGCAATTTCTTTACTGGAATTTTGGACTGACCATCCAGCTTTTTTTCTTCTTGAGTTACGTCCTTGCTCCTTGGACTTATGCTTTGTTCAAATTTAAGCCTAATGGAACTGAGCTTTGATTGTTTCAGCTGAAATCCAGTCTGTGAAACCTCAGGTACTCCAGTCTGCTGAGCACTTCCTTTGTGTTCCATAGTTTGTTTAGAGTCCTCTGCAGGTTGCACAAATATCCTTTTTTCAGGACTGCTGGGCAAACTGGACGCTTTTCTTTCATCCACCTTGGGAAAGCATTTCCCATCATGCGCATACTGCTTCACCTTACTCCGTTCGTCACCGGATGATGGTAATTCAGAGAGCAGAACTTTCTCAGGGCTGCTGCTGGCAGAGCTCTGGCTAGAATGTATTTCTTTGCCATTTTTTTTATGCTGCTTTTTCTCCGGAGACTGTAGCTCATCATTCAACTTCTCTGTTTTATCCCGAAAAAACTGTGAGACTTCAGTCAGTTTTTCTTCTGCCTCTTTAACAGTCCTGTCCACCCTGTCTTCATATATCAACTTTTCTCTACCTCTGTCTAAACTGTCCTCAGTAAAGCGCATCCACATTGCATGTTTTGGACTACTAACATCTCCAGTGTAGTGTAACACTGTCACTTTATCATAATGATCATCTTTAGACATTTTACCTACACCATTTTCAGATACATCTTTATAGATTTTGGAGAGAATCTCTTTTTTGGGGGCAGTAGCTAATTTTTCTCTGCATCGTTTATCAGACCCCTGTAACTCTGCACTAAGGGGTAGAGCATGGTCAGTAACTGACTCCTCAGTATCAGAATGAGACACATCTAGCTTTTCTGAAAGAAGCATTTTCTCAGCAAACCTGTAAGACTCCCCTCTTAGTTCTGACAACTCATCATCATGGTATTCTATTGAGTGCTGACTCAAAAGCTTCAGTGTTTTGTAAGAGTCATCAGACATGAGTTGAGCAGAACTAGGGCGACTGTCTTCTTCCTGGGACACGGGAGTGTTAACTCTAGAGGATTCCAGATAAGAAGGAAGTGACTCTTCGGCCGTGAGCTCCTCTTCTTCTTGCTGACCTTGTTCATCTGAACAAGGAAAAGCATCATGTTTTTCCAACTCTTTTAAGTTAATATCTCCCCGAGGTAAGTCTTTCTGATATACATACATTTCCTTTTCTGGATGCTTTTTTGTTTCTCTAATAATGACTTCAGTAGGTTCAGCCTGATTACCTTTTTCAATATGGACCTCTATTATTCGCTCCAGTTTGGGTTTCATTTTGCTGTCCTTCTCTGCATGTTGTGGCGAAGTTTCAGCAGACTTGGTAACATCGGATGCTACTGATGATTTATGTTCAAACAGACCTGCCAGTTCTTTGGAAGGGTCACGTCCAGACTGAAAAGCTTTCATTATGTCATGAACAGACATAGTTTCCTCAATTCTTTCAGATGTGCTTTCAGTGCACGGAGGTTTATGATAAACCATCCTAGTTGTCGTAGTGATATGAGTTTCTTCTTTTACTCGGACACCTTTACTAAGGACACACTTATGGTCATCTTCTTCGCTGCTGCTGGCTTTCATTTGAAAAGCTTTAACCTTCTCTTTAATAGATCCAGCAGGTTTTTGCTCCAGCTCCATAAACGCAGGGGTAGGTTTCGAGGGCGGTAGCTCCTCTGCTTTCTGCTCTGGAATTTCTTCGGACGATGGTTCGTAGCTGCGGATAACATGAACTACTTCAGTTCTTGTTTCTGTAATGACGGGAGGGATGGGTACATCATGGAAAAGTGGTTTTGGCCCTGTGCTTTCAGCACTTTGTGGGGCAGAAGGTGTCTTTTCACTCCTCGTTTCAAAGCCACTGTCAGATAAGGGACTTTTGTCTTGATCGTGTTGAGAAAAGTCATCTGGAGACTCTAAAATAGTATCTGTTCCAAAAAAGGAATCTGCAATTTTACATAACTCCTTTTCTGATGTTGAAGGCCTCATGGAGGCTGGAGGCATTTTAAGTTTATGTTCCTGCAAAGCAATAGCTGGTTTTAAAATGCGTTTTTGTCTCTCTTCACCTTCTTTTTTCCCCTCTTCAAACTTGTACTTTATGTTTGTTAAAGAACTGCTACCGATATCATTTGCTAAGTAATCAATAACTTTTGACAAGCTATAATCCTTTTCCGACATGGTTTTAGTTTTAATTTGGACCTTCTCTGGAACAGATATAGGAGGACTTGTCAAAGCTTGCTGTCTCGCTTCATCAATCTCCTCTGTACTGAACTCTACCCAGTCATCCTCAGACAGGTGTCCTTGATCACTTTTGGATACTTTAGCCGACCCTTTACTTTCTAAACACACATCTTTTTTCAGAATCTCACTAACTTTTACTAAGTCCTCTTTTACTTTCTCAACAATTTTAAAGGGCTCTTCATCATCAATTCTACCCTCTTTTTGTATCTCAGGTTGGAACGGTTTGTCCTCTGTGACATCTGTCTGCAATATTGCAGTCATTCTTATTAGATCCTCTTTCATTTCAGCAACATCTTTCAGTATCTCCTGACTGGAGGATAAAGAAGATGGTGTGGGCAATTTGAGAGCAGAGGGCGCTAAAAACAAGGATGATTTTATTGGAGATGAAGTTCGATTAAAGGGAGGCTGTGTGCGTGCCTCTGTAGTCAATGTTTTAATAGGTGACAGTAATGCAGCAGCTGATTTTGTCAGTGAAGACGACTCTGGGAGCTTCTTTAATGCTGGTTCAGACAAAACATTGACTACAGAATATACTGGCACTGTTATTGTTGATGAAGTTACTGATGAGGTAGTTGCAGATATTGACCCAAGGGCTGTGTACAAAGCACCTGCAGGAGGAGTTCTCATTGACTGGAAAGCTGATGGTGCTGAAGACACAAATGACCTGAGTGGAGAAAATGACATTGTTGTAGCTGTGGAAAACACTCTCTCAGCCGTGTCAGCAACTGCATTAGCAGCACAACTTGCAGAATGTGCAGCTGCAGCTTTGGATCCATTTATTATGTTGGCAGAAGATGGGTATTTCAGAGGTGACACAGACCCATTAAGCAATGGTACATCTGTGTGCCCAGCTACATGTTTTGCTGGCGACGAGAGAGACGAGGCCATCATGACTTTAGAGGATGAAACAGCATCAACTGCTGCCTTAGCAGGTGACACCACTGACTTTAGAGGGGACGATAAAAGTGAAGATGCTGATGTGATGACCGATTTAAGTGGCAAACTTGAAGAGTACATGTTAATGTTGGATTTGGGAGATGCTGGAGGCGTCATGGTTATGGATGATCTCTCCAAGAGAGATCCTGCTGTAGTCACTGGAGATGTCCGAGAGGGGAATGTGGTAGTGGATGCCAGTCCTTTTAGACTAGCAGCTTCTGTGACTGCGGGAGCTCTGACGAAAGAGCCTGAAGTAACCTGTATATTGTATGGAGGCTGTGATACCACAGTTTTTATTGGTGAAGAGATTGTCCGAAATGATCTAATTGGAGATGCTACATCACTAACAGATTTAACTGAAGATGTGGTAGAAGCTCCTAATGTGGATTTGATTGGAGAAGCAGAAGAAACAGACCATATTGATTTTAATGGGGAAGCTGTAGGAGTGTTAGAGGAAGAGCTTGATAAGGAAGTGAAGCCTGATTTGGTTTGCCCAGGCACTGTAATTGGAGCTGTTGTCCATGACTGATATGGCCGTGTTGAAAAGAATGGCTTGTATGAGTAAGTAGCAGGTAGGGATCTTGTTGCTCCTGCACTCCGTTCAACTGTTTCTTAAATCGTTAAATTAAAATCAAACATAAAAATCAACAAAAATGATTGAAAAACAGAGAGACCAGAGAAGAAAATTGGTCAGTAAACGTTGTAATATTACAAAAAGCAAGTACAATTGTTTGCATGAGTTAGGATGAAGGAGGCAAAAGAAGATTTAAAAAAGGGAAGAAAAAAATAGGAATGAGCCATATACTGACGACTGGTCCGAACCAAAAAGCAACATAAAATGAAGGACACCAAGCACATAGCAACCAAATCTGCAAACAATGAAGAACAGAAAACACAAAGAAGGAATCCATAAGGTAAAAATAAAGCCACGTCAAAATTTCTTCTCTTACTTCCTATTGACTTTCTGATGTGCTACTTCTGAAATATTTGTATCAGTTCTATTTTGCCTGTTTCGGTATGTCTCTGCTTTGCGCAACTATTAGAATTATCCTTTTAATAATTTCTGTTGTTGTTCTATTCAGGTATTGAACCTATACAAAATATAAAGTTGCGTAAAATGACATTATATAGCTAAAATCTTTTTTTTAAACCGCTCAGAACTATTTCATGCAGAACCCAAAATTCCTTTAAGTGACAGGCAATTGATGTGCAAACTGTGAAGCAACTGGAATAAATTCAAATCTCTGTCTCCCATGCACAATTCGGATATGCTTCACACTCACAAAGCCAATAAGAGCAAGAGCTTTTCTGAGTCAATATTTAAAAAAACCAACAAAAATAAATAAAGGAAAGGAACATTTGCATTTGTTTCTCATGCGATATTCCTTTTGTTTGGTAAAAACTAAAGTAAAACTTTATATGAAATGATTTTAAGAAGCATATGTCATACATGAAATATGGAAAGTATGATATATGATAAACGTGAGCAAGCAAAGCAACTGAATCAGTTTTTATTCATGCACAATATATCATGTCAAAACGAGCACACAGATTAATACATTTTGTATGCTGTATTAAGCACAAATATGTAAACCTTACAAAATCATTTCACAAGAGGTCATTAAAAGAAGAGTACACTTTTTCTACAAGATGTAGTGTCTTGGTACCTTTTGAGGAGATTTCTTGTATCAGCTCAAAGACAGACCTGTGCAACTTTACATTTCTCAAAAGGTAACATTAGAAAAGCAGTCAAAGAACAATATATTATGCAAAAACTTCCTGGCAAGGACAAACCTGTTAAATGTTATGATCCCTCAGAACACTCAGCTTATTCATAGGCATTTCGAACAAAATTATCATCAACCACATTTTGCATCACAGGAGGCACTCATGCCAGAAGACAGTATTTCTGGGAATCCCATTACAGCATACATATCCTCTGATACAGCAGTAACATTCAGAGATTTGACACTGAAAGTAACTTAGAGGGTTTTTTTTTTCTTTAAAGTTGGAGTTAGAAATGGAGCTAAAATATCCAAACAACTTATTCAACATACCTTTCTCTGAAGTTACACTAATAATTTGTCAAGCCTGCTCGATCTGTCTTATTGACAGACAGTAACTTACAGTGAAAGAAGCTTAACAAGGCTAAAACGAAACTGTTAAACTTAAAGCACACACACTCTTATAGAATAGTGAATATTCAGTATACTACAGGTCCATATCCTGCAAGGAGAAATGTGCTGGTCCTACAGAAGCCAATTGAAGCCCAGAGGCGATGTGGATGGCTGGTGACATTGCAGTATGAGAACATATTGGTTGAAGAGAGCTTGAATACTAGGCCTGACTGGCACAGCCTATGTCAAGAAACATCCATTTTTCCTTGCAATTTTATTTTTAAGCGCAAACATACTTCTTTTTCCCCCCAAAGAAGAAAAGTGTACTTCATTAAACAAGCTACACTTTATCATGAAGACTAATAAGCAGCAGCTGCTAACATTCACCAAAAGTTCATACAGTCCCAAGTCCAAGAAACAAACCCCAAAATCATTCTGAAAAGAACAACAAAACAACTTGTTCAGCATTTTGTGTTTGGAAATGTCTTTACAGGGACCCCACTGTGCTGTGATGAGTCAGTCTATCACAACTGGCTAGTGAGGCACCCAAAACAACAGGCTCCCCTCTTAACTGCTCTTTCTCCTGTTAAATCACAGATTCAGACATGTTTAAGATGCTTTTTCTGTGCTCCTGATTGCAGTCAAGAAGAGGAACCGCTACAAAGAAAATTGAGTAATTTACCACTGTGTGCAGCTATGACATAACTCAAACAGCAGGGAACTGGGCAATTTTACTATTTTGAAATAGCAAAGAAATCCCCACAACCATGCAAGACCTTAGAGTCGGATAATATTCTAAAGAGTGGTTTTATATAACAGCCCTTTTTGGCTACTGGACACTCTTGGCCTTAACAGTTTCCATCACTCTGCATCCAAGATTTTATCAGAAAACAGATGTTAGTTACTACCTTCTGTGCACCAAACTACACTTCCTTGCTTGCAGCTCGTAATTGAAAGCGCTCAGTGAACCCATACAAGCGGCCTCTGCTCAGCCTTGCTCCTCTTCAGCTGCAAGGAAACGGCCAGGACCGAGCAGGTTTAACCCACTGCAGCACTCCTCTTCTGTGGGGGCTCACTGCTGGGAAGAGCCGAGGGGCCCTTTGGTCCCTTTCCCTGAGCAGAGGTAAGGACAGGGAGGCAGGGGAAAATCCCACCTGCCTCGCTCTCTTCTGCACCGGCACTGGCAGGGGTGCAGAGATAAAAAAATCTGTACGTGTGCACGTGCACACACGCACGAACTTGTGTGAGTAGAAAGAACAGCCCCTGCTGCTACCAAAACTGCAGGAGCTGTGCCATCAAATTCGCTGGAAATAGGTAGAGGTTTATCACTCATATCCAATCACTGGAGCGAACACCCTGTGGTGTAAAGCAGCCACAGCAGCAGCCCTGGCTCTGTGTTGGGTAGTGTGTGCTCTTTGGAAGAGCTGCACCTCAAAGATCACAGCCTCCCTTCGCACCAGCATGGTGCAGCTGGCAGCGGCAGTTGCTGACTACATGCTGTGTGTGCACAGGAGGTGGTGCTCAGGCTGATGGCCAAACCACTACCTACGATCTTTCCTGGCAAACACAATCGTTTTTGCATACCCCTTCTGGGTAGCTCACAGCCGTAAGTAGTAACCACTGCCAAAAGGGATAGAATAGTTAAAGAACGGTCAGGTCTACTGTGTTAACCCATCTTTTTTTTTTTTTTTTTTTTTCCTGAGTACAGCTGAAGTGGGTTTAAGTTTTTTCCCCTCCACCTTTTTGCAAATGAGACTTAATGGACCTTTGGTGAATAAATAAGACAAATTTTTTTTTTTCTTCCCCCAGTGAGGCCTGAAAAACTAATTGTAAGCAACATATACAGTCATCAAACTCCTTTCAAGCAACTTCCTTTTCCCTCTCTCTCAGTTCCCATCAAGCCTTTGACGATACCTTAACAGTCCATCAAGATGTCTCAGCAGATCTGATAGCTTCTTCAGATGTTATATGCTTGAAGTCTTCTTCCAGGCCTGAGAAGTGTAATATATTCTGGAGCACATCTGATCCAAAGAAGCCACAGATCTTAGAGGATAATTAAACAGCAGCCATCCAGTGGGAACTCCCAAGACCCGATGAAGTTTGTCTATGGATTTTATGGAATTATATCAAAGGGTCTGTTGCAGGGTAAGCAACTGAGAAGTCAAGAGGGAAAAAAAAGGCAAGAAAAAGCCTGGGAATGGGGAAAAATAGCAGTCAACCTCAGACAGGAGAGGTGAGGGAGGAAAAGCTAAGCAAAATACATTATTGTATTTAACAGGGAGGGAAAGAAATGACACGGGTCTGGTCAAGGGGGAACATAAGTTTAAGAGGAAGCAATGTGTGGTGCCAGGGAATAAAAAGCATCTGCAGGGAACAGAGGACAAAGGGAAGGGGAGGAGAAAGAAGAGGGAAAATATAAAATATGAGAGAGTCCATTTTGGCTAAGCATCTAAACATTTAAGCACTTATCTGAATGGCATTCTCCAGCCTTGCTGAACTTTTGCGTAAGAATGCCTTCTACGGCAGCTCTCTCTAATCTTTCAAAGGGAAGAGGAACAGACTCTTTTTGAAAGCAATTTGCAATCCTCCTACTCTGGAGCTACATGGCATTTTTAAAAATTACTATATTTTTACTTAACTAACACATGTCATTTGCCAGTCAGGAATCTTCAAGCTCTCACAACACAAGAGTTCACAGACCATCCAAGAGTTTTGTTTTAGATAGGTGTTTTTTTCCTTTTTTTTCCAGAGTGACACCAAATACAACGTTTATAGAAAAAATGTCTCTTCTTATAAAAAATCTTGTATCTATGGTTTAGTACTTTGGTAAGAGCAACTCACTCATTCCAGGCTCAGTCAGATAGCTGTAGCGCTTACGTAAAGCAAGGGAGACAAAGTTCTGGCGCCGGTCAGCTTTCTCCGTCTGCAACAAAACATACTACTGTTTAATGCCTTTAGTATCGCTATCCCCCATTTGAGCAGAACAATCATCAAACCTCAGCACAATGGGCCGCATTTTGCAGTACAAATCCCCACAAAGGAGAACGGATGTTTCCGTTCAGCTTCAGGATGGCATGCTGAAGCCAAACTTGGGCAGGCAGGCAGGGAACGGACAGAGCCAGTCTCCATTCCTGTCTGCCACGTAATGAGGGCCAGGCAGTGCGGAGCAGGGAGCGTGGCTGCTGGAGGTGGCAGAAACCTGCTGCGAATGACTGCCCTTCTGGAGCAAGCAGGGAAGGGACTGCAGCCCTAAGAGATGACCCCAGGGGTTCATTCCTGCTCACAGCATCGCTGCTTATGAGGTAGAAGAGCTTAGACAGCAGATGTAGCTCATGATCCTGCCTTAAAATATCTCAATAATCTATTATCCCATTATCACTTAATAAACTGCTTCACAGTACTAGAAATAGTATGATACTATTCATTCTCTGTAAAATAAACCACCTTTGGCTAGAAACAGGAGATGAACACAAAAGACTACAGATACAGACATAAAACATTCATAAGAGTACAACTTTGATCAAATATTTCTCCCCAGATTAACCTGTCCTGAAAGCACATACACCACAATGTACACTGGCTTTAAAGTGAATACATTAAGGACAAAAAAGGCATGGGAGGGGATTTTTTTAATAGGCACAAAATGCAAAGATGCAGATTAGAAAGCAGACTACTATTGTTAACTAATAAATTGCGTAAGTCGCTGTGTTCAGTGGCATAGCTGCTAGCGTGATGTCTTAAGTATTAAAAGTCCTTCAGAGATCAGCTCACTTGACTATGTGGCTAAAAATATGGTTTGTTTAGAAAGGAAACAATTGTTATAGCTATATCATCGCTCACTGGGAACAAATCCTGTGGAGACAAAGCGATGCGGTTGCTATTATTATTTTTTAACATGTAAAGAGTGTTTTGGGTTGTTTTTTTTTATTATTTTAATCAGCAGGTGGCTACTGCTATTTATTTGCCACCAGGAAGAGAAGAAAACTTTGCTGCGAGGTAAACGGGATACATCTATGTAGTTTCTTTCATAAGGCGATCTCATTTATTACTACCTCTAATGAGTAAACCCACTCAATTTCCTGACAATTTAATGTTGCAGTTTGCAGCAAACAGCGGATTTTTAAGCTGCAAATATCTGAGTTTTATTTGAAAACAGATTTGTACACAATATTTAGAAATTGCTCTTGGCTATTTTGCCTTTTCAGAAGAATGCACTTTATTTTCCAGAGTAAAATGTTACAGGCCACTATTGTGGCCTCAGCAATACTTCTTTCCTACCCAGAAATACAAGTTGCCAAAGCATTGGCAGTATTATTCCAAAGGTAAAATCATATCCACAAAACTTTTCTTGATTTTGCCAAAAATGGACTTGGTCTGAATTTTATAATTATATCCTTTTTCAGAAGAAAACGAGTTAAGTTTTAGACTGCTATTATTCAATGCTTGGTTTAATTTCATAACATATAATCATGTTTTTTCCACATCTGTGTACTCCTACTGTTTTGCAACAGACTATCAGATGTCGAAGGTATGGTTATTCTGTAGGTATCATTTCAATGCCATAGTTATAAATAGTCGTTTCTTTTTTCTATAAAATATTACTTTTCTTAACTAAATCTGAAGGAAATAAAAACAGAAGACAGTGTTTATATTACCTCATCATCTTGATCTGACTCTGTTTCCTTTTGGTCCCAAGATGCATTGCAGAGACAAGGAATATTATAATGGACAGCAGGGAAAAGAATATCAGGATATGAAAAGGACCAAATTGGGAGCACAAAATGCAAGCTGATTTATAAGGCAAAGCAAATCCAAAATGTCAACACAAAAGAAAAAAAAAAAATCTTACATCCAATGCAAATCAACACGTGACATTACTGAAAGCATAAACCTATGACTTGCAGGCTGAAGTATGAGCTGTAAACAGAATCATAAAAATTATAGGAACTTGACACCACAGTAACAAGAGACTTTAAAAGCTTTCTACATACAGGAAACCAATAAAACATAAATTTTAAAAGCCTTTATCATATTCCAAAGCATTCTCATTACTGGCATTTCACAGGGATTCTTTATCACTAGCAGGAAAAAAAAAAAAAAAAAAGGATAAAAACTAAAGGAGCAAAACTAAAACCAAACCAACCCTAAGGAAAATGTTTACTTTTCCTAACAAATACCTTTTTGTGTGCTGGCAGAGTGATATTCAAGTTGCAAACAGCCGTTTGTGGCAGTCCTTTTGTAGTCTTTGGTTCTTTCAAAAATGATAATCGACCACAAGGTTCCTGGCTGGTGTCTCTTACCTAGAAAAGAAAATTTACTGCAGTGTAGTAATATGTAGTAATTGAGATACCTACAGGAGGTTTCTGGAGAGTTTCTCAGAGTTTCATTCTGCAAGAACCTATCTAATGGGTAAAGACCAACGTTACTGAGCTGGAGCTCGGCCTGAGGTGCTGAAGGAGAAAAGGTGTTGCCATGAAAGAGTTAGATCAGCCTGAAGCTCTCTGACGGTAAATCCATGCAAGACAAGATTTTGAGCGAGTCCAACCAGACAGTTTCAGGCTGGGATATTAATGAGAGACATTTTCTGCTCACCTTCATTTTTTCTGCCATGTTTTGCACTTGTGCTTACCAAAATGCTTAAAAACTTCTTTTGCACGGCAGCTACGATAACACTAAGGGAAGTGAGTGTCCATTCAGGGTAATTTAGAGATGAACAGTCTGTGCACACTTTTTGGAGGCTGTTCTGCTGTACGGTATGTTATTGAATGCATCTCCTTTGCTTACTCCCTGGGAAATAGTGATCTACTGGTAATATTCTGGAGGTCTAACTTGAGATATGGTTTTAATAAAAGGCTGTGAATCCGTATCATGGGTATTGTGGTCCCAGCTCTGCCAGCAGCTCTTTTGTGGCTTCATGCAAAGCACCCTCTCCACGTTACTCACATATTAAACAACGATACTTACATCCTCGGAGCAAGTTAGTCCTATTGGGCTGAAAAAGTGTTATCACTGGGGGTGGTGGGGGCCAGGAAATATCACAGAATTATTTGGCTTGTTTTGCTTTTACCTTGATAGAGAATGGCAGTCTATTTTCTTTGAAAGCATAAAAATTAAAAACAAGCTGCTGTCCTCCTTTAGTCAAAGGGGCCAGATTTCCATAGCAATCAACGTAAATAGGTTTGCCTTCCAGAACCTATCAAAGCAATAAATAGAAGTCAATAAAACGCCTTTTCATAGTAGATCCGTGCACATAAGTATACCACGATTTCCCCCACCATAGTTCCTGAGTTTAGCACAAGTCGCCACTCAGATTAAATTCAACAACAAATTAGGAAATCACTGTGCATTATGGCAAGGTATTACGAGTGCAAGCAACTTGGGAAAACGTGAGCTCCACGAGTGGCTTTTCTGTGGTAAGCACGCGTAGGTTTCCTTCAAGAAACAGCGTGTTGGTGACTACGTATTCACCACAGACCAGTCCTACTCATGACTGTGTGTCTGTGGGGACAATGAGAAGGAATTCCCGGTCAGCTGTCTGCAAAGCCCAGCCAGGGCTACTCGGCAGCAGCGTGTGCAAAACGCACCGCAGACTGGCCCGGGGCATCCGTTTGGAGACAGGTCCTCGTGCTCCCCCCCCGGCTTGTCTTTTTTTTTGACACAGTCTTGCTGTGAACCTTTATTTAACTGGGCTTGTAGTGGCTTTTGCAGGACCTGTTGCCACTTGGAAAACACACTGTCCTTTTACAAGAAGGAAGCCAGCTGTAAGCAAGAAATATACCTCAATGTCTTTGCTTCTTGCAACTTCTTCAAAGTTCTCTTGTTGCTCCAAAGTTTTGTCCACTTTGTCATCAGTCATGCAGAAGCAACGCAAATTGGATTCCACAGGGTCATTCATTTTGGCGAATATCACAAACTTTGCCATATAAGGAACGCATATTAATTCTCTATAAAGCTGTGTTGCGAGCCCAACAGTTTCTAGTACTTGATGGCAGTCTGCGAGCCAAAATCTGAGTGGGAGAAAGAAAACCATTAAATCAACTTTTCATTGTGCTCAAACACTGCTTAAGCCCTTAAAAAGAAACGATCTCCTGTGATCCTTGGCCATTTTGCTTGCATATTGTCCTTGCAGACTTCCCAAAGCTGTAATTTTCCTTCTACTTTCAGTGGTGCTTTAAACCATCCAAAAATGGGAATACCTGGCAATGAAATGTTGATACACTTATTTGAGCCTTCTCACACTGGTATCTCATAAAACTGTCTATTTTAAGCCTCATTTGAAGCCAAAGCGGGGAAATGGTATTTCTTGTGACCACACACCATGTATACTGTAATGTGCTGATGCTTCATTGTACAGTTGATTTGCCAAAACAATCTCCTTTTTAACACATACATACAGCAAAATCAATCTCCCATACAGGCTGAAATTGAATATCCCCACAGTGAAGTTTCCCAAAGAGACAGATAGTATAGTGTTATTTTCTCATCTTATGATTAAGAGTTTGGTGACAATTTCGATACAAGCTATAAATATTGAATTTGTATATAAATACGATAATCTATAAATACTAATAATCTATAAATACTGAATTTGTAGTTTGTATGAGTCTTTTCCACAATATTTCAGCCCTGATCTATTTAGCTCTTTCAGCAATTCTCTCTCTTTATAAAGCTTTTTATAGGTGCAAAAGTTATGTACTGAACGATAAACTCTTTACCTGGCATACCATGAATTTTCTCCACTAGGACGCACGATTTCTACAGAACTTGTTGAATGCCTCCCATCAGCACGTAAGTCCACTAAGTCCATCACAATTCATTTCAAACCATGTTTTTTTGGCAAATGATATTTTTGTGAGAGTGATTTTATGTAATTTTCAACTAAAAAGCCCACAGCCAGAAACAGAATGTCCTTAACTTTTTAAACAAATATGTTTTTATGAATCCCCCCAGCTTTTTTACTGAATAAGCATTTTAAACTTTCCCTTTCTGTTGCTGTTTGCAAAAAAACAAGCTCCTGTGTGGCACTGCAGTCTTTAGAGAAACAGCATGTGTGATTGCCAGGAGACACCACCACAGCAGAAAAGGCCAGGACAAAGCTTCATGTGCAACCCTGAATGTGTGGGATGCTGATACGTAGTGACAAAGAAGCATATGGTCCATTACTGCTTCATCAGTCTTGCAAAAGACTTACAGAAAGCTGAAAACCAACCCCACAACTATGCACTTTGTTAATCAAGGGGAACTACTCCCTAGGTGCATTTGGCAAGCTCTGTTACCATACCTGGCTGAAACATTGGTTGTGAATGAGACACAGTCATTTGAAAACGTCAGCGGCGTGGTGCCTGTGATATCCTCCCACTGCGCAGGTGAAGTACCTCCTACGTAAATATAAGCCATGGAGATTTTCTTTCACACACCAAGCATATACAGACTACATAAGAATATCTTAAGTTACCTTGCTTCACACATAAAAAGAGAATCTAGACAATAATGTTCTCCAACAGCTGAGCTACACATTATATATTACGTCATATGCCACAAACCAGAAAACAATGCTGATGTAAGCAAAGTACATACCTACAAGTCAGTAGCAACCCCCCCTTGATATCAGCTAGGGCAGAATTATTTCTGCAAACTACTTTTACTGACAACCAAGTTTAATAGCCAAGGCCGAAATTTTGCATACTGGCTAAATATAAACCAGCATTTAATACCTGTTGGCAAAGTTCTTTTACAATGACATGACACCAGATTCAACACCCAGGGAATCAGTGGGAGCCTTTCGAATGACCTCAGCTGGCTTTGCTTGGGAGAACTGATCTGAAATCTACTGGACCAAACACACCAATGTTCCCTTACTGGAAAGCACAAGTTGTACAGTTACGGGAGTGAGCGCAGAGGTGTTGCTGTCACAGAAACCTTTGCAAAGACCATGATTTTCTCTAACCTGTAATGCTACATAAAAGTCGAAGGCTGGGTGTCGTGTCTCCTTTGTACCCATTGGTTACCCCTTCTCCCGATGGAGGCGGCACCGGAATTGTCATGGTTATTGGCTTATGAAATTTTCTTCTTCTTGGCTCCACAGTGACAATGGGACTGAAAGTTGCTTTGTTTCCGAGGATTTTTTTGACAATCTCCTCTGGAACCGGTTGAGCCTGTCAACACAGGGAAAGTATTTAAACTAGAGCTACAAATTGGTCATAGATATGCAGAACTGTTTTCCAAAAGATAACCCAATTTTCCTTTTATTTTCTGTAGAATTTTATCTCTTTTTTTTTTTCCCAGGCAGCCTTCTCCTATAGCTCTCAAGGGTGATTATTAGAACAATTCATGCTTAGTATTTTTCTCAACAACCCACTTACGATTTCCTAATAGCTAACTTGTAGAGCAAAACTATAAATCTCAGATGGTTGCCTGCAGTATTTGCTGAGAGTTTTTCAGAGCATGTTTGGTTTTGTTTTTAATTTACAGCGATGGGTGATATTAAATAGAATTTCAAAATGCATCAAGAGGCCTACTTTGCACTTCAGAACTGAGGACTAGACACACTGCCTTGGAGATGCTGAACAATTCTCACATCTCTGCCAAACACAAATCCGTGCTCCCGAGGAACACTGTGTATTCCAACCTACCTCTGTGCTCACTGCTTCCTATGCAACTCCGCTATTGATTATCAGGAAAGAAATATTGTTTGAGTCAAATTCATACAGAATGCATTAATCTACGGAAGAGCTATAAGCAAATTCCAGACCTTCTACCTCCATTTTGTGCCCTGAAAGGTTTCCTAACTTTATATGAGAAGAAAGGAAAAATAGCCAATGTGGGAAGAAATGCTATAGAATTTTTGTAGCTTTTGTCATGTAAGACTGAACTCAAGTGACAGACGTCTTATGGGAAACGGGGTTTTGCATCCATTTGCCGCCAATTTTTTTTTAACTTTCAAGTCTATTTCAATCAGGCTGACCTGTGACTTGCTGCATTATTCAAACTGCACAATGTATTGATACGCACAGAACATGTGGCTACATTGCAATTTCAGCAGTCACAACACTGCATGTGGAGACGTCACGCTTCCTTCACACTGGAGAGCTCTGGAAAGGCAGCTGTATAACAGTAATAGTAGAGCTTCCATTTTCTCAAGATTAATCATCTTTAGATGTGAAATATCATTAACAGAAATAATCCAGCGTGAATTCCAAGGCAAACCAGCATCCCTATTTCATGAATCCATCAGACTTGTCAGGTTATTAAGTAATTTTAAGTGATAATTAACAGAACTCAACAAAAAAGATACCTCCTACGGAATATTTCTCCACTTTCTGTGCAGTTTCTTTATGGAGAGTTTAAGCTATTTGCTCTTCCCAGATTCCACCCATCGCTAGAAACACCAATGGTAAATGTCCTAAGCTACAACAGACATATATGGGAGGTCTTTGACCCCATAACCACTGGCAAACAGCTGCATGAAATCCTTACCAAACACATTCTTATGGCAAAGGGCAGCCCAGTGACACCAGTCACAAGCTGCTGCACACTTTGCTGCGGGAGACTGGGACTGCACAGCAGCTGTGCAGCTCATGGCTGCTGGCAGCCACAGCCAACAGGAAGATGGCAGACAATACCACTGAGGCTGTGGTGGCTCCAGGTCTTTTGCTTTTCTCTCCATTCTTCAGACACTAAGCAATACTCAAGGTGATGATAAAAGGGGAGCTGGGCTTTTGCCACAGGGAGGAGGACGGTGCATCGCCTGCACCAGTGGGGCACTGAGAGGCAGCAAGCATGCCCAGGCAGACACAAGCCAATTCACGTCTCAGGTGTGAATACGACCCACCTTGCGACCCACTACCAAGGAGCAGCAGGCTCCTTAGCTGCAAGCCTCATGCATGAAGACCAACAATGCGCTTGTAGATGCTGCGGATATGAACACGAGGGCACCTTTACCTGGAGCCCCACGCGGATTCTTTTGGTTAGAGCACCCTCGGGGAAGGACGCCTGGACGCGTGGCACCGTCGTGCTGCTCAGCACCCCGCCCTCTGGGCCGATTTGGTTGCTCTCCTGCTTGATTCGTGAAACCACCGCAAAGTACTGAGGGAAATCCTTTGTGACGATCCTGCAGATACGCTTCTTCTCTAGCTCCTCAACGCTGTCCAGCTCTGGTGGGAGAAGACAGTTAAAACATTCAGGCATTACTTGCCCAGGTTCATATCAGACACATCTGTGAGTGTGAGGTTTTGCCTCACAAAAATGCCTTAAAGTGCTTGAGAAGCGTTTTTTTTTAATTTACCACAGGAGGAAAAAAAAAAATATTCAGTGCTATTAATCATCAAGCTTTGGTTTGCTCTGTGAACTTTTGCATAAATCTTGACAATGAGGGCCAACAGCACCAGACGCACAGATCTGCCAGGACACCTGAGCACTAGGGTGTGACAGTCTCTGCAGCAGCAGCTGCCGTAGGACAGCAGGTTTGTCACACAGCGTGGAAGTCCAAGGAGGTCAGAAGGAGATGGTCAAGCTTCTTTCCTCTCTCATCTGTGTCTGGAAGTACACAACTGCACTGATCTTTCTGTGCACATCTTCAAAAGACATTTATTTCCAGCCTCTTCCCTCACATAGCTCCGGCATGCAGAAAACCGCAGGAAATCACAGCCGGTTCATGAACTACCTAACTTCATGCCAAGTGTGCAATCCAGAGTTTGCCCAGCTAAGGCACTTGAGAAAGTCATCTCCCAGACAGGCATCCGTATAATCCTGACCAGACACTGAGCTCTCCAGTAAACCGTGGATGTGACAGAGCTCGGTCTGCCAGCACTACCAATGAAAGCATAGCAAGGATCCCTTCCTACATGAAGCTTTCAGCCATTCGGGTATCTGCCCCAAAATAACTGCACTGTGCTCCTCAGTTCCTAGAGGAACTTAATGCACCCTCAGAGACAACTGGAACAGAAACAGGTCATCAACAATTAGTGCTCTCGGCCACATGCCCAGCTCATAGGCTCACCAGGGCTCAGAAAAGTGCATGGGGTATCTACCCATATTAACTGATTAAGTAGATGACATGGACATATATGGAATGAGGAAAACTCTGTGATATGTGACAAATATAACTAATTATGCAACTGTACGTGCGTGTGTATACATATATGCACTAGTGAAATCCCTGCGATATAAACACTATTCACAAATGGAGATAATTACACAGCTGTCATGCATTTCTCCTGTTATTTCTTGCACTTGGCCTTTTTAGCTGTTGTGACTGGGTTTCATTCCAGCACTCCACAAGTTTCCACTCTTATTTTCCTCCTGAAAAAGGGCACCAGGTTCCTAAAGAAGAAAGCTTGTTCCTCGAAAGATGACATTTCTATCAGATGCATCAAGAGAAAGCAAGAGGACCAGAAATGGTACGAAGACAAAAGACACTCGTAAAATTCTTTACTTTATGTGACTGAGACATTTTCCTCCTCTGAACATGTAAGCTCAATTACAGCTCCAAAAGAAGTAGAATATAAATTTGGTAAAATGTCAGTTTTCCATTTTAAAACTTTCAGCAGGTAATTTGGATTAATTGCACGGTGTTGCTATGGATCATATGTACCTACCAGAAGAGGATAATTTCTTATCATCATGTCAGCTTTCATTTACTTTGACTCAGAGATTGGTATCTGAAGCCCTCTAATGAATTAGGTATTCTGCCTGCAGCCTCTGGAAGCAACGGCTTGTGCAGGAGACAAACTGGATTCTTAAACTCCCAGGCAGGTATAATCTTGACTGGTAAATCCTATGCATTTTCCTGTTTGTTGACAGAGACTAAACCCACTGTAAAATGCTCACAGAGATGAAGGATACTTAAGATTCTCCTGAAGTAGGAAATTAGTGGTTAATATAAGAACATTTCAAAATTCTTTGAGCCTGGCAGGCGCTCTCCTTCAGAGGAGGAAGATAATGTGAAGATTAGAGTGGCAGAACAACAGTCAGGCATGGAGAGGAGTTGGACTACATATAGCAAGGTTATGTTTGGATAATACATATATAAGCTTCTCTATGAAGTTACCCTCTAACAGAAAAAATAAAAGATGATGAGCAACCAAACCACCTCTCCGACTGCCATGAGAAATGCAGCATTAGCATGACAGAATTAATGAAACAGGGAAAACTAGTCCTGGGAGAGGTCACGTTTACCGAACACACCTCATGCATTTTACAGAAAGAGCTATCATCATTACTGGTTTCCTCAGTTGCTGACACTACATTCCTCTGCAACATGTTTAAATTAAAAACCTCGAAGGATTTTTTGGTTGGTTGGTTGGGTTTTGTGGGGGCGTTTTTTTAACCACAGAGAAGTATGCTATACACCTCATCTTACAGATAGGGATGGCAAAGCAGAGAGAGGTAAAGCAGAAAGGTTAGTGGCAGAATTGGGAAGAGTGACCCGATGTCACTGTCTCCCAGATTTGTGCTAACAGCCCAAAGAAAACCTACAGCCATTCATTTTTAGTAAGTCAAGAGAAAGGTATTGTGAATACTCCGTGCATACATGTCTTCCCCTGCTACCCAAGTGTATGGCACACTTATCCTAAGGTGGCTGGTGGGAGTGATGGAGGAGACATGAGATGGAGAGAAGGAAAGGAGGGAGGAAAGGAAGATCATTCCTCCCCACTCTCTAGTCCATGCTGCCACATGAGCGTTACGTTAAGGTTCCTGGACAGGAGAAGAGAAACCTGCCCATGTCCTCCAAGGTCAGAGGGACCTCACACAGGGTGGCTCAGGTCAAGGAAGGCAACCACACCAGTTTTGTCAGGTGAGAGGCAGTTGTGTGTCAAATTCATCCCATGTCTAATACCTTTCTTTTTTACTTTCAGATAAAGTAATGCAGAGCAAGTGTCTTCTGACTGGAAACGGAGTAAGAGAAGTCACAGAACACCTGGCTGTTTCATGAGCTTGAAGGTGTCTTTGTGTGTTCTGGTATCTGACTTCCCTTACCAGGGCCTTAAAAGAGTTTTGCTAGCACTGTGTCCTGGTTTCGGCTGGGACAGAGTTAATTGTCTTGCTAGTAGCTGGTACAGCGCTGTGTTTTGGGGCTAGCAGGAGAAGAATGTCGGTAACACCCTCATGTTTTCAGTTGTTGCTAAGTCGTGTTTAGACTCAGTCAAGGACTTTTCAGCTTCTCAGGCCCAGCCAGCAAGAAG
>JAVKLA010000093.1:9325074-9343293 GCA_034782735.1 Sagittarius serpentarius | reverse complement strand
CCCCCCCCGCGGTCTCCTCTGGTGCTCCAAAATACCTTCCCTTTTCCTCTGTACCATAAGCTGTTGAGAGAGAATAGCTTCAGGAAGAAGACGCAGTAACAGGCCAGTATCAAGGGGGACACGAGTTACCAACTCAGCCTTGATGCCAATATATTTTTCTGTTTGCTCCTTCTGTATGATATGCAGACGCTGACAGAGCTGGCACATCTGCTGTATGGCTGCACTATTTTTAAGGCTGTTGCCAAAACTTCCAGACCTTAAGAACTAAACCATCACATGATTAACAGGTGAATCCATTCAATTTCCTGGTTCCCTACTGTAAACTGAACTAGGGTAAGAGCCAATAATCCAGGGGTGTCATGAAGATTCTTTAAAAAAGCCCCTAATTGCTCTGAAGTGTGAACGGAAATTTGTGTAAGACTGTTACATTTGCTTTTGAGACCAGCAGGATATCAAAAGCAACAGCTGACGTGCAGTGGACAGCCCTGCAAATACGCTGCATTTGGAAGTCCGGGCGGCGCGGGTGGGAAAAATGTGCACAACAGGAATGTAATCAAAACTTGGTATTTAGTGGTCTGCAGGAGACAGGTAGGTAGGGACACAAGCTGTAAATATATGAAGCAGGAGAGAAAGGCTGTCCAATTGAATTCCAGATAAAGAAATTGCTACATCGCCTTTCTTCAACCCATCTAAAATCCATCAGTAAAGATGGGGAGGTGAGGCAGCCCTCTGAGATGACCTTAACCCCAATTTATCATTCCTCGTGCACCAGACACTTTACAGTACTGAAACATGGAATCTAACTCACCATGTTTCACAGTAGTTTCCATACAAATAAACTGTATCCACATTTCTCTCCTAGATAAACACACCGTACTTTACGGAACAAATCCAAATGTTGTCGCTAGGGTATCCCAGTTCCTTGTAAGAGGAATCATTTCAGTGGGACAGGATCTTGGCTGAATGGCGAACCAAGTGCTTTCTACAAATATTGGATCTATGTCAAAACCAGTATGTTCCATCTTTAAATTACAGAGTATATATGTTATCTTAGTAATTATAGATCACAAGATCTCAGATGTCTGTATACTCTGTTGACTGGAACACTTTTCTGTTTGCTAACACAAGGCTGCACCAAGCAGAGACAGCAGCTCTAGAGAGCCTGGACCTTTGGTTCCCTCTCTGCTCTGCTCACTGAGCACTCTTAGCCTGTCTGCACGTTTACATTGCTTCTTCTCCCTGCAACTGCTCTATACGGTGGATGGTGAAGGCTGCTGGTAGGAGGCAGATGCCACTGAGCATGTGGAAGGGTAGGCCAGTGGCTGGTCTTCAGAGCTGGCAAGGAGCCAGCTCGTGACTAGCTGTGAAGAGAGTTCAAGACAATCCATTAAAATTTGCTACGAAGCAAAGTTAAAAATTAAGCAGGGACCCACAGCCCTTGGTCATCAAAGGAAGAATACTGAAAGGAACCTGTTACAATTGGTGCTTTGGTGACCTTTTAAAAACACGCGTGGTTTTTGTCTGCAGAGAAGATGGGGCCACTTCAGTCTACGCGGAAGCGCGCAGGGCGGCGGGGTGGCTGGCTGGAGCATCCCTTCAGGGCTGATGCTGCAGCAGCTCTGGGGAGGCACATCTGGTCGGTGCACCGAGGAGCAACGGAGGGGCCTCCCGGGGAGCTTGGCAAGGCTGGGCTTGGCCTGATGGCTCGGTACGAAGCAATGTTTTGGAGAGCTGCCTATCATGTACGTGATTACTGGCATGTTAAGCCAGCTCAGAATTAATAAAAAAATGAGGTTTTTGTCTAATGCAAAAATGCCAAAGCTTGCACTCAGTTAAGATGTTTTCACTGCACCCAAACCATTTAAATGACGCCAAGTACGCAAGACTGGATTGTCAAAAATCTCCAGGCACCTAAATCAACTGACTTAATAATGAAAAAAAAAAAATTCAAAAAACCAATGGAATTTAAAACTAAGCACCTATAAAAATCAGGCCCCGAGTTCTCAAGTACATTTACGCTATAGATTTCAAGGTCGGTCCAGCCTTGGCAACCTGGGGCTTAGCACTGCTAAGGCATACTGCTTACAGCAAGGGTGAATTAACCCTTGACATGAGTCTATGTCCCACCGCAGGAACTAGCCCATTACAGCCAGCTTTGGTGTCTACGCCACACTGCAGCCTTCAGTGAAGACAAAACCTTTAGCAGATCAGCCTTTATGGATGATGCTCCCATATAAAAGTAACCGTTGTCAACAGCATATTCCTTATTTCCTTGTTTAGTTTTCAAATTAGTAATTCACTGTTTAAAACAATAACAATAACTCCAAACAATATTTCATGCACTTTCTATCAAAAAGATTAGTAGCTGATGCTTACCTAAATTAATGCTGCACTAATAATGGAAACTACAATATGATCGCTAAAACACAACGCTAAATGCTAATGAGCATTTCTACTTGAATACATGGAAGGGATGAGGATGTGGGCGGATGCACTACAAACATCTACACACACTCTGTGGGAAAAAATGTCAAAAAAAAGGAAAAGAAAACGAGGATTCACAGAAAGCACAGAGTTATCACCTTGAATCATACTGAGGGAGTGGAGAGGAATAGCTGCAAAATAATTTAGAAAGCAAATGGGAAAAATTAATGTAAGATAATTAGAGGCAAGCAACAGAAAATATCAATAATCGCAAAGGAAAAGTAACAATCAACAATAACAAAAGCAACACATTCGAAGGCCAACTTTAGAAATTATTTGGCTTTTGCTTCGCGTATCATGACCTATGTCATATAAAACAGACTACACATGGGAATTGTTCATTTAATTAGTCAGCACAAGTCCGTAATTTCTCTGAGAAATGCAGAACCACATAGAGAAGACAAAAGCATCTGCAATTTACTTAGGTCACCAGGCAATTTATTGTAACACAACTTCTGTATTTAATTCCCAAAACATGCTCCACTGTGCCATGGAAAACCAGTTCTTGCAGTTTTCTATGGCAGTTTATTTTCCAAAGTATAATGTATAAAGGTATGTGTGGCAGGATACTTGAAAGGAGTATCAGTCCATGCCATTCATTACACTGCTTTCAAAAATGAGTTCTTCTCTGCGTACAGGAGGTTGGAGTAAACTATAATTAACCTGATGTATTCCACCTTGCAAGACTGGATCCAGTATTTCTGAGTTTCTCAATATGGAAGGCAGCATGACACATTAATTTCTTTCTTTCAGCTAAGAAAACCAAGGAGTTAAAAAAGGCAACATGAAGAGAGCACACCCACATTTTAGTTTGGGAAAGTTGCACGAGTAAGCTAACATCTGAAAGCTGAAGGTCATTCTGGTGAAGGGCTTCTACCCTTCCAGAGGCCTCAAGATTCATGACACATGTCAACATACTGCTTACAATGGACCCTGTTCAAAATATATGCTGGCAAAACAACTTATCTGAACTCAAAAAGAAAAACATGAAACATTATCTTGGCTTAAAAAAAGGAAAAACCAGAAGAGTCAAAATTACTGCCAACAATTCCTTCTTTCTTCCCCTTTCACTGATATATCGCTGGATCTCCACATCCTGCTCCCAAAACTCCCCTCCTGCCTCAGTTAAGAAACGGGAACAGACTTTGATGCTCTCTTCTGACGGTGGGTAAATGGGGAAAAGAGCAATTCGAGGGCGCGGATGGCAGAGGAGCTGCCCCAGCATGGCACACTGCAGAGCCCAGGGGAGGAAGAGGAATGCAAAGAGTGGTGGGGTCAGGCCCTGGCTGCAGGGTGACCTGGACCACGAGGCCCGCTGGCCGCAGGCGACCCCCGCCAGCATACCTCCGCCTATGGCCACAGAAAGAAGTGGGGACAAAGCCGGGGATGAACAAGCAGAAAAGGAGTTGCTTTTCAGAAAATGACAGAAGAGAAGTGAGAAGACATGATCCTCTGCATATCAGATGTGCTGCGGTTCTGGAAGATGTGAAGGGAACATCTGTTGATTGCCCCTAGATGAAGATTAACAGGAAAAACCAAACAGTATCATATTATAATACAGGGCCACAATAAAAAAGAAAATAAACGAGTGAGGTTTTTTCCCCCTAACAAAGGCACTGAGTCATCAGAACATCATTTCCGATGGACTTTATCTGTCAAATGAGAAATGTGACAGGTCAGAAAAGCTATACATGTTTGGAGACTACTTCGGCGTTCAGATCCCTTCCCTCCCCTGCAGCCCTAGGGTTTGCTCCACTGCTGCAGGTCTGCAGCCCTTCCCCTCTGGGCAGCAGCTAAGGTCACGTCTGCATTAGTGAGGACAGACGTACAAAGGAAGCAGACCTGAAGCAGTTGATGCGAAAGATCCCATGTCCACAGAATGTGTCTTTTGGAGGGCTGGAACCATTAGCGAGCATGATGAAGAGCTAAGGGCCGACGACAAGTATCATTCCAGAGGACTGGCAGGATGCAAACATCAGACCTATTTTCTACCAGGATGAAAGGCAGCCAGAAAATTTTAGACCAATCAGTCTAACTCCAATTACGAGAAAAATTCAGGAATAAATTATCGACCAATCAATCTATAAGGGCCTAAAGGATAATCAAGAGATTACAAGTCACTTGCCACCAGTCCTCAACATAAAACAGGGCCAAAATATAAAGTGGCAAGAGTAACTCACGTCAAATGAATTTAACTTCCTTCTTTGACAGGGTAACTTACCCAGTGGATGTGTGGAAGTAGTGTCTTGGTATTTCAGTAAGCAGTTGCAGTCCAGGTACAGTATAGATAAAGTAAGTGCAAAATACCTGAGAAGTTACCTCAAAAGAGATACCATCAGTGCTTTACTGTTAAACTGAAAGGGAACTTCAAGTGGAGGTTTCACTGTGCTGTCCTGGGCCTGGTACTAAGCTAATGTCTTCATTAGCTTCTGAAAAGTCTTTGGAAAATAGGATCAGAATTAAAAGCTATCTTGCTAAAATGGAAAAAAAAGGGTCTGGAACCAACAAACTGAAACACCATAAAGGCAAATGCAAACAGAGGGAAGAAGCCAAACACATAAGCACAAAACATAGAAAAAATAACCAGACGGCAGAATTTCAGAAAAGATCCAAGAAATTCTAGCAGATCACAAACATCAGTCAACAGTAACTGCAGTTACCAAAATGATAATTCTCACTGTGGGATTGCTTAAGATTAAGTGTGTCATGTGTCAGACCAAAGAGGCAGTGGTCCTCGCTTAGACATAAGCTATCATCAAAGAGGGGAGAGCCACGGGACAGCAGCAAGAATGCGTTGAAATGTGGAAAGCACCACCTAGGAGGACCTGGGACATTTTAGTCTATAAAAGAGAGGATTACATGTCTTCCAACATATAAAACACTGTTAAGAGAACAGTAAGATATTGTTCTTCGTGACTACTATGGATATGACAAGGAATAGGCTTAACCTGCAGCAAAGAACTTTTAAGTTGAATATCGAGGGAAGAAATACTGTAAGAAGGATAGTGAACTACCGAAGCTGGGGGACTATAGAATCTCTTATTTTTGGTGACTATGAAGAAATTAAACATATTTCAGGAATGGCTTGACTACATTTTATCCTGCTATGGTGCAAATGGGTGGACTACTAGCTCTCTGAGGTCCTTTGCTGATACACCTTTCCGCAATAAGCAATAGACTTCAGCTTTTCATACTGCAGTTCTTGATGTTTCAACTCTAGCATTGAGCACATGGAGTGTTTTATCAGCTCAGGACCCAAAAATCCACCGTTGTATAGATGTGTTCAGCAGAAGCAGGTGCTTATGTGTATTGTGGGACTGTAGCTTTAGATTTGTAGGACTTGCTGCTGTTTTGGAACGGAAATCTTTTGGTACGTGCTGCACTCATTTTCATTATAAGAATGTAATTAGTCACAAAATGGGGAAGTAAATTAAAAAGGGTGTGAAATTTTATGTCCTGATCTTGAATATTAAACAACAAATATTTATACTAGACAGTCTCATATGCAATGATTCCTTTCAGTCACACATTCATTTGTAGATTTTTATAATACGCATTCAAACATTACTACTATTGCATTTAAATCAAGTCTACGCGGTACTGCCAAGAAGCACCACAACTACAGTGATGGCTCATAAGTAAATGAATAGTACCACTAAAATCAAACTACAGATATTGAAGAATAGGCAGGAGTTTGGAGGTATAAATAAAAGATGAAGTTAAATTAAAGCCCCCCATTTTTTATGCTATGAAAGAACAGAAAGCATAACATTATATCTCAGATCTCATATTCCAAATAATTTAATACAATTCAAACAAAATCACCTTATGACACTTAACAGCAAAGCATAAGCAACAGAAAAAGCAAAACAGGACTATTAAAGAGAAGCCTGTGGGATTACAGTGTTTTGCATTCAGAAAATTAAGTGCAGAAGCAAGCTTTTTGTTTGATATGCAAGAATTTAGACTGAATCCTGTTATTAAGCACCCTCCTTGAAGTCAGTGTGAATTTTGCCACTGGCTTCAACTGGAGCAGGAATAGGCATGTTGTCAGCCATTACAGCAGGCGGTATTCTCCAGCTAACAATACACTTCCACATTTAAAGATAAAGCAAATCTGTTAAGTGACCTACCCAGAATGGATGGGACTTGAAACAAGGTTAACATTGTCCAAGGTGTCTGCAGCCCAGCTATAGTGTCTGAGAGAGTCAGAGTCAAACTCCCTTTGAAACGTCAGGTGCTTAAAAACATAATAAAAAAAGATAAATTGAAATTTAAAATTAACAGGAAAAACACTTGTCTTAAATGCAAGCTCGTTAACACAATTCTATTAAATTTAGATCGGGCCCCTTTGCACATAACATTACTGGAAATCCCATAACAGAAACATGGAATCCACAGACAAATTAATCTTACGTACCTTCAGACATTCTTTTTGCCCGCTTTTCCCACTCCCTTCAGTTACAACTATGACTCTCTCCAATCTTTACTTACATGTGCAAGGTTAAAAAGATTGAAAAAAAAAAATTACCATTTGTACAGCAATCATACACTATACAGACAGGCAGTACAATATTCCCCCCCCCCCCGAAAATGCCATCGGATAGATCCTTATTCAAGCAGAACCTGTGAATAACTTCACTGAGAGTTTAACTGAAGCTGTGAACGCATGACCAAGCTCCCGGTGGGAGGAGGGTTTAGTTTGTCTTTATGCACGTACAACCAACATGAACGCTGTTTTCTGGAGTGCCACTGTCCCTCCTCATCTCTACAAAAATAGCTTTAACCCTGTGAAGCGCTGGCACACCGGTGCTATAATTAACTGCCCCATCTGACAGACACTGAGGCGTAATTTGTTTCTCGCTGCTGCCCATGGACACGCGCGTGCACACTCGTGCATCCTGCGCCCGGCAACAAGGTGTCGCACAATAAATCCTCTCATCTGTGTAGCAACGCCAATCTAGTAAAAACATTCTTTCTTCTTTGTTTCTTTTTTCCTAGGAAATTAAACAAATGAATTCTTCAAACACTGTATGCCCATATTTCCAGGGTGATATGAAAGCTTCTAAACAATTTAAGAAGCACCATCAGAAGTTACGTCAATAAAACTAAGTCAAGAAGCTGTCACGCAATACACACAGACTATCTTCACACCCAAGAAGGTGTTAAAGATGTCAGTGTTTCCTGTAAGTAGGTTGTTTTCTGCTTACAGGCAAATACACCTAGAGAGCGCAGAGTCTGTTAAGGCTAAAACCTCATGGGCTGTTTTCAAACCAAATTCTGCGAGTTCAAGTCAAACCTGAGCCAAGCACACACTTCTACACAGGGAAGTTTTGTTATTTCCACCTATTTTTTTTTAATGTACTGGCACACAGAGGTAGTGCAAATGAATTATTTTGAATGGAAATATCAGCATTAGTAGTAAATCTGGCAAAGTCAGTCATAAACACACAAAAATATTTCTGCTGAGAAGCCTCCACAAGACAAGCAAGCAGATAGTGCTGTTGTTGGCCAGAACCCACAACCCTCCCATCACTCTGGGGTTTCCAAAAAACTTCTCTCTTTAGACACTACTTTTATTTCAAATGAGCATCCCAGGTCTCCTTCCAAAAACCATCGATATTATAATTTACTGCCAACCAACAGAAACATCTGCAGGATACAACTTTGCTCTGTCATCTGTCCAACACCGTGGCACATGGCTCGATGCCTCCTTCTTTTGCTATCTTAACTCTTTTATTAGGACCTTTGATTAAACTTTTTGCTGTAAGGTATGTACTTGAGGCCTGATGGTTCAAGCGCAGACAACAACAACAATGGGCAAACTTGTATATGTTAAACACCAAAATACATCATCAGACATAAAAGATAAAATGAATGCCATTAAAACTATGGCAATTTAGCAACGGCAGTGGATTTAATTAGCACCATTTTGAAAAATGTACCGTAATTCAGTTTAATGAAGACAGTTTTCTAACTCTTTCCAGTAGAACATTAGGGATTCTCCTACTTTTCCTGAAGATCCCACAGCCTAGGCAGGAAAGCCACTGCTGTGGATTTCTGCTAATTCCAGTGATGTAACTCGTATTGAGTACATTATTACTTTTGATACCAAATCGTGCAAGATCCAGACAGTCGGTCTCGGAAGTTGTAAAAATTTAGATAAAAATAAATGTATTCCTTTGCTCAGTGACTAACATTATCATCAAAAATAGGATAAAACAAAGAAACGTAAGAAATGTGTAAAAAAAGAACACCACAATTTAGTGTTTGTCATTCAATTGCCTGCTAAGCCGTAACAGTGCTACTGCGCTGGGGTCCCGGCATGCACCAGCACACATACATCAACAAATAGATGTGAGAACATGTTTGCTATAACAGATGAAAAATGCTAAAGTTCCTTCAGCAGCATGATACAGGAAACTAAACGTAGGGCCAAATAATTTCCAAGGAAATACCACCACTCTAAAATAATCTATGCTAGACAGAGGTGCTACTATGCTCACCAAGTTGCTGTAGGTTTGCCTACATACATATAGGGTTCCTTGGTCTATTCCTTTGTCCAGAGATACTGTCTGTGTATCAGGTGACTATATTTTTTGATGCATTCCTTTCTGACAAAGTGCACTCAAACAGATCTTTTGGACATATTTACAGCCAGCGAAAGCACAAAGCCTGCAGCCAATAATTTTGGCAGAGAAACAGAGTAGGAAAAGCTAAGAGCCGGACACATGCATCTTACATGCAGCACACATCTGTTGATCTCATTTTGTCAGTCTGTTGAGGTGCTGGATTTTCCAGGCAGGCAAAAAAAAAATTAAAAAAAAAAAAAAAATCTTCCTGCGTAAGCTGCAATGTAAGCAGTCCAGAACACGGTACATCGTCAGCGACATCAAATCACAGGATTCATCCTGTGTTTGGTCAGGTCCCAGCGTTCCCTCCCTGGACTGAGGGAGATTGAATATGCATTGCTGATGGGTGTGGCATCGTTAGATGCAAGTGCATGTATAAAAACACTGATGGTTCTGCTGGCAAGGATTCTGCTGGTTGCGTAACTGAATATCCAGGCTGTGTAATATCAGAGTTTAGCAAACAGAAGAATTTATGCTTCCTCCCAGATGAATTTATCCAGACAGAAGAGATTCAGCAAGCTCCTATGTAAAGGACAGGCTGATTCATCCTGCCTTTGGCTGATTACATTCAGAGGCTGATGTAAACAATTCCATGGAGAAAGTCATTCGGCTTTGATCTGAGTTACTGCATCCATGGTAACGCACCAGGACACAGAAATTTTAACTTTGCTCCAGCCAGGTTAGGAGGCACAGTGTGGCCTGGACTCAGACTTCCCTGGTGAACAGGGTCAGCAATAAACGACCGAATGCAAACAACGGAGAATACTGCAACTTCTCAGGGAATTACTAGAAACGCTTCTCTAATACCTAACGTGTCATGCTAGCAGTCACGTTCAGTAAAGACTGGTTCCAAATCTTCCTCGTTTGACTCTTTTTAGAGTCCCAAGACTCCCAGCGATCTTCGGGAGAGGTGGCCATGGGGTCTTCTATTTTAACCTGATCAAGAGGTTTACAAATGCCCCTTACTCTTTTATATACTTGTATTTGTGGTAACATTAATTCCCTTTACTCTGAGACTTTGCTGTTGCCATGAACTCCAGACAGGTCTGAGCTTTACAAAAGAAGAGAAACGGCATATGCAAATAGGTAATGGCTCACTCCTTTGAAGTAGCGTGATACCCCAAAACAGTGTTAACTCCCATCAGTTTCCAGATGGACTTTTAGGATATTGGTTTTGACCCACAATGATCTTTGTTCCTGTGAATTCCACCGTCGGAACACAAGGTGGGTTTTTTTCCTGCTTTCTACTGCCATAGCAGAGATTATCTAGAAGCCCAGTAATGTACAGAGGGAGGGATGGGAAGAAGAGAGGCAGGGGTATTCTCCGTCTCCCCAGTGCACTCCTCCTGCTCCAGCCAAAGAGCTGTAAAGCTTACCACCATAGGTCCGGGCTGGGCTGAAGAACACGGGAATTTCAGAGGACAGATATATTTTTTTGTCAAGACTCTGAGGTTTGCAGAAGCCATAGCAGAAAATTTTAGCTGGGCTCCCTTTTTCATGAAGATAGTTTGTTGCTTCACTGTCATTTCTTTTTCAGGGGATCGTGGTTTTACTAACCTCTCAAGACAGGACTGACATATTTTTCCACTACCACCCTCACCATTCCTGATCCCCTCCTGGACTTGAGAAACTTGAAATTTGTCTAGAGGATTAAGATTAGAATAACATTTACAACTAGACTGTCAGCGAGGCCTTCAGCCTGGCTTCATTTTACATAACAAATTTGGGCCAGTGCTGAACAGCAATAATTGCACAATCATTGCCGGACGAAAACTGGAACCACAAAAATATTAAGGCTACAAACGCAATGAAAACAGCCTACACTAGTGCTCAGCACCAGCACTAGAAGCTTTTCGTATTTGTCACCTTCTCAGCTCAAGAACCAGCACTGCAAGAGATCCTCCAGAAAGCAGAGAGGTCCATGACCGCTCGTAGAGGATATGAAGTTTGCCCTGAAGCAGAGCTCCTGTACATGATGCAGTGTCACTGCAATACCTCCAGGTACAGATAAGCAATTCTTACATTTCTAGTAGAATTTTATAATACAAAACAGTTTAATGGTGCACACTTTGGACAATGTTCTTTAGGAGTTATTCATCACAGTGGTGGTTCTTAAGTCTTGTTATGTGATCAAATGCACCCTAGCTGCTAAATCAATGCCATCTACTTTGATGGTAATCACAAAAATGGCCAGAATCATAAAACAACGTAATATGTTCTCAGACTGAAGAGCCTTCCTCTCCTCTGAAATTTCCATCATATCAAGAAGAATTAATGAAGGCTTAGGAGTGGGAAGTGTTAAGAGTAACTTTAGGTTCTCAGCCCTGAAATATCATTTCTTGTTCCCAGTGCCAGTAGTTGCCGATTTTATTTTCTGTCTTCAAAACAAACAAAAGCAACAAAATTACTGCTAGCAGTGTTCAGAAATTCTCCCTAGCTGGCTGTTGCAAATCAAAGTTATTGGAGTTTTACAGCATTTCACTTGAAATTAACAACCTAATAATAAACATTTGGTTGCTAAAGACAGAATCTAATTTCTGCCTTTGTCATAATGCTACCAAAACTGTGTGCAAAAGCTGTAGTAAAACTGGGTACTTTATACTACACTAGAATTTACAGACTAATACGATCAAGGTTTAAAATGCATGAGTCCTGCCCTGTGGACCCCTTCCCCCATGAAAGCATCCTCTGAGATCAATAACCCTCCGTGTAGGAATACGAGCCACTGCCAAGAGGTACCTCTGTGAAAATGGCAGCAGAAAATCTCCATTTCATTACAATCCACCTTATGCTCTTCCAGGACATAAACAACAATTCCACTCCACAGTCCTTTAATTCCCAAGAACAGATTTCTATGTGAATTTTTATTCAACTTCCTAACAGATCTCTGGCTTCTGTGTATCAAGAAACTCCTGAGTAACTCAGATTTGGAAGTCTGAAGCAAGTCTACCAAGCAAGATGCTGAGGAACTCACAAACAAAGCATACAGCACCTCATCGTCTCCAGCATTAGCTTTTGGAAAGACTTTCCCACGCTATAATCAGGTCAAAAGATTCTGCTTTTGTTGTATTAGTCATTGCACAAATGTTTGGAAGATACATAAACTGGCTAGTGCATAACAGCTTAATCATTACAAGGCCAAATTCTTCCCAAGGGTGGAAAAACAAGGACAGCAGTTGGAGCCCTCTCCATGCAGACAGAACCGGCGGACGTAATCCCTGAGCTATACAGTACAAAGGTTGCTTAGTGTAAAACACATTGCTCCCACCCCATCAAAGGATACATCTAACATTAAGCTCACATGCTCCCATTGACTTCAATGGACAACCCCATACTCAGAAACGTAACTGGTGCCTTAAAGACTCTTTTGGTTTGGGAGCCCATAGCCCTGTCTCTTGCAGGATTAAAACCGCAATGTGGTAAACCCACAGTTTCTTTCTCTCAGCTCCTTTCTTCTCCCTTTTCAATAGTGAAGACAGCGGCGATAGTCTCTGCAAGCACGGCTGAGGGCTGCAGACTGTCATCCCCTATAAATATGAAGCACAAATACCTGGTGGCAGAGACGCAGCACATACCTGATCCTTTGCTGGTACCAGCAGTTCTTCAATCATCATGCTGTCTCGGGCATAAGAACTCCTGTTCAGCGTGTAGGACCTATCCGAACTGAAGGAGCGGAGGCTGTTGTATTTACCGTTTATCATAGAAAGTGCAGATGACAATGAGATGAACAAAAAATAAAAATAAAAAAATTAATACATGCAACTTCCAGGGATAGCATAAGATGGCAAAATATACATAATCTGTGAAAAAATTACAAGGGAAAAAAATGGAATCGTAAGTATTTGACTATGATTAAGTATCCCCTTCCCTACAATATACATAAGCAAAATCACAACAGATGTTTACTGCTTTGGCAGTAACGCCGTGGCTTTACAATAAATCTACAAAAGCGTATTCAAGTATTTAGATGAACTTTGATAACTGTCTTCACGCCCTAATCCTGCAAGGAGACCCAGGAGGGCAGGTCCCAGGGGAGCTGTGGGTAGGTTACAGCGCCTGCCCATATGGCTCAGATTGCTGAAGCAGGTTTAACTAAGAGCAAGTTTTATGTGTTGTCGTTCTCTTTGTGGCTGAACCACTTTTGACTTTGTTATGAACTCCCTAGTTATTCCTTTAGTTAAAAAAAAGGATAATAATTTTGAAATGAAAGAAGAAAGAAAAGAAATTTGCTTATTGATGATTAAATACAGATTCCAGTGCTTTGGGGATTATTTTGTGCATGTTAGACTACTTAGAAATAACTACGATCTCTCTGAATGTGTTGCAATTAAGGAGCGTGTTACACTTAACCCTGGAAGATACATTATGGTATGTGCTAAAAACATGCTGCAGGCCTAGACATGCTTGCTACGTGACAAAAAATAAAGGAGTTAAAAACGTGAATTAATAAAAAGCAACACCCAACAACGTATTACACTTCTGAACCAGCAACACTTTTCAGACTCAAAACTCTACAACTTGTTTCATGCATTTTGTAGTTGGTAATTGAACTTTTCTAGTCTCTTAAGCACACGTTCCTCCTTGTGCTGGAAGCAGAACTGGGATCTTAATTACACACTGTAGGCATACGTTAAGCAGACTTTTACATGATAAAGGGCATAAGGAAATCAAGTTATATTTGTTATAACAGAGGGATATTCTCTAAGGCTGAGCCTGCCCCCCCACCCAAAAATAAAAGCATGTCACTTTCCAATGCTGAACAAAATGAAGATGAGCAATGGCAGCAGCAGAAAGATGTAACACGATGCCATGCCTTCTTACCTGACTTTTGGACTAAAGCAATTTACAGTGGAAAAGAAACAGGAGAAATAGAAAGCAAAGAATCAGACAGGAGAAGCAAGATGTTATGGCTGGATGGCTTATATATTTAATGTGTTTATTTCTTAATGTTACACTCAGAATCAGTAGTAAGATACATCCACAAAATACTTTTTGCTAAATAAAATACTTCACAGGAAAAACACTGTATTGTCTCCTCTGAGCATAACATGTGCAATGTAAAACATGAGTCACGCAGCAACAAATAGTAATGGCACTGCTAAAATCAGAAGCATGGGAATATTAGATTTCTCTCACAGAAAAGATAACATGAGGTTGAACCCTCAGATCTACCTAACAGGTAGGTCTCTTGACTGTGAAATTCTCCTCTCCCACCTGCACAGTGAGAATTTAGACATGTGCAGGAAGAGTACTGTAATGAGTAAAAGGTGTCCTGTAAATCAGTGCCCAGCTCTGTACAAGAAGCGCGTTCCCTCTCCACCGTCACTGCAGTTCTTGGGGACTGACCACATCTGATAGTGCTCTATGATGACCTTGCTCACGCCAGCTTCTGCTTAAAAGCAGCACGTCAGCTTTGTTAATTAAGTTTACAAAGACATAAGAGTCTCCCTTCAGATGTGTTTGGCTGATTTTCTAAGCTAATGGACTATTTAAACCTGTTTTGGCCTTCCTTGTGAATGTGTTATCACGTAAATACTTATTAACTTCACTAAAAATTGTAAGTGAAGCAAAACACGGTTGGGCACTACTAAAGAGCAAATTTGCACTGTGTGCTTGCATTTCTAATGTGACCGTAACAAATAAGACTGAAGGGTAGACATCTAAGCTTTACCTTACGGGAGGTACCATTTGCTGTTAAGACAATGAACTCACTTTTTAAAACAGATCTTTTAAACTACAGCATAGGAAAAAGTCCTCAGGGCTCCAGCTTATGAGGTTTAATTATTAGCCTCAGTACGATTCAACTGTCAGTAAATACATTGCAAATCCACAACTATGGAAGTAATCTCTGCTCATACAGCTTTAATTGTTTTGAGCAAGGCACACTGCAGGCTTTAGCAAGATTTAAAAATGAAATCTGAAACGTTGATCTAGAAACACCTTAGTTGAAATCAACATTAGTCAGATGTTATATTAAGCTTACAATACTTCATCAGGTTCACAGAAACTTTGGCCTGTTTTCTGTAACATATAATCCGTTCCCTGTCAAATGAACCCCAAATTTAGGGCACACCTGCTTTTTTATTTTTGGGAGTATTTTTCTTTAAATATTGGCTGTCTCAGTCGGATTACTCAGTAGCACCTTTAAAGAAATAAAAGCACCAGAATAGCAAAATGATTGTCATTCAGTTTTTCTGGCATTTACATTCTTTGGCTAAATTAGTCCATTAAGGAACACTAATGCATCAATCTGACCAGCGGTAGTGAAAAGAAGCCTGTTTTTGCTGGCTGTTCTAGATTAGTTTCTAGACCAGTTGCAAACTGCTAGCAAAGAGGTGTCTTGGAGATGTTCAGAGCATGAGCAGATACCAGAAAAAGTGAATAGTTAGTTTTCTGTATCGTTGCCATAAGAAGCCAACATGAATAAAGAATATGAAGTAAAACTGCAATGAATGTATGCTTTAAAGGCGCAGTATTACCGTAACACGGAAGTACACCCCCTCTACTTTGTTTCGAAACAGACTCCAGCTTTGTGTGAAAGAGCGCACTTGGTTTGCAAAAACTTGTAACTGCGGTGACGCGCAAACGTGAGAAACATCAAATACAATACCTGGCGGAGCGGGCGCCCAGGCTAAAGCCCATGTATCCTTCAGCAGGCAAAGAATCATCTCCCAGCTCTTTCAGATCCTGGGGTCCGAGGTATTTGTCCGTATCACCTGTCATTGCATCCTCACCTGCCAGTACAAAAGCCAGGCTGAAACCAGTAGCTACGTGTATTGTAAATGTTTGTGTGCTTAGTAAGTCATAACGCCCTTCTCTGCTCGCCAACAAGGAATCAATCCCGTCACCCCCACTTTCCCTACGGCTCTTTCCATGTAGTACGTCAATTATCCACCCTCTGAACGGGCCTGCGAAAATAATTTTATTGGGGGCAAACATAAACAGCAAAACTCCACCTTGACGTAAATCCAATAAAGTTATATGAGGGCTGACTTCTGCCCAATCGTTTAAGCGAGCTAAAGGGTTCTTCTGTAGTTTGCACCATTGCATTCACTTCACTTTTGCTTTCCTTACCAAAACGCCCAAGTGACAAACTAAAGTTAGGTTACACCGTATGGAAAAAAAAAAACCAAACCAAAAAAACAACACCAAACCAACCAAAAAAACCCACAGCAACAAAAAACCACCAAACTTGGCTGGGAGAGACAGCCTGTTTGCCCACCAGTACTGAAAAGCGCAGCAAGCTTGAACGGGCACCGAGTAAAAGAAGAGGCCCGCCTTCCACCTCAGGTATTTCTCAATAACTTTTGCAAGTTTGAATGTAAGAGGGGAATTCTTTTTTTCTTTTTTTTTTTTTTTCCCCTTTGAGAAACAACCAACCAACAACAACAACAACCAACCCAACCAACCAACCAACAAGAACCAAAACAAGACCAGAAAAAAGCTTCACCCTCCCAGGCTGCTTTTCGGGCGGCAGGTCCCACCGGCGGGCTCCCCCCTGCACCGGCGGCAGCCCCCCCCCCCGCCCGCGCCCCGCGGGAGCGGGGCAAAGCCCTGCGCCCAACGAGCGCGGCCCTGGCAGCCAAAAAACCCACCCGAGCCCTACGCTTACCCCGTGGGAAAACGCCGGGCAGGAGTGAGAGGCGGACATCGACAGAGAAGTAGATGATTAGGGTTTGGGTTTGTTGGTTTTTTGGTGGGTTTTTTTGTTTTTGCTTTTTTTTAGAAAAAAAAATGAAAAGAAGGAAAGTTAAAGCTTCGGAGAGGAGGGCGGACGCCGCAAAGGGTTAACGGAGCAGCTCGCTCTGGCTGGGAACATTTGCATACCATTACATCATGCAAACCTACATTCCTGCATTGACAGAGCAAGTCCAAAATACGCCTTTTGCGGCTGTAGGCTTCCCCCCCCCCCGCCGCCCCCCATTCCCTCAACGACACAGAGCAGAGAGAGCTCCCCGTAAGCTCGTTACTTGCCGACTTTCGCGCTCCCCTCCTTTGTTGGGAACGCGTTTTAGGTGTGTAAAAGTTGCACAAGAGAGAAGTTGAACAGCGTGTTCAGGAAGGTAAGAAGTGACGCCGCAACCCCAGCCGTACGTTTCCCGCTGTCATTCAAGGAGTTTAGCCTAGTTCCCATTCACTTAACTCAGGAAACCACAGGCGAGCTCTGGTTTTCAACTAACAATCAATTCTAAAAATACCCCTTCAGCTACCGCTTTGCAAACGGCAAACAGACAGACCAACTTTCTCCTCCAGCCCAGCAACAACCAGTATTTTAAGTAACAGTTTAAAAGGTAAAATGCTCAGAATATACCAGAAAGCAATTCAAAAAAACAGAAACAGAAACATTATATAGTAAGTTAAACTTTAAAAAGTCTTACTGTTTTGGAATGCCATTTTCACCAGTCTGGTCTATAAGAATTTTTTCCCTGGTGTTTCCAAGAATTCCTATTAGTCCTATTAGTTCCTTAAGCAGTGATTTAGAGTTAATCTCCAAACCAGCACAAGCAAACTAATCCCTGCGGGTCATATTCGCTTTCCACACAACAACTGAGATCTTCTTAACATCTTGATCTCCTCGCATGTATTTTAGGACATGTGCATCTCTGTCCTCTCAACTCAGATCAAAGTTCTTTGCAAATGTGAAACAAAACGAAAAATAATGACTACAGTTTAAAAAAAAAAAAACCCCAAACAAAAAAAACACAAACCAACAAAAAATCCCCGTTTAAATCACTCTGCAGACATCCCTTTAAAGCTTCTGCTGATTGGATTACAGCCTCCCTTGGCAAGCCTCTCGAATGGTGACATAAATGCAGGCACTCCAGTTATTTGTATGTAAATAGGGGTGCTGCGAGCGAGGGTGTCCTTTTGCTGTAACTTGATACCGGGGCTGCGCAGGGAGCGCGGGGCTGCCGGCCTGCGGGGAAGGGCGCGGGGCTCGGCTCCGCCCGCCCGCCCTCCGTCCCCGGGGCCGGGGCCGGGCGCCTCCCCCCGGCTCCCGCCTCCTCCCGGCTGCCCGCGGCCGTCGCCGGCCGCTCGGGCGGTAGTCGAGCCCCCAGCTGCCCCGTGGGTGCCAAGGGCCGGGGTCTGGGGGCTGCTCCCT
>JAVKLA010000093.1:9252037-9324974 GCA_034782735.1 Sagittarius serpentarius | reverse complement strand
CCTCCCCCCCCCCCCGCCCCCTCTCCGCCCTCCAGCGTGGGGGTGTTTGAGTCCCGCGAGAACAGTGCCGGCGCTTGAGGAAAAAAAACGGGACTGCGGGTCGGGAGGTGATGAGGTGGCCCCGAGCGGGTGAGAGGTACCGGCAGCTTTAAGCCGCTACTAACTGGGCCGGTAAATTCGGAAACTTCTGCCCTGAACCACGCCTGAAGACGAGGGCTGCCCCACTGTAAGGCATTTTCTTTAGGAGCATCACTTCTCAAAGGCCAGGTGGAGAACGATCAAAAACTATTCCGGTTGAGCTGCAAAAGACATTAAAAGTTATCCTGCTCTGCAGCTCCTCCAGCCAGAGCAGGATTACTCTGATGAAATGCTCTCCTCAAAGGAAAAGCTGCATCTAGGAGTGGTAATTTCAAAGAATTCCAGACATTGTTTTGTGATCGTGGGAGGCTGGAGCAAAATGGGTGGTGCACGTTGCAGCAATCCTACTCTGTTTAATTAGGTGCCACAGCCTAATCCTCTGCGTTTCAGGTAAGGAGCACAGTGTTTGCTCACAGCACGCTGTATTCCTGCAGAGAGAGGTCCCAGGGAAAAGTGAAGACAAAATTAATCTCTGAACGCAAACGGCAGAGAAATGCCCCCAAAGGTGAGGCACCGCTGAAAAAACACCAAAGAAAGAGAATACTGCATTGCTTTGCTGCAATTGCCATCCTTCACTTCATAGTACGTTACGTGTTGAAGAAAGATGATGTCCTTGTTAACAGTGGGCAAACATAGCTGTCACAAGTATAGGAAACAGTTCAAATTCCAGGAAAGAAGAGCAGCAGCAGGTCAAAGCAAAGGCCCATCAGTTCTAGTATACCCTGTCTCTGACAGCAGCCACGGTTCACAGAAGAATGTAAGAACACGAAACAGTGGAAGTCCTCTGGGACATTTTTCTAGCTGGCAGTGATTTAAGCACGTATTTTCTAAACCTGCAAGAGGTTTGTATAGTCATGAACAGGGTTTGGGTTCCCCCCCCCCTTTTTAAATTCTTCCACAGTTACACTTCGAACTCGTGCAAACATTCTACGTTCTCCACACCAGGGATGTGTGTAAGGAGTCACACAATTCAACTACCTGTTGCAGGAAGAGGCGCCCTCTTAGGCTGAATCTGCCTCTTGCTGGTTTCGCTGATGTCCCCTGTGCTTGGACTTCCGGAGAGGCAGCAAGCATTACTGCTCACTCTGCCACCCACTACTTCATACGTTCTAGCCTACCGCTCATTCAGCTTTTTTTTTCCTGGGGGAGACAGTCCTACACTCTTCACTGTTTTCTCCCCGAGAAGCTTTTCGACACCTCTTATCACCTTTTCCACCTTTTCCCATGTTTTGCCCATTTTTCTGGTCCCTCAGCATGTCTCCTACAGCTGGGAACTGCAAGAGCGCAGGGTAGGTGCTCTTTTTAGAAGCCAGTGAGAAATACAGGCTTTCCGGCAGCAGGAGAGAAGGCATCACGTGGCTTCGGAAAAGTCCCAAACAAAATTTAATCACGGCCTGGGATCCAAATGGGCATTTGCCATCGGCTTTGCCAAAGATCCCTGAAGCTTTTGCCGCTCCCTCGTCACAGCCTGTCCAGAGGTGCCTGATGGCAGAAGAGGTACAGCCACAGGGAAGAGCAGGATGCTTCTAGTTGTAGCCAAGATTTTGGTTTCACATTAAGTATGGAGAAAAGCCAATACCAAACCGCTGAAACTTTTATGAATCTGTAAAATTTTATGGAGACAAAGAAACTCAGAAAACTCTGAGCATAAAAATATAATAAATCAACCCCTCCTAAAATGATCAATAACAGACTTTCACACATGGGAATGCCCTGACCTGTCTTAAATGCACTTAAACTGCTGTATCTCAGCACCTACTCAGGGATCAGGCAGTGTGCATTCATGCCCTGTTAGGACATCTGTCTAATCTGCCACAGATTGATTAGCATGATGCTTACTCCTACTGAGAGAGGAATCTCCATTAAATGGGTTTAAAACAGTGTCCTTATTTACACCCAGAAGTTTGTTATCTACTGAAGACCAAATCAAAAAAATGAAAAGCTCAACAATAAGTGTTTCTTGACAATGACTGCCTAAACTCTCAACACCTGAACTGGTTTTTGGTTTGGATTTTTTTTCCCTTCGCTGCTCACATAATCTCACCACTCTTTGTATCACCTTCCACAGCTTGCTGTCCCTTTGCCTCTGGGACAGCAGTGGCAGCTTTTGGGGGGCCTGTTGTGACAGAGCTCATTGCTGGGTTGTGGCAGTCGCAACAGGGCTCCAGCTGCCTCCACCAGACTAAAGCTCTTGCACTTGGCCGGAGGGATGCTCCGAGGCTGAGCGTGCGACTCCAGAGGAGGGGGTTCCCTCCAGGCCTCCCGCAGATGGCGCGGGTTGTGCTTTAGCACGGCTGATTCGCGGCTCCCCACCGGCCCCGTGGCCACAGGGCGCACTGCTGGGGCTCCCAGCTGCGCAGGGCGTGGGGTGGGAGCTCACATCTGGAGACAGTAAGAGGAAAGGGCCAGTTCTTGCAGTCTCAGGTTTCACATTTATAAGATTTGCAATCTCTTTAAAAATAAAAGCAGAGCACATGTTCAGTGTGCATCAGAATTGCTCTATATTCTTCTACAAAATTTCTGCTACATACAAAGACGAGTCTTCATTTTTTTCCTAAAAAATCATGTTCACATCTTTCAAAAACACACCATTTCATTTTTGCGGTGTAGCCGTTTCCCAGCACTTAACCTCATTTGGGCAGATTTGCCAGAGTAGTCTAGGAAAAGGAAGAAAAGATCTCACCTCTCAACCAGTCTGACTCCAAACCAAACTGTCCTCGGCAGGGAAGAGAAATTACACAATTTCCATGTAAATACTTACTTAGCGGGCACAGCAAGACATAAACACAAGGCAACAGTTTCCTGACGTTTGTCTCTGAGCTCTGAGACTCTACTTTCCAAGCCTTCAATCTCTCTTATGAGAGAAACCTTGAGGATTGTGGCATATTGAGAAATCATTAAACAGGTTTCTCTCACTGAAGAGTTTTGGCTGATGATATGAACGTTAGCCAAGTGAGGGAGAGCTCAGATTTGGGTGGTAAATTTGTGCCCTTCTCTCACTTGGGAATCAGCTCCCTAGCTATGAGATTTGTCAGAGTGCATTACCACCTTGAACGTATTTATTTCTACTGGAGTAAGTGGATGCATTGTATATAAATAACCTGTCAATATTGAAGAGTTGTGGGGATGGGCGTCGGTATGTCTTTACAGATGTGCAAGTCAGGAAAGAGAGACAGGCCAGTGGTTATTACCTCAAAGCCTGTAGTTCATCGCATGCCTTGCACACTGGAATGCTTCAGCATAAATTAATAAAATGCGTATTATTTGGTTTGAGAGCTCCCTTCCAGTATTAGGTTTGAAAATGACCCTGTTATATATAAAGCAGTCTCTTAGCTCCCCTAGTAACAACATGGGTGCCGAATACGGTTTCTAGGCAAGGAACCGACTGTATTACTTGCATTCTTAATTTGTGCTTTGGTTTGGCTTTTGTTAAACTGAGAGTTAGTGACTATAAAAGGCTTCCACAGATTTGGCCTTAAAAGTAATCCCGTACATTAAAAGATACGTTTTACACCTTTGGTTCTAATATTCAGATTCCATATAGGAGTGTTTCTCATCTGTACCTCGCCACATGCCATGCAACAGGCTATGGCAATAGTTACTGCTTTATTAATTAACACTATTATGCATCAGTGTTCCAGTCCGTTAAAACAATAGGGTATTTTGAGCGGTACAGTAGCCTAAGCGAGTTACTTGGAAAACACAGGTGCACAGTGAGAACACTATCCATTTGGAACTGCAGCAATGGGAGCACAATGACAAACTGAAAACAAACCAAAAGCCTCAGTGCGTGAATTAAACAAGAGCTGCACACAATGAACTTGGCTAAATATCTTTTACACCTTACTGCTTAAATGTTATAAAAATTAAAAGTAAATATATCGCTAGGGATGAAGAAAGAGAGATTAACTAAAGAAGCACAAGAAAATTGAACCCGGTCACTTGATTTCTTGCTAGAGAATAAAAACCTGCAGCTCTAATGTAAGTGAATCGGCACTCTCAAAAACGCCTTCAGGACGCTGTTGTCCTCTTCATCAACTCAAGACTTTCCTGTTTCTGAATGTCACCTGGGAACCTAATCCTGCCATGGCCTCTGGAAGCCTGCAGTTCCTGGTGAAATTCGCACAGACTCCTGAGCATCCAAACCAGGGGAGATCTGACCTAACAGGGGATGTTGGTAGAGGGGAGGGAAGCAGTTGCCAAAGGAGTTTTAAATCCTTGGGGACCACTGAAGCCACGTCAACCTGCCCAGCACCGAGGAGTGAGCTGGGATGGGCAAGCTGCTAGTGCCCATAGCTCAGGAGACTTACTTAGAGGCGCTGAAAACAGAGGCCTTTATTGCCACTCACAGATTTCATGTCTCTCTGCAGGATGATACAGACGAAATCTCAGGTAGGAGGTACTTCCTTAATACTACCCACCACCACCATGTCGAGTCCAATGCAGCACCCTCTTTATTCAGGCCACAAGTAATCTGATGTGTTTTTAGTGAATGTCATGACTGAAATATTGTTTTTAAAAAACCCAACCCAAACAAAAACTAAAACCCTGAAAATACTTCTTTCCAGGCTAAGGGTCCACTATCAATGTCGATCAACCATTTCAGGGCTGAATTCACATCAGAATTTAAAAAAACAACAACAAAAAACTCATTCCTTCTGCTGTTCACTTTCACTATCGGCTATTTCTTCCGAAATGTTTTGATATTTGAACCTTTTGTCCAATATTTAATTTTTCAGTTACAATAATAAAACACTTCTCCCCTTTATGGAAGTAGTAGCAAAAGGACTATTCCAGGAAGGTGGAGGTAATTTGATTAACAAATTGGGAGTAAGAAATTCAGAAAAAGTTAGAGGATTATCAGCAATAGCTCAAAGAATTTTTGAAAGCGTTCTTAATTGTAAAGCAGAAATTATTGTTAGTGGGATAATAAGAAAATTATCTGAAAGGATTAATTTTCAGACAGATGAATTAAAAGGAAGAGGTTTAAGTTAGATATCACTGCAAAACAAAAATGCGCAAATACCTTCTTCAACATCTGATAAATATTCTGCATCACTGAGTATTTCAGGGGCATTGGCTTTACGAACTGCATGATTTAAATAAACAAAATAATTAAATAAAAGCATAGACTATCAATGTGTCAACAAAACAATGTAAAACAATAACAAATGTGCAAAGACCATACCCAACTAATACTGTTTGGTGGTTGTTTTTTTAAACAAACATTTCTTACAACAACAACAGACTGAAAAATAATCAAGAGGGTTTTTGATTTTTTAATACCTTCATCATCAGACATATCAAGAACTTCATTCATGGTTTCAGGTACATTCATTTTGTGCTTTTCTGTAACAGTCTGTCAAAGAAAAAAAATCATTTCAGAGTGCAGACATCATTTTTCTTAAAATTATAGTTATTTTAAAAATTAAATGCAAGGTAGGACATACTTTTATCTGCAGTTTGAAAAACAAGATTTATTTTTTTAGCTTCTTATTCACTTTCCTTTTTATAGATGCATTCAGCTATATATTAAAAAAGACTACAGAAACAGGCGATATTATAGGTGTGTTTTAACCTATAGTCACATTTTCACAGCAGCAAAAGCATGAGCTGAAAGCCTAGAAGATGATGATATCAAAAGAAGAAACAAATACACCGAAAAGAGTTTCATGTTAAGGGGTTTAATGAGAACTCTTTAGATAGTTATCTAAATTTTGAGCAGGCATATGTCATCTCTATTTAAACTAAACTTTCTGAGGAAAGTATTTCTCCTTTGTCATTAGAAAAATGCTTCAATTTGGGAGCAGGCTTAATCTATGTGAATTTTTTCAGAGGTGCCTCAGCACGAATTGTGTGCTTTTCCCACAAATGAGAACAACTGTAACCACGTACGGGCTAAATGATACCCTTGAAGGAATCTGTGCATGGAAGACACTCAGAAGTGGTTTATTTTCATCCTGATGTTTTATGTTCATTCAGGCTCAAAGACCAATTAAAAAAAATTAGAAGCAGAAAAAAAATGTTATGAATGCCTGAAATCTGTTCCTAGAATACCTGTGTATCCCACGAATGACACACACATGCACATTTTACTCTCCAGCTAGGGTACAGCACAACAAGCACTGGTAGTTTTGGGTCACGCAGGAAACCCTAGAGAGTTACCATTCAAGGAGCGCAGTGGAATTAAAACAGCCAACCAAGCACTGCCAAAAACCAAAACCCACACCGAAAACCACTCCCATCTTTATGGGGTGTTTATATTATATTATTTTTAACCACCATTACTTCTCATCCTTCATATACAAATAAGAAATCATTAACAAGTTCAGGAGGACAAAATAGCTTTTACATTTTCATTTATTTTAAAATATTTCAGTTTTTCTCTGGCCTCATGTATACTCATTTGGCAGTTCATGTTTCCTGGGCTACTGCCATCACTTGATAGAGGCAGAAGAGCTCCTGCATGCTCAAACATCACAAAACTTATAAAAAGCCTCACACTTATTTCATTTTGTGGGATTTACTTGCAAAGGTTTTTAACACATTGCTGTTAAACTTGCAAAATCACAGGACTTTTTTTTCCAGGCACTACTGGATATTTTTTGTTGGTGTTTGAGTATAAATTATAGTAAAATCAGCTACGTTCATCTCTTGTTTCATTAAATTTACCTTTGGGAGTTGTTTAGCCACAAGCCTCAAAAAATAAGTCTCAGCGGTCAAACTGAATTTTTAAGACCCTCACTTGTAAATCAGATTTCACGTCTAGACTTCTAAAGTCTGACAATTATATGCTTGTGACTGATAAGCAGCACATTTTGATTTTAATGGAAATTATTTCTGGGCTTCTCTTGAGAGCCGGTATTTGGGGTAGTATAGGCCTTTCAGAATCTAACATTTATTCTAGCACAATTCACAGCCTGACCCACCGTCTCTCTACTCTTCTTCATCTACAGAACATAAATGACCAATCATCTTATGCAGCACAAACTCCCCCAGCTTCTTGGTTGTACAAGTGAAGAATGAGCTTGTGATATTGGGAGTTCTTAGCACAAAAATGTGGTTTTACTTTTCCTGCAGCTACCTAGTTGTATACTAGGCAATCATTCATGCTTATGCTGCCCCATATAATCTTCTCCATCAAATTTTTCAGGTTGTGGAAAACTGTTTTGGAATCTTTCTAGAGAGAAATGCATTCCTGAAAAAAACTAGAGAGAAGCAGTAAGAAAAAAAATCGGTGATTATTTTCTGGCATATTCCTTTATAATTTATTATTCTGAAATTTGTCTTTTGTGTGGTGGATTTTCTGTAAGCTACTGAATTACAGACCACTGCCAGGAAAGCCACAGGAAGAAAAGGCACGTGCAGTAGCAGAGCTAAAATCTGCCTGTCATCCCAAATGCTCATCGGGTTGCAACCACCTGCTTGCACTGACAGACCACACAAATGGGTGATGACAAAACATGGAACACACAGTAACTGTTTTCCACCCCTGATATGCCTAAAAATACATACATGAACATACTTCTCTTTTTCTTTTTAATCAGAAAAAAAAAATTGCAGAAGGGAAAAAGCAAATTTGGAGCCAATGCTGTGAATTTACGTTCTTAAGACCCGATTTTGGCTTTACTACTATGGTGGTGGCATGGAGGCTCCTCACCTCACAAAACTGTTTTCTTCGTAGAGCAATTTGGCAAAACGTTAGTGAACAAAAGATCCTTCTGAAAAATATTTTGGGTGCTGTGAATCGCCATTTTTTTGATAGCAGGTAATATTTGACCATTGCTTTAATCTATCCTGGCTAATGCTGCAATAAGCCTTCCTGAGAGGCAAGACAAACGAGCTGGAGTTCACGTATATGTCAGTGAATGGATATTTGGGGTTGCAGGAGCTGACTGTGGCCACTTGCAGATGACAACCTTTCACCATCTTTCGGAAGATGCCAGAAACTACACCATGAGGTGCTTTTAAGTAAATTCCATCCACTTTTTAGAGTGGAATAGATTCTCTTAGGCCAAATACAAACCATTATACACCAGTCCCTTGGCAAACCCTCTCAGAAGGCAGAAGCAGCTTCTATTTACACAAGTCTGTAGGAATGTCTTTTCAACTGCAAACCAGCCCGTATTCATGTGGTTTGTGCCCTAAACAACAAGATGTTCGAAAAAACATGGCAGCTATGACCAGTCATTTACACTGTACATTTTCTGCTCGGTTGGTACTCTTTCTGCGTGCATCCTAACAGTGTCTACTACCTTAAAAATATATTGCTCGTATCTGGCTTAATATCTACTTTATACTGCTGAAAGGAAGTAGGTGGAAATTAAATTGGAATCTCAGTAGACATGTGACTAAACAAAGCTGAGTACACTGGCTTAGGAAAAATTCTTCCATTCACTACTGAACCAAGCTGTACTTACAATTGTAGTCATGGTCTCTTCTGTCACCACCTTCAATGTGTCAACGACTGAAATGTAGCCAAGTCGCTTAGCAATGGCGAGGGCAGTGTTTCCATTCTAGTAATTGAAACATTTATAACAGAAGTTCAATGTTAGCAAGGAAAAGTGTAGAAATTGCTAATTAACTGTAGAAGAATGCACGATAAAAGCCAAATAAATGTTTGCATGTTGGTGATTGAAATAAATGTATTTGGGGTATTAGGATCTATCACTGTGAGTTTTTAACTCTTTACAGCAAAGGGATGAAAATTAAAAGATTTCCAGATGTTTGCTGTTCTAGTTTTGGAAGAGATGACGGACAGAGGATGTGGGGGCGATGGGAATAGGCTTCCTCTGCTCTTTTCCTCTCCCACCACACACATTTTTTTCACATTTCCCTTGCTCAAATGCTTTACGCGAGGTAGGACAACTGAGCCCGAGGGGAAAGCGGTGGCCTGGCAGTGGCCCCCTGGCAGTGTACTTACCACAGTGAGCTCGTTGGGCGCCGCGCCGTGCTGGAGCAGGACGTTGATGATGTGGGTGTGCCCCTGCTGCGCAGCCTGGTGCAGCGGCGTGTACCCGTTCTGCAGGCAGAGGGAAAGGGAAAGGCTGCAGTGGGCACGGCGCACAGGCCGCCTCCGCAAAGCAAGCGAGGCAGAGGCGGAAAACTCACCTTCGTTTTGGCATTAACTTTTGCAGAATGTTGCAGAAGGAAGTTAACAATTTTTATGTTTCCGTAGTGGCAGCCAACGTGCAAGGGAGTGTATCCCATCTAGAATGAACATAAGCAATTAGTAAATGCGAATATCCCCCACGTCCCCTGACAAAAAACGCCAGACGTGAAACAGCAAAAATCCTGTTAAGCTTTATTTCTTTGGCCTATGTGAAAAATCCTCCAACCCTGGGAAAAACCCACACTTCTCGTGAACACTGATTCAAGTCCTGTTCTTTGTGACCCTCTCTGAATGCCTTGCATTTCTGTAATCTTCAACACAGGCAATGTTGATTAAAGATTTGCATTCCTCTCCAATGGTCAGACTGTCAGGTCTCTGGGGCAGAGCCCACCTTTTAAAATAAATGTGTGTATAATGCCTTGCACAGTGAGGTTCACATGCTTGGTGCTCCTACAGCGTGATAACAAACAAGTAAGTAAATAAGTAATAACTTTCTAAAAACCAGGCCTGCTGAGGGCTGCCTCAGCTACGGTGCAATTTGCAGCCCATCCATTCTGACTGAAACACCCGGAAGGTAAATGTAAAACAATGCAACTGATTTGCCCCCTCTTGCCAGAACAATATAGTCCTACAGAAACTGGAACACCAGCTGGTGAATTGAGGCTCTGACACAGAAAGGTCTAATTTTTCATGTGTCTGGCCTTGTGTTATGCAAACTGGAAGAAATTGCTTTGTCCTGGCAACTGCAAAGATGACAAAGTTGCAAGTATCCCTTTTGTGCCTCTTACTTATTTTTCATTACCAGTGGACAGACTAAAAATGTTTGTCAACATCGGGACTCCCCCACCGAATGCTCTAAACACAACTAAATGGCTTTTTATAGTAAAGTATACACATTTTGGAAGTTTTTATAAAGCCAGTTAGTACAGGAAGAATATCACTTAAAAACCTGGCAGGATTTTTAAAAACTACTACTGGTTTTTAAAAACTACTCCTGGTAGCAAAGCAGGAGTCACTGGGCTGACTCTGAACTCGCTCACGTTAAACCCCACACATTTAAAATAAGTCAAACAGCATGTTGAAACCTGTTAATTGTAATAAACACTTTAATCAACAGTTAACACTTAACATTCAATGCAACAAAACAAAGAGGACCAAAATTTGCTCTTGCTGCTTTTTTCTAATCTCTTAGTCCATGAGAACACTGTTAGCAGTTTTGAAAAAACTGGACTTACTTGAGATGCTTAACGTATTAGAAATTATTAGATTATCTTTCTTGAGGTAACTATCTTTTTCTGCCTTATCTTCCCTGCAAGACAGCACTATCTCTTCCTTAACAAACATAACCAATCCAGAGCTGCACAAAGTACAGTTCGGGGGATGGCTATCTCCAAATGGGACACTTGCTATTTTTCGCCACGGCACGGAGAGAGGCCACTTTTCCCCAAACCTCCATCCCACTCACACTAACAGCTTGATGGCTTTCCAGCAGATGCTTTGCTTGGCTCACAGAGATGGATTAATGGGCTTCCCCCTCTCCTGAGGTCAGTCATTGGGATTCCTTTCCCCTTTAAAGGTCAGGTTTCATGGCCCACTTGATGGGCTCTGAGATGCCAGAAGGGTCATCTTAGCCAGTGTTCACATGGGGCTTCACCATTTTGCAAGGAGGATGAAACTACACTGCCAGTGTAATATGTCCTTTTGCTACTCTGTGGGACTTGCAATGCAGTATTCGCCCCATGCTCCATTACCACTTTTTATGGAAAAATCAACTGCTAGGCTGTAAAAATCACCTCTGATATGAGGAGCACAAATACACTAAACACATGGTAAAATACACTGCAAATGTGCACTGCTGTTAATCTACAAGAATTCTGCTTTCAGAAAAAGTGTAAGAGGTGATGCTGTCTGAGATCATTAATTTCAGTGGCAAAAAGGTCAGTTACAATATATATGGGGAAATGGCCATGACACATGTCTTGGCTTCTGGTAGAGCCCCAAGCAGCCACATGGCCAGAAGGAAAACTCACTACTTGCGACTGAACAACCTGGAACTAGATCCAAAAGCCAACCTTGTGGGTAGAAACACTTAAAGATTACATTGACGAGGCTCCTGCTGCTCTCATCAGTGTTTAAAGGTGAAGAAGTGCCTTTGCTTTCCTGCTCTGAGATGAAAAGCCTGGTGCCCAAGAGGCAGAGGCACACAGCGAGTTAAAAGCTGCAGCCCGTCATCTTTCATTTGTACCTCTATGTCAGTGAGGTGTGGCCAGGTTAGACAACTTGCTCAAAAGCACTGAGGAGGCAAGTCCAAGGCCAGCCTGGGGTTCAGGAGCTAGTACTGCACCACACGTTCAAACCATGAGGTCAAAGCTGCTCGGAAGAAAGAAAGAGTAAACTTCAAATGTGAACTACTTCCACTAGAGGGAAGTTTCAAATGTCCATGGGTTTAGACACACCATTTTCGTCATGTCACTTTGCCTCCGATACTACTTCATACAAGGTTACCTAATTTCAGTTGTATTAACACATGCTAGGATATGGTAGCTGTGCCAGTTACTTTAAATTAGGGTGTGTTTTTTTTCCCCTCAGTTAGTTTGCCTTTAGATGCCCTTTGCAATCTAAAGAAACTACTAGCTTTGACAACCAGGACGAGTTAATCATTGCAAGAAACAGCGCCGGATCCAAATTCCATTAGCATCAGCAGAATGAAACTTTCCGTTGACTTACGTGTGAACATTGGATCAGATGCCAAATGACTACAAGGAACTTTTCCCACAGAATAGTTGCACACGGTGGTAAGAGCCTGAGCACTAGCTAAAATGTAATCATCATGAACTGAATGCTGGGACCTCATCTTACAGTTACTGTTAGTTTATGGTTTGTTTATGGTTGGCCTAATAGCTTCCTAGCAGTGCCCAGGGTCTGAATCTGACAGGGCTCCCTAAGCTGGCCAGAGTCTTGAGGCTTCAAGAAGGATGCTGAGTGTACTCACAGCCATGTACTTCAAACGCAGCTTCTGCTCCTACATGTCCAAAGATAAACTCGGATTAAAACATGGCCAAACTATCAAACTATCAGTTAAAAAAAAAAAATGCTGTGAAACGTCCTCATACAAGAACTTAATTCCCTTCTCCCCCTACAAAATACAGGCCTCTTAACAAGATCTGCAAGGTCAACAAAAATCAGACATCATAAAACCAACTGGGGAGATGAAATCCAAAGTCAAGGGCCACCCGCTGGGAACCCCCTGCTAATAACCCTAAAACATTAAAATCTGGAGAGCATCAGAGAGCCAAGACCAGCTGATCGCAACTTTCCCTTTGAAGTGATCTGTAAAGGCTTCTCTCTCCAGCCTGTAATAATGAATATTGAAGAAGGAGCTATCAAACCCCCGATATTTACTGCAGTACAACATCAATTTCCTTCTACAAATGGTATTATACAAAGATTTACATGTGGTACCTTCATCAATGGCTAGAGGAGTAATTATTGATGCTCTTTGTCACTCCTAACCAGCCTGATGTTTAAATCAGAGACTAAGTGAAATCTTTTCCCCTTTCCCCTCCAAATGCATGGTAGAAATCATAACATTTCCATGGTGACATGGTCACTATTCTCTCTGCTGCAGCTCTTGGTCTCCCAGAACTGAAGCTGAAGAAGCCTCCCCGTGAAGCTCTCGGCGCTGCTGGCCTGGTCAGGTATGGCAGCTGGAGGGACGTGCACTGAAAGGCAGCTTCTCTGCTACAGGCATCACGCACGTCCCGAGTAGCAATGTGGGCACCTGCTAGCCTGGTGGCCAAACACGAGTTTACTGTCTGAACTCCCTGGAGGGGCCTGGGAGCTTTCTTTTAAGTTTGCTTAACTGACCCTGTGGTCATCTCACATCATGTCATGTTTGATGAGGCAGTGCCTAATGCAGCACACAGGCACTGACAGCAGAGTGACAGATATCTGACACGGTGGGTCACATCTCACTGGGCATGTTAGACCTCATCAGCCACCAGAGGACATCTTTCATATTTATAGTCAGCAACATTTGTAGTGAAGGCTTTGGTCGAAATAAAAGTAATTAGCAAAATGCCCTTTCAGTGCCTGAGACCTAGAAAGAATATCCTCTGCTTCTCAGCTACAGTAGATTCCTGTATTCAACTGTTTCTAGCTCAGGAAGGTATAACATTTATATTTATATCCCAACATCCTCACAGAAAACAGATACTCTGTTAACTTTTCTGAAACACTCCGACTGGCAGAATCTGCAATTACACAACCAAATTAACTATAAAAGTAGTAATTCTCATGGCTACTTGAGCCTGCTACTTTCATTTTCTATAGAAATGTGTCCAGGAGGGTAAAATATTTTGCTTCAAAAGCTATTAATAATTAAAAAAAAAAAAAAAAACAAAAAACCCACCAAAACAAAAAAACCCAACCACCAAACAAACCCAGCCCCACAATTACACACATTTCTGCACAACAGTTTAGGTTCAGAGTTATATTTACTGGCAAAGCACCAAGAGACTTAGTAGGCATCCTGATATTAAAAAAAGTTACTTCCAAGAAAATCAGGGCTTTTGTTTAACACAGCTCTAACGTGCATCACCTTCTGGCAGTCAGCTACCACGCTGCTTCTAGCTGTTTTAAAGAATGAGCAGCAATATGGGAGTTAGCAGCTGGGAAGGGCTTATCAAAAGCCACAAGAATAAGTGCCAAAAAAAAAAAAAAAAATCAGAAATACTGAGCTTTTCAATTCTAATGGAACACACAAACACAAAGCATCCCTTATTCTCTTGCCCTTCAATTTTTTTCAGGGAAATTATCACAAGCCTTGTATATCATGTCAGTGAATTACTTTAATATCTTCCACTGGCAATAACTATAAATCTTAACAGCTTGAATTACTGCATCTTTCTAGTCATGCTGACTCTCAAGCTGCTCTGTTTTTGTTTTTCTGCTGTAAATGTCACACAACGAAGTTACAGTGTTATTCTTGATAAGGCTAGAAAATGCTCTAGATGCAAAGATCACAAAGGCATCCAGGCTTGATTGAACGAAACAGGCAAACCCATGTGTACATACACACTTCACTGCTTTGCTGAATCAGGGCCTAACGTTGCAGTACCTTGCAAAGGTTCGTTACTGCACATTATTAGGCTACAAATTTCCACACAAATGTCTTGATAACAACTGAGCGTATACCAAGAGCCAAGGAGAGATAATGTACCATGAAGATATACTGAAGATACCTGTATTTGAGTGTTCATTCCATGTGAAAGGAATTCTTCTTGATAGCACTTCCCACCCTCCCTGCCTCTTTCCTATCTCTTTCTGCATCTGAAAATTAGATGCTCCAATGGAAAAACTAGATTGCTCTTATGAACCATTGTAGCACTCAGGCTGCTATGGGGCTCCTGTCAGAACAAGGCAGGCAGACCTGAATAAATATCCCTGAATAAATCTGAAATAAAAGGCCCAGCTCAACTTGCAAAAGAACATCGTGGCCTCTCGGTCACCATTATCTCACTACCGATACTACAGTTTTAGGAACAAAAGACAGTTTAATACTGGCTTTATTTTCCAGACAGTCATCAACCAGGGACTGTGAGACCATCCGTTCCCCCAGCAGAGGCCCAACACCAAGTGCAGCGTAGTAACTGACTAAAATGACCCGCACTGAGATCAAGGCTCCAAATCTTGCTCTTCACCCTTGACTGAACCAGCACTCTTCTCTCATCACTCTTCCTTTGCCAGTCCACCATGGTAATGCTGTAACCTACAATAACACTATCCAATGGGTTAAACAGTTGAAAAATGACATGTGGAGACCTGCTGAGCCATGAAACAATATTTACTCATGCCAACTCCCAGCACAAAAGCTCTGCATCAAAAGCAACATCACATGCACCAGTATAGCTTTTATACACTCGACGTGACCACCAGAGAAGGAATATCTGCTCGCAGCCGTGGCTTCGGATTGATTTTTAACTCCCAATATTATGTGTAAGATGAGCATTCCTTGTGTTAAGCATGATACTGCTTAACACAGAGTTTCAGCATCAAAAACTCTTTAACATACCAAAACTCAGACACACAAATGTAGCATCAGAATGGAAAAAACCTGCTGCAACAGGACGCTAACATGCCTTCTGTGAACACTAAATTCAGTTTTTAAAGCTTTCTAAATGTGAAGGGTTTTGAAGCTTCACCACTTGAACTGCATTTTAGTGTTGCTGCTTTTCCACCATTCTATTACTTGTTTCTTGCATACGAAGATAAGGTGTTTTCTGTGGCTTATCAATTGGGGCTCAGTCTAACATGGCTAGGCTTAAGGCCACATTAAAAAATCGCATCTTCAAGTGACAGGAGCAGCCTTGTGGCCTCTCAAACACTAGTTCTGGCACGCTAAACCACTATTGTTTACTCTTCAGCATTGACTGAGACAGACTCTCGCAGCTCTGGGATTAGAGGCTATTTAGTTAATTGATGCAGCAGAACCAGAAGGATCCTGTAACACCATCAATAATTCTTCAAAACCAGCAGCTATTCTTCCTTTCATACCTTTTTCTACAACAAAGTTCAGGAAAAAAATTTCTTGGGAGGGAAACTACACTAAGAGAGAACCACAGCTGTAATGGTTCAGGTCTGAGAGCAATTTTGAAAATGCTCGTAAGTTTTAGAGCCAGAACTGATCTTAATCATACAGACTAATCTCCTGCACAAGCAATTTTCTGTGGTACTGGGTTTTTTTTTCTTCCCTGCTATAGCTTCAAGATACAAAACGTGTTTTTGCCCAATCTTCTCCTCTAATCACCTGAAAAGCGCCAGTCACGTGTGTGGGCCCTCAGAATCCCAGCAGAAGTAAGAACGCCCATGTGTCAGAACTGCAAACTCTAGATGTTTTCCCAGGGAGTGTAAGTTATATATAAATGATGATTAAAGAACATGTACCAGAGGTGGAAGATGATAGCTCGTTGGTCCCTACTCAAGGAGTTGAATGACCTGCTAAGATATTAAATGTTCTCCCTCTATTGATAGAATCTGTGCTGGAGTGACATAACTGATGCTTACTTAACCTGCGAAAATGAGGAATACGATAAGGAGAGAATCTAAACAAAGAAAAAACAACAACAGAAAAAAAGACTACTGAATAGTCATCTACACCACAATAATAGAGGTAACAAAAGCGTACGGATGTGAAATGGAGAGAAGAAAACAGAAGGTTAGTGGTGACGCTGCTGGTAGCAGAGATCCCCACTATAATGCCACTCTAAGCTGTGCGGCTTCACTGACTTTTAAGGCACGGATGGCCACATCTCTGCCACTGTATGTCCAAAGAAATTAATCTGAACTGGACGTGCTGCAGCGTATCGTGCAAACATGCAAGCATAGCAACAGTGCTTCTGAAGCCAGCTCAGCTGTTGCTGTACCTTCCTCTCCAGTGCCTCTGGTTTTAGAGGCAGCATGCACAGACCTTTTATTCCCATAGAACAGTTAATCCATCTAAACAAGAGAGCTTGTAACTACAGAGCTGCTATTTTACAAGCCAATCATCTAAACTTCACCTGCATAGAACATGAGGTCAAGGTATAGTAGTTCTTACAGCATAACACTTTTCCTTCATTGTAGAAATTCAGAGCTTGTCAGCTCTTTCCTTAGGAACTCCAGATGATCATCAGTGTATCTAGAAACTATTCCATGCTAAAATATATCGTACTGCATTGGCACTTTCCTTATATCACAGGCAGTAGTGAGCAGATATCTGGCAGACGACCTCCATGTGGCTGACTGTGTGGATGGAGCCTGAAGGGCTCACCACTGCACAAACCCGCCAGATGGGACTCTGCAGAAGCCAGTGAATAAGCACCAAGCTCACTCCACGCTAACACAATCCCGCCAGGCATGCGGGCACTTTCTTCCTAAGGAGCAGACAGTCCCCTACAGCAGAGAGGGCAAATTAGCACGGTAAGCAGGACAAGCCATTGAGGGTGTTCTTCACCACAGAAGCCTACAGGATTAATAATGCACATTTTCCCAGACAGGTGATTTGTTACACTACAAAGTACTTCAGCTTAAATACACCGTGACTTTGCCTAACCTATGTGTCCCTGCCCCACTTCCTGACCACTATGGGGCAGTCCCATGGAAGCAAATGTGTACTGGGAAACTATTCTTTACTTGCACTAGTTATGTATGTAACTGAGGAATGAGGGTGAACAAGGGACTTCCTGTTGGCTTCTTTAAAATTGTATGAATATTACTGATGACAGGATTCATGCTGCAGTCAAATATGACTGCATTTTTATTCCCTGTGCATGGTTTTACCTACCAACTAGTTCAGCTTTCAGAGATGCAGTTAAGAAATTCAGCTCTACCCAGAGGAGATCTCTGAATGATAAACTGAAGCCCCTTTTCTGCATGTCTCTACAGAGTCACATGCCTGCTGCACCACACTGCCACCCTGCCAGGCTTAAAGTTCAGTACAGAGCTTGTGCAACTGTGCCAGGCTGGCCCTGAGACCCAACAAACATGTCCTGCCTCTCAGCTGTGACAGTACCTCAGACGTTTCCACCATGCTAACGCGACTAAAAGGCCACTAGTCCAGAACTGGATCCTATTTGGACGCTGGAGAGCAGCCAAAGGGAACACGTGACTGCCTGCACCTGTCAGTGTAAACGTCTTCTTAGACTACTTACGAGTTGTGGGACAGAGGAGAGTGGGAGAAAGGCAAACGCTCACAGACAAGATGTATAGGCTAGGAGGTGATTCAGCTCTGACCAAGTTAAAAGAATAGGTTCTGCAACGGCTTGCTACAGAAACCAAAACCGGGTAGGAACTACCTCCAGAAAGGCAACCGCATAAGTCTGAGGAAATCATGCAAAGAATGAACCAGGGCAGATTTCACCTGCTGCTGGATGATTTAGCAGATGATAAGAACCCAGACTGATTTATCTGTAAAATATAGGCTGAGGATATGTTACAAAAGTATAAAGCTGGAGAAGCTCCTGGGATTTCAGCAGAGCTATTTCAGTTTCATGTCAGAATAATGCCATTGAAATCAGTGGCTGGTACACTTGGAATTACATAGTACAAAAATCACATAACAATGACTTTTCCCTCTACCATGGACTATAATCATCTGAGCTGCAGCCAGAGATGATGATGGATTCAGCCCTTTCGGACATGTCAGTGTGATGACAGACTGGTAATATTGCTGGGCAGTCTGACACATTTGAACATTTCTGGGATGCAAGCACAGCACCTAACTTGCAGCACACACCTAGCAGAGAGTTGTGAAAGCGGCTACTCTGCACAAAGGGTGCAGGTCAGATTGTGAGACTTGGTTCATTTGGCTGATTTGATCAGCTACAATCCAAGTATTTGATCACAACTGATTTCTTACCCAGCTAAAGGAATGACTCAGAGATCTAGACAATGCATGAAGAATTGTAAGTGTAATCAACACTGAGATCATCATTGTTAAATTCTGAGCACCATATACACCATTAGTACACAAGCGCTTGGAATTTACTCACAACATTGCTCTTAAAACCAATACTGTGAAGTGGGAGGTGTCATTGCTTGGGGTCTCAAAAGCCATCCCCAAGCACCTTGGAAAGCCAGGTCTCTTATTTAGGAGTCCAAATATTTACTTTAGCAAAACTATTTTTAGGCAAGTGAATTTGAAATGGACCACCATCACATATATGCATTTCATATTAGATAACAGTGACAAAGAATTTCAAATTTGTCCTCAAGAGTTAAATGTTTCATCTCTAATACTATTTTTGAAGGTAGAGCAGAGCAATATTTACTGACAACCTAACAGGTTAATGTTTACCATCAGGAGAACAATGGTCTAGTCTATACTTGGGACAACAGAAAAGGTCAGTTCCCTAGCATCTACCCATACGATGAAATAGCTCGCCTCGCTATGCTTTGCAAAACAAAGTGGCTTAGAAATTCAGAGGCATGCAGTCATGAAGGCCGAGTTCAAGCTGTAGGAGGAAGGGATAATCTTTACAAATGAACAATCGCTTTATTTGCAGAGTCATGTCTATGGATGGCTATTTAGTATCAGCTCAGGGAGACTACTTCATTTCATAAAGTAAGTCTCTTAAGTCATGGGAAAAAGTATTAACCGCTTAATAGCCAGGAATGCCTACACTGCATTTACATTGTTTCTCTTGCTGTAAATACAGATGTTTTAAGTAACAGTTCTCCTGTGCTTTGTTTCTACTGTCAGCTGAATGAAAAGTATGTCCAACATGTAAAAAATACCAAAAGCAAATGAGAGTATGCATATGGTAAAAGATTATATGACTCTGGAGAGAGAGCTCAAGCTTTTCTGAAAGTTTCCTTACATAAAAAGCAGATCAATCCTACTTGCCTTCAGTGAAACACAATAGTAGGATACAATCTAAATCTATATTGATCTAAATATTTGGCAAGAAATAAGCTTATTGCTCAAAGACTGAGCTTAACACCAAACATTCAAGTTTACATATCTTCCGTTTCCAGAATACATTCTATAATAATTTATTTCATGGAATGTTTCTCTGCTGTTATTTCAGTTTCACCCTGGAATCGATTACTACTCCAGTCTACAGGCTCATGCCTCCCTGAAAGGAAATAATACACGTTGACAGTGGTTTTCGTACCTTCGTCTGTGCATCAACAGCAGCTCCTTGGTTAACAAGAACCTCTGCTACATTGACCCTGTCCTCTTGAGCAGCCAGGTGGAGTGGCGTCAGTCCACTCTGTAAATTAGAAGCAACAAGTACCAATCTTCAGAGGCGGCACATGAATAGTAAAATGCAAATTAAGCTATCGGTAAGACTCAAAACATGCTACTGAATTTAAAGAAGTTATAAACTCCACTTTCACTGGGTAATGTGCTTCCTAATCACATTTGTTGACTTGCAAGAAACTACAATTTGAAAGCCAGGAAGATAATGTTTCTTCTATACAAGGAACATTTTTTCATGCAGTGTTAAATGCGGGATAGCAAATTATAGCACTTTAAGAACAAGTTACATAGTATTTTTTTACCTCCTGACTAATTCACTTCCTTAGAATGAGTAAGATTTTAAAAGAAATACTGAATTATTATTTACACTCCTACAAGTTTTCTAGAAGTAACATTCACTGAGATTTACCCTTACCTTTTACTCCCCTACTTGATCATTTTCAAACACAAACAGAAAAGATAAAACTACATTTCTCTGGGATCAGCTCCACCCAGGGAGTATACAGACGTGCTAGATGATATGTATTGACACTCTTTTTGGAGAGCTCATTATTTTTCTTATCTGAAACTTGAGATCTAAAATCCTTAAAACCTCAGAAAGCTATGCAACTTTCTGTCACATAAAATATCTCAGGTAAAAGGGGTAGAAGAGAGAATCTGCTGAGGGGATGTTGTTAGGAAAAGGAAAGAATATCCTATACTTGCAAATTACAGTTCTTTTTCTCTCCTCCTGTTCCTAGCGCCTTTAGCACCAGTGACAGAAGAGTGGGTGGCAGCAGACGGCACATCAGGCAGAAACACTTGCTAAGTGTCCTACCCTTGAACCCAAGCTCATGTCCACACAGTGCACTTGCTACCAAAGGCGGCTATTCTGAGGGCGTCCCACTGTACTGTACTCAAACATGCAATCCTGATCACAATGCAGCTTCCGTGGGTCACATTACGCAAATATGTAAAAGTAACCAACTTGTCCTGGTTTCGGCTGGGACAGAGTTAATTGTCTTCCTAGGAGCCGGTACAGCGCTGTGTTTTGGGTTTTGGAGGAGAAGAATGTTGATAACTCCCTGATGGTTTCGGTTGTTGCTCAGTTGGGTTTAGACCCAGTCAAGGACTTTTCAGCTTCTCCTGCCCAGCCAGCGAGAAGGCTGGAGGGGCACAGGGAAGTTGGGAGGGGACACAGCCGGGACAGCTGCCCCAAACTGGCCACAGGGGTATTCCATACCATGGGACGTCGTGTCCAGTATATAAACTGGGGGAGCTGGCTGGGGGAGAAGCGCTGCTCGGTAACTAACGGGGCATCGGTCGGCGAGTGGTGAGCGATTGCATTGTGCATCCCTCGTTTTGTATGTTTCAATTTTTTTATTATTATTGTCACTTTCTTGTTGTTATTAGTGTCATTGTTACTTTCTTCCTTTCCCTTCTATTAAACTGTTCTTATCTCAGCCCACGAGCTTTACCTTTTTGTTTTCCCCGATTCTCTCCCCCATCCCACTGTGTGGGGGGGAAGTGAACGAGCAGCTGCGTGGTCCTTAGTTGCTCGCTGGGGTTAAACCAGCTATTAAACAACTGTAACTAATGGAGCCTGGATATTATGGGCCAAACCTTCTAAAAAGATTTAATAAGTGCTCAGTGCCCACAGCGGGGCTCTGAGTATTCAGCTCCCCAGCATTCTGCGGATCCTGAAGAAAACAAATACTCTTTTTATTCCCATTGCAAAACTCAAGAGTTAGTGCGCTTTAAATATTTGGTTCCAAATGTAGGTGCTGAGCTCAGAGGAAAAGTGCATCCCTAAGTGAGTACAGGGGGAACTATTTTCAAAAGGTGGTGTTATCAGTATAATGAGAAACTAGAGATTACAACTGAACAGTAACAGATTGAAGGACGTTGCAGGTAATTAACCTCTGGTGGGACTGAATTAAAATACCAAGCAGCTGCAAGCATGCTCTCTGTATTAGCCTCAGCAGCAAAATCATGATAGCCAATGTGATGCAGAACGTGTACATGGCAGATTGCCCTGTGGGGATACAAAGTACATCCTGCACTGCATAAGCCCACACACTTGATTGAGACTGGGCGGGGAGGGGGGGAAATCAACATCTGCAAGAGAAGCTTCCTGAAGGAGGGCCCAAAAATAACCAAACTGTGAACTTAGAGACAGGAAAACACAGCAGCCCTGTGCAGCATCACCCACACCCTCAGAGGACACCGAGTCTTTCTACCTGCTGAAAATAAGAAATATATTCCATGGAAAATTTGTCTCTTGCCTTGCTGCTTTAGCCACATAAATCCATACTGAAACTGCTCTTTACAAGACCTCTGATGTCTAGTGGGGCATTTAAAGAATTAAGGCTGCACGTTTGCTAGAAACATTACTATTGAGCAGACTTAATAGCCTATAAATTCATACGTATAGAAACTAAAATCTACCAACTTCTCTTTCCTGCCCCCAGGAGAAATTACACCAAAAGTCACTGTGCTTTAAGGAACACCCCCTGGGGAGGAAGAATCACTCATATTACTGAACAAAATCTCAGACAACCTTGCTGTTATTATCCCATTAAAAAAATCAGCTTCCCTTAATAACTTAGTTGTTACCACTGCTTAACGGGCAGGCATATATCTAGAGGCTCATAAATGACACGCGCCAACCCCACGAACCGCTGCAGGGAGGAAGGCATTTTCTCTCTGGGCATGTTTTGGCAGGCTAGCGTAACATGGAAGAAAGGGAGATGGATTCATAAGCTCCTCTGCAGCATGTGCTATCATCAAAACTTGGGTACTACGAAATACAGTTCATTCAATGTGACATGGCATGCTGCATGCTGCTCTCTTTGCTAGAAGAAATGATGACGTGTATTCAAACACCTGCAGTGGTTTTAAAAATGTGCAGAATCACAGCAGACAAAATTTAACTGCAGGCCCCTCTTCCTTCTCGTCACCATATTTGTTTATTGCCTTAGCACCTAGGAGGGGGAACACTTACCTTGTTGCTCAGATTTACATTAGCGTTTCTAGTAAGAAGCAACGACACCATGTCCACGTGGCCGTCCTGAGAGGCAAGATGTACAGGGGCGATACCCTGTCTGGTTACAGCATTGGCATCAGCACCATATTCCAGCAGTGTAGTTGCTATGTCCATCTGGTTTTTCTTGGCAGCTATGTGCAGTGGCGTATAGCCATTCTGTCAACAGAAAGCACTTCATTGCAAGCTACTCATTAAACAATGTGATAAATTGCTTTCTTGTACCTACCCAACTCTATGGAAGTAAGTCATTATTTCTAAAAATTCTGTCAAACACAGTCAAATACAATATTAACTAGTTGTACAAATGAATGTATCGGAGCTTTAAGCAATCTGTTTTTGAAAGTATGGCTACAAATAGGAGGATTCTGAAAGAAACTTTCAAATTTGGGAAAAAAAATTAATCTGGTCCAAAGAGCACAACCTATAGCAATAGGAACTTGAGTTTAATTTCACAGACATTGCTACTTTTCCTTAAACGTGCATAAAATCTTTAACAAACAGAAGAGCAGGATGTGTGTTTGTAACTCAGAACAGCTGTTATTGTTTGGTTTCTTTCCCATTTCCCAGTGTGAATGAAAGCATTATGTACGTGAAATATGGCCTTTCTTGCAACATTTACCCTAACCTTACTGACAGGCTGTTTTTGTTCAGATCAAGGGAAAATTAAAGCCTATAACTTTAGAATCTTGCATTCTTTATTTTTTTTATTCCTTCCAATATGTCTGCCCAGTGAGCCTACTAACTAAAACCAAAAATGCAGTATCTGTTGCATAATAAAATTTTATAATTCTAAAAAAGGATAGATTTGGCAGAAAATAGATAAATAGATATAAAGAACAACTGATTAGCGTGCAGATACCAAAACACTGACTAAGGAATGACCAGCTTTTGGTACAGACTGCAAAGCCTGTTTAACCAAGAACTTTCTGTCTTTCCGAAATGTATTAGCCCTCATTTTAAAGCAAAACGGCAAACGTGCACATGTATGCATGTGACTAAGGAAGAAGGTCGGGGGGGGGATGAGACCCTAGCTGCATAAACCATTTCGTACGGTATCATAAATACCATGTGCATCTCAGATCACACAGCCCAATAAAATCTCTCTAAAGGCACAAAGCATTCACCTGGCGTGGCTCCTCCCTGAGCCCCACGGGGCAGCAGGGCTGGACTATAGAGGAAGGCAGGTCACCACAGATGCAGGGTGATGCAGGCAGAGGCAAAGAATAAACAAACAGGGGCACACAAATGATTACAAGAGCACTTTAATAGTAATCTGGAAGTGAGAGATGCATAGCACTAACTCTACATGGAAAAGGTTCTGCAACCTTCAAAATTCAATTCAGATTCGGTTCAGACCTTAGATATTAAGATACTTCAAAATGACACCCAGGAAACACAGTGCCACAATTCATAAGGGAAGTATATGGCCACTGAATTTTCACCTTGAAGATAAAACACTTCAGGCAAAACAAACACAATCCTCTCCCTTAGACTTCCTGCACGAGACTGACACATAAAACAGCCACTGCCACATAAGCACCTACTAAATCCTAAATACGACATGCTGAATCGTGCATATATGCTAAACTCTGTGTATTTTAAATGGAGCTCATGCATATTTTGTAAAATAACAAATGCAGTTTTCAAGCCTTTTTCTCAGAAACAGGCATATATTGCTTCCAGTGGAATGGAAAGCAGCACGTTGCCAAGAGAAGGGAAAAAGAGAGCTCAAAAATAAAAGCTGAAATTCAGCTCAGTCTCAGTCTGCATCTTCTCCTCGTAAGGGCTGTGCTCTGCCACCACACATAGGTGCAGGAGGGAATGGAAAAGTTTGGAAGGACGGGTATTGTGTTATTCTGGGTTCCGGGGAAAAGAGGTAAAAAGGGAAAATGGTTAAAGATTAAGGGATAGAGAAAAACTGAGGCTTTGGGGGTGGGAGGAAGAGAAGTATTGTAAAGTGGATGCCAAAGTAAAATTAGGCACAAGCCTAATTTTTGCCTATAAAAAAGAAGAATGGTTCAGAATAACTGTATCACAGCACTGTACTCTGACATGGCTACTTCCCATACCCTTTCACCGATTCACGCTTCAAGGCAAATGCTGCCGGGCCAGGCTAATGAGCCGCTCTTAAGATCAGTGTTAAAGACACGAGCATCACAGAACGAACTAGCTGTGGAGCCAGTGATGAGATACGACATAACACATTTATTTATTAGACCACATTTACAAAAGAAATGGGTAACCATCTGCTGTTACCAACATCATCTTTCAAATGACTGCACAGTGGGTGCCTAAAGCAACAAACATGCTACTCAATTTTATTTAGTATTGATGCTTTTACTCAGTGTTGCTGTGGCTCACTTGCTGCAGAATACCAACAAATGCTTTCTTTTAGGAAGACTTACAGCTGGCACTTGAAGGCCTGAAGTGGCAGCTGCAAAGCTGTTCTGTTACAAATGGGGAAGTTAAGGTGACCTGACACATGAGTTTGTGTAATATTATACCATAGTCGATAGCTCTTCCACCTTGGTTTGGACTTCCCAAGCCCTTGGCAGTGGCTGCTGCAATCCCTGCCCCTACAGGATGCACGGCTTCCACTGGCAGTTTCTTTCAGTGAAAACTGAGTCAGTGTCTTCTCATCCTCTTCAAGAGGCCCTTTCTTCCCCACAGTGGCATTTGAGAGTGCTGTGTTGCAGTAGTAAAAGATCAGAGACCGCTCCAGTTCACCTCCTGGGGCACTGCTCTGGCAGATTGCCACTATCGACGTTATTGATTTTAAACTGCGCTGTTGCTGCTGGCTATCCATGTTTATTTAACTTTCCTCTCTTTTGCGCTATAAATTCTGGGACCTACCATGTACGACAGACTCTATCCTCTTCTTTAGCCATGCAGAAGGCCTCTAGTGTTATGGCTGTATTCAGTCATGTGTGAGAGGAAGGCAATCAAGGAGAGTTGTCTGTCTGTCTATGATACTGGCTTTTCCACTAGCTCTCCTTTTTCCACATTGTTTTTTTGCAGTGATTTTAGGAACGTATCAGGGTTGTTTCAGATGAGGTATTTACACTGCACTTACCCCACCTGAACCTACATATGCTTCCACCCTGTTTTACTTATTGTTGCTCTCCAACTATTGATTATTGATCCATACTTAAAACTGGGACCCACAAAAGATACAGACACTTTAAGCCTCTCTAAATTCTTTCTTCTACTCAGAACTAGAATACCTTTAAATATTTATTCTTTCACATCCCCTGAACTCTTACACTATGTGTTGTCTTGCCTACAGTAAATTGCAATCAAAGCAGGGCTGTGACCGGTTGTTTTATTTTCTCACCAGTCCATTTACACCGTGGTAGAAGTATTGTGAAGCACGTTAATAATTACATACATCGTACTGAGAAACATATCACACGTCAGAAGTCATCCTGTGGCACAATACAGGAGAACTATCCCTGTGTAGCAAGGCATTAACTCCAAGCTTGCCCTGCAGAGATGTTAAGATGCAATGATATAAAGTTGGCTGGCTTGGACAAGGTACTAAGGAGACCGGACAAGTGAAAGCAAGGCTCGGTATTTGCCAAGACTGAACTTTATTGAAACCAGGCATTTAAAATGTTTCTACATCTATATTTCCTTTTTTACTGCTATTTTATTCACCTGCAGAATTATTCTAACAGCTTTATGTGGTTACGAGACATTAATAAACAAGGTCGCTGAGCCCCCTGCAATTGCAAGCATATAGAGCCTAGAAAGAACAGAAGCAGACAGGAAAAAAAAAAGAGACACAAAAAGCCTGTGTATTGTTCCCCAAAGTGGCGAGTACTTGTACCTTGGCAGATGCGTGAGGTGAAGCTCCCTGGTCCAACAGTAGGAGTGCCACTTTTTGATTATCATAGTGTGCAGCTACATGCAGTGGTGTTAAACCGCTCTAAAAACACATGCAGAACAAACAAGTGCTGTTACAGACCCTCTCCAGGGAAAACTTAAGAGTTTGGAAAATCAGAGTAGATAAGGTGAAAAAACACATTTGTTATTTATTCATGTATCCAGAGTCTTTGATAACTTTAGAATCAAAAAATAAAAGAGAGATTTGAAAATCTTTACTGAGCTGTGAAAGCCCTTTTCACTTTTCCTGGGGAAGATGAACAAAGAAGCATGTATCTGTGCTGCTCCCCGGACAGAGCAGGTAAGGAATTTTGACCCTAGGGTCACATCCTCAGCAATGTTTTTCTTTTACTGCAGTGGATAAGTAAACTGTCCCTTGGATCTGTAAATATCCAAGCTGGGCTTGTTTAAAAAGCTTGAGGTCTTACTGGGCTTTGTCCCCTGTCATGAGAACTGGGGGAGCAGAGCCAGCTGCCTTGATACTCTGATAAGGACTGTAAATAGTCTGGGCAGGAAGGTTTGTCTCCATTCGCCTGGATGGGTACAGAGAGGACATAATTTTGTTGTCAATTAATGACAATAAAAGTCACTTTTGTCAAGAGTCTGCTGGCTCTTGGCAGCACCAACAGGGATTGGAATATTACATGAAACCCCCTCCAGTTAAACCCAGGCTGTGGATGCTAGTGTGATGATAAGTAGGCAGAAGGATATTATTAGAATATTATGTGCATTTAGATATTTTGCTGTGCAGATGGCAGTGGGTTCTTTTGTCCTACCTTTCCGGAAGCATCAGGAGATGCATTCTTCTGGAGCAGGAGGTTGGCTACCTCAATTTTCCCATATTTTGCAGCCACATGTAGAGGAGTAAATCCTTTCTGTAAGAGAAAGCAGTTATATAGCAGCCTTGTGCACTCTTTTTCAGGGTAAGGTTTGTCTCTGATTTGCAAGGATACTGCTGTTTCCATCCATCCCCTTACATAGCCCTGAGCACAGGCAGCAAGCCTGCAGATTCCCAAGTGCCCTGGCAGGTCTGGAGGCCCTCCCTTGCAAGGCAAAGCCCTATCTACATTAAAACAACTGTAAAAAGGGAAAAGTCAGTTCCTTTCTTCACACCACCAAAGACCCAAGGACAAGGCTGGGTAACAGCTTATCAACTCCTGTCAGGAATTTCTGCCCTGCATTCCTTTCATTCCGAGAAAATGCATGTCTGATCACCAGGATATGTTATACATCAGGCTCTGAGGTAAAAGCATGAGACTTCGTACTGTTACAGCAAAATGTAGTTCATTTTTACGTTATTTGTATGCATATGTGACTCTTGCAGCATTTAATTCACAAGTAGCACTTGCTACAGGTATATTTTATTATTGAAGCTATCACTTTTTCAACTCCCTTACCTTGGTAATGATAGATAAAGATGCACCATGATCCAAAAGAACAGAAGCTACATCTTCATGTCCTTCTCGAGCAGAAAGATGCAGGGGTGTATAGCCAGACGTCGTAGCTGCATTTGGAGACGCTCCTTGCTGTAGCAGCTGCTGTACTATATCTGCTTTTCCCAGTCGAGCCGAAATGTGTAGCGGCGTTTGGTCATCCTAAACATAAAGAAAACAACAGAGTCCTACATAAGAAAAATAAGGCTCATATTTTGACAGAAAATACTTGCTCAGACTCTATCACTTTTCAAAATTGCAGAAGAGCATTAATTCTACTGAGGTCTTACCTAGTGAATATTGCATGCTGGCTTTCTCTTTGTCATATAATAAAGATACCTTGTGCTTTGTTGATGCAGCACAAAATATTCCAGACAGGTACATAATCAATCCATAACAGTAAATAAACGGATCAATTTTCTCCATCTGATTTTGCCTCACTTTGCTTTGCCTCTAAGGTGCATTGAGTTTCCTGTTGAATTTGAGACCCTTCTTAAAAGGCAGCGAATGCATAGCTCTGGTCCTCACATCTTCATCTCTTTTATGATTCCCAGCAACATTTAACAGCTCAGTTGTTTGGGTTGACCTGAGATGCTTAGCATATTATTGCCTAGTAACTTGCATTTAGTAACATATTTTGTGCTTTTTTACTGGTGAACAATTTGTTTGGTATTTTGTAGATAACTACAGTGGATGTAACTGAAGATAAAGCATGGTGTTGAAATTCACCGTCGTTTTCTCATTGCTCAGTCAGAACACAATAATCCTAATAGTTTTCAGTATAGGGGTTGCCTCATCGTGAGTCTCGTTGGTTATTTATTTTCCTTTAGTGAAAATATTGTGGTTGTCTGTGACCTCGTTCTGAGTGCCTAATAGATAATTTCTTCCTTATTCATGATTTGGTTTTGTATTTTTGTCCTCCCCATTCTCAGTTGTACAAACTTTGCATTAAGCACATTATCGCAACAGTACGGCCAACAAAGCCTGTGACTTTATTTTTTCCTGTTCCTCACAAACCTATTCAAACATCTTTTTCTCCCCATTTTTCCCTGCTGAACTTCCTACATTTTGAGCACTGCTACCCCACGTCCTGCTGCAGAGTAGTTCTGGGGTGTTCTCTGCTAGAGAGGCTTCTGCTCATGCTCATCCTACAACAGTGATTTTACACCTTTGGGATTTAGGAGGGGAGCGCATCAGGATGTGAATGCTGCTCCTCTGCGGGGAAATTCTCCTCTGACTGGTGGAGAGCCTTTGGGGTTCTTAAATGTTTCCAGTTTCTGCCCATTTCCCACAAATTTCTCACGACTGATGTTAGCACTGGTGTATAATCTATTACTTGTTTTTAGTTGTTATTTATGATAACAAATTGATCACAGGCAATGGCAGTTTGCACTAATTAATTCATTGTGTAAAATTACTTAGAAAATATTTGCATGACTGTGCTTCTGAGCATGAGCTGTCCACTTTCAAGGCTGTCCTTGGAGATTTATAGACCACATGATTCACCTCTTTTGTCAGACTGCTTGCAGATACGAAGTGTATCTGCTACAAATATTTAGTCAGAGTTCCTTGTAAGTAGATATTCTTACTAGTAACTTTATTTGTGAACCAGCTCACAGATGATAATTCCACAATGAAAAACAGATTTCTTCAAAATTTTATTCATTTAATCACTATTTGAAAAAAAAAAAAAAAGTTTTCCTGGTTTTACCTATTAAGACTGCTAGTTATTGCACCTATTTATCTCATTCCCCTGTCTGTTTCCTGGAACTCTTTTATTTCCATAATTTGGTATTTTTCTTCAGTGGCTCTTGACCATTTCTCTTTTTCCTCCCCCCTTATCTTCCTCAATTGCAACTGTTTCTATAGGGTCTGATCCTTCTTTCCAGCCCTATGCTACATCCCCCTACTGTGCCTTCTTACTTTAGGAGGTGTTCCTTAGAAGAATATTTATTTTTGAGAGCATACCGGCTGATGCTTTAGGGACATGACAGGAAACAGCAGCAGCCTAAGGTTTACAGTTTTGCAGAAATAAAAGCAGCTTTGAGGCGTTCCTCCCCCTGCTTAACTCCCACCCCAAATATTAAAATCTGACAAAAAACCGGGCATGGTATTAACTTGACATCTCCTGCCTTCTCTCTTACATACAGATCACTCATGACTACAGTAAAAGAGTACATAACAAAATATGAGTGGTCATTATGCCGCCAAGGCCCTTGGCTTCATCTCCCTTTCTCTTCCTGAAAGACACATGCAAGATGAATGCGATTCCTTGCTTTGTTAAATATCGATAATCTAGGGTTATTATACCTGGACTACCACCTTACCTTAGCTTTAGCTTCCACCTGGGCTCCATTTTGTACCAGGTATCGAACGACCTCTGTTTGGCCAGCTCTGGCAGCCATGTGCAGCGCCGTTTCTCCTCTCTAGCACACAGCAGCAAAAACAAAATATCATTAAAAACACACTGCAGGAAAAACAACCCCCAACATGTTTCATAAATACAAAAATACTGGTGACCCAGTTCAGAATAATCTCCACTAGAATATTTTGTAGTAGTTGTCTGTAAGCAAGATGGGAGATTAAGTCAATATTTGACCTCTTAGCTGCATGCTGAAAAGCAGTTTATTTCGGGGTCAGATTCCCATCACAATAGTGCCTTTGTCACTAGTCTTTTGCTGAAAAGAGACAGTGCAATTTTTGTATTTACTAGCATTTCACTAACAGTGTTAAAAATAACATCCATTTAAATAGAACCTAATTTAGTCAAACAAAAAAATTATTTCAAATTTTGTATATTCAGATACACATGTATTGGGCTTTCCTCCTGCTATGCCCTGTGCCCCTACTATCATTTGTTATCTGACAAGCACTGAGATGACTGAACAAGAGGAAAAAAAATAATTCCTAAGTACATTAATCTAAGGCTTCACGGACTTAATTAAAGACAAATCCAAGGAAACCAGAATAAATTCAGGAGGGAAACTTCTTTCTACATTTTTGGACATCAATATGTCTTTACGTACAAACACCTCCTAATTTACAAATGGTGTTGCATTTTTACATAATGTAATAGAATTAGCAGATGAAGATATTAATAAAAGATTGTCTTCTAACTGCACCTGCGTATGGAAGGTGAAAGGGAGATTTTAAGGCCAGACTGTTAAAAAGAATCAACAAGCTTCTACTTTCCTCCCATTTCCCAGCTTTCAAATATCCACCTAACAACGACTTCAGTTTTTACACATGCCCTGGGAGCCTTGGGGCACACAGTGCACATCCAGTAGAACAGCACACTTGTATGGCTGTATGGACACAGGCAATATGTCCCGACAATCTGCTGCAATCTGTTGATAACAGCAGAACTTTCCTTAAATGGTAGGCCCCCGGGGTCCTGGGAAAACCGCGCTCAACAGCCAAGTACACATCTCAAAAATTATGTATGAGAAGCTACAGTGTGTTCTCATTCTTTACTTCAGAAAATAAAAAAGAATAGAGTCTGCTTAAGGTCAGCCTCTTCTGAGGTTTCCTCAACCTGTCAGGCATCTCCCAAGTAGGAGTCGGTGGGCTGCACTTTCCCATGACTCCAGTAGGAGCCATGACTGCTATGGAAGTGGATGGTGAACATCAGAATTAGGCGCTTCACGACAGTGCTGCTCCCAGATATTATAATGTATTCACGGTTCTGCAATGCTGAAAGGAAACCTGTTACTCACCACATTGGTAGTGTTGGGTGATGCTCCATGGTGCATTAGCTGCGATACAATATTTACATGTCCCATGAAGGCAGCAACATGGATTGGAGTTAGGCCCGACTGAAAACCAAACCAAAATCAAACTTAAGTACCTACCTCCACACTCCTTTACAAGAATGCCATGAGGAAAAAATAAGTTATTCTAAAGTAAGTAAACCCAAGTGCTTGCTCTTCGGAGAGGATCTTGTCTTCTCAAAAACATATGCACGTGCTTAAACTAAAGGGCACACAGAATTAGCAACACCTGAGTACGATTCATGAGCAAACATAAAAACATTCTAGGAATTCAGTAATTCTTCATTGGCTAAAATCAACTATAGCTAAGCAAGATTTCTTCCTTAAGTTTTTGCTAAATACCATTGTGGACCAAGAGGGGAAAAAAAAAAAAGTGTAGAAGCATTCCCGATACAAAGATAAGACTTTCTGAAACACTCAGCTAATGCAAAAAAGATGCAGTGTCCATTGTCCCCACCAAATCCAGTTGCTTGTGGGTGAACAAAATGGTCTATTGAACTTAGTGGTGAGCTCCATCCCCACTGTTTCTCCAGGAGAAAGGGAATCCAAAACTGTGGCATTCCGCCAGAGAGACACAGACAAAAATGACACGGGCTAAAGAGAATTCTCCCTTCCCTCAGCACCTTGTGGCACCATCACCATCCCAAATCTGCCCCACTGCCCTTATACAAGATATAAAAGACCAACTGGAGACAAAGAGGGAGAGAGAAGGGGAGGGAAAAAAGGGAGCAGTCATTTAGCAGGGCATGACCTCAAGGATTTTGCTTTAGAAATTCAATCAATAGTATTTCTCCACAAAGAATTACCCCAAAGCTTCTTCAGAGCTGCTTCTGCACAGCTGTACCAGCAGTCAGCCAGCGACTGCAGAAGGAGGTTTTGCCACCAAGAGAAGAAGAAAGCTCAGCGGATCTCTGGAAATCCCCTGATTTAGGCAGCTTCCCCATAGATGTACGTAAGTCCCAGGGGGGTAGAGGTGAGGAAAACACACTTTTGGTCCTTTCTCAAGCAGAACAGTAAACATGAGCAGGAAGGCAGAGTAACTAGTTGAGTATGTTATTTCTTTTCCCTGTTTCACACAATTCAGTAAATGCTTTTAAAATAATAGACTGCAGGAAATACAACATGTGTGTCATCTTTGACCATAAACACTAACTCATGCTGCAGAGATTCAAGCCTGCAACTGAAAAAAAAGGTGCAGTATCTACAAATGGAAGTATGGAATCTACCTGGAAAACAGAATTTACCATAGAAAAAGGTAATAAGCCTTACCTTTAATAAACAGTTTATATGCAACAATGACTATTTGTGACATTTGGTAGTTTCCTCTTGTTGCATTTGCATTGTTTATTCACATCTCACAACCAACATTTTTTTGCTCTCAGATCTCTTTGGGGAGGAATACTTTGAAGCTTTCTGGCCAATTTGTTTTGATGGCCAGATATAAACTTTCTTTCTGACTAGAGAAACAGCGGCTTATGTATGGGTGCCGAGTACCAACTCCTAATTCTGCCTTGAAAGGTTGTTACCACCTAGAAAGCCAATGAAAGAGGCAGGCAGGAAGGCAGAGCCCTGCAGCAAAGGACCACGATGAATCCCAACAAATGCAGTCGAATGTGGCTTGAGATCATGTTGAGCACACGGTGAGGCAGCAATAGGAAACAAAGGAAGAGCTCTTGCTTTTGGAAAGTTTTTGCTTGAAAAGGCAATTCAGAGGGTACAGATCGGATTGTTAACCTGGTTCACTCACACGAAACAGTGTAGTTATGTGTTGCTGCTGCTTTCATTCTCTTAATTCTTTGCATTTAAGAGGGATAAAATTGAATAGATAGTTTTTCTACTTCCACATTGACTGCTTAGTATAGAGGACAGGCATCACACCTCTTCTGTTAAGGTCCTCTTTGTGCTTCTCACCCGTTTGCTAATGTGACTTCAAATTAGACTCTGAAAGCTGCATCTACGACCCCTATGTTTTTAAAAACCAGTCTGGAGATACATAAGATGTAGCAAGGGCAGGCTCCGTTCTCTCTCAAGAAAGCCAGGAAGGGAGCTGTATGGTTTGCCACTGAATAATTAGAACAAAACCCCATGCATCAAATGAAACTCCGTTTTGGGGAGATGAAGTGCTCGCAGTTGTAGCTTGCTTACTCAATGGAATTGTTTATCGTTTTCTAACCCGGCTTCTTCCACAGTGGTCAGACATTCATTCACGTGCCCTTTCGTCCTAACTTAGTAGAATATACATACATATAGACAACCCCAATTTTCCATAGGTACTTAATTAATGTCTAAATTGTGCCAGTAACTGGGTGTAGACTCTCTCATGCTGATTGAAGTAATAGCATATTGATTTCTGTCTAGCTGATTTGTCATGACCTGTGATGGCGGGTGAACATAACTTCTGTGTGGAAAGCCAAAACAAGGTCTGAATTAAACTACCTTTCAAAATAGGACTTGAGTGAAGCACAGTCTTCACCTTGATCTCCGTAACAGGGTGAATTTCATCTTCAGTGCATTAAATTACAGGCAAAGGTTGGCAGAAATGATAGATCTTTTTTTTAATCTGTTATGTTTCACTTGTTATTCCCACTGTATTCCCAAAGTATAAGATTAGTTTGGGTGTTGTGATCCATTAGGGCAACTGACTTCATTATTCAGTTTTATTATTGGTATTTATTTTATTATTATTTGCTAATACCTAGTTGAAAATGATTGTTGACTTGATTGGTACATGCTCTTTCAGAAATATTCCAATATTAATTAAGTTACAATGAATTTTGTAGGAAAAACAAAGACAAATGTGAAAAGACCACTTCTTACCTCAGTCACAGCTTGAATTGATGCACCATGCTTCAGAAGAAGTTCCATTACTTTTATTCTATTCTTCTTGCAGGCAATGTGAAGAGGCGTGAAACCATTCTGTGAATGAGAAAGAACATACTCTTTGATACTGCATATGTCATTAAAAAGTAGAATTGGGTATGGAATTCACATAAAACATTCCTCTGTTTTAACAAAACACCACCCAGATTTGTTTTGGCTGCACTAAATTTTTCATGTAAAAGAGAGAAAAAAACTCATAAATAGAAAAAGACATTTCATATAGCCAGTTTTAATTATGCAATATATTGCCCATTCCAATAAATAATTTTTTAAAAAATTCTCAGTTCACCTAACACTATCAAAAACTTCATTTTTGTTTAGCTCAGGCTGCTTCTACTTAATCATCCTGAGTGGGGATCAGGACAAAATGAAAGGAAACACTAAAAGATATAGGGGAAAAGGGAATTTGTGGCTAGGTTACCAGACCAATGAGAGACCACTGCTAACAACTCTGACAAGCTAAACCTGATGATGATTTGCTTATTTCAGATGACAAAAATAAATATTACAGGCCTACAAGCGTCCCCACTTGCTGGTTATAGTGAACAAAACCCATATCATAATACCTTGAACAAAGACACCTGAAGACAGGTTGATCTGACAGAAAAAACAGAGGGGCTGAGAGAAGGAAATCTATGGAGCCTGTGCTGTTCTCAAGAGAGTCAATCCCACCTGGCTTGTGATGGTTTCAGGAGCTCACATAATATTTGAGAAATTGAATGAGTTAGTACCATCAGGCTGTGAAACCAACAGTGAACCCAATTAATGTCAGAATGTAAATTTGTTTGGAACAGTTATTGAAGAACAAATCAAACAGACATTTTAAAAACAATGGATTGCAAGTATAATTTTGAATAAAAGGCATTCATGCATTCAGTTTGTATGCAGTTTAACTACACTAACAGATTTGTTGCTGGAGTTGGTTTTAAAGTAGAAAGGCATATGACTCCATTGACATAATTCTAAAATACCACAAATATTCATTACGTAACTCATTCCTACTTTTTACTGTTTCACATCTTTGAGAGCTAATAAAAATTCTCCCAGTTTTAAACACTGCTGATTATTTTATCTTTACAAACATTTAGAAAATGAGAATCGTCTCCATACCAAAAACTACAGCAGTTACGTCTGCAGCTGCTTCATCTATTCAGCATCGCAACAAGCTACCGGCAGGCAAAAGTGCTCTAGTTATACTAGAAATTCATAAATCAGTGTTGACCATCCGTAAGCAAAAGGTCTACTCTGATTGCATGACACATTATTAACACTTTGAACCTCGAGCATCCTCTCTTGGGCTGTAGCAATACAACATAGCCTCACTGTCAGCCATCAGCAGGCAGAAAATAACTCTCAAATAAGTCTCACTGCAACTTTGGAAGAATGTTTAGCTGTGAATAGTAACCCGCTGTGTACTCACCAGTGCTTTGGCATTAGGGTTAGCTTTCTTGTCCAAGAGAACCTTGGCAACTTTGTAGTGGCCACAGTGGGCGGCAACATGCAGCGCAGTCAGATAGTCATTAGTGACGTCATCTACAGGCACATTGTGCTGAATCAGAAGCTGAACACAGTTTAGATGATCTCCCTGTGTTGCCATGTGCAACGGAGACAAACCATTCTGTGAACAAAGAGACCCAACACCAATGAGTTACAGGATGCTCAGAGAAATGAAACTCCTCCGTGTTGTTCTTAGAGCATTTGTTGTATGAAGAATTTTACAAGCTGAGAGCGCACCCAAAATAAACTTAACATGTTCAGTGTAACAGTGAGGGTTCTTACTCCGGCAAAAGCCACGTGGAATTTGGAGCTTGTTTGATTAGAGTTTGTAGGCAGCTCTCCATTAAAAAAAAAAGTCACTCCATATCAGCAATGCTCTAAACATAGCTAACATCAGCCAGCATATCTCAGATAAGTTGCTCGAGTTAGATGAGTTATGTGAAGAACAGCATTTTGTGACTTTTAATACCCTAGCCAGGATATTTGCTCATTTTAAAAGCTGCATTAAACTCACCACTCCAATGTAGCCTGCATATACAAGGCATGAGAGAGCAGGTCAGAGCATCATTCAGTAATCACTACAAACTTCCCCCATCCCTCCACTAGTGTTTTCCTGAATTTGGGTTGTACGCATGCCTTACACCACATTACACACCTCTGGAGACCATTCTTCCAAGCCAACATTAGTACAACAGCAAAAGTTTCAAGTGCAACTGGGCTAAAAGAATCTGAATGAGACCACCATGGTGTGACCTTCCAGTGGCAGTGGTAAAGCTCTGTTTCATTAGGGAAACACCTCAGAGATTCATGTTTAGGAACAAAAGCTGAACCAAGAATTGTTTCTTGCACTGCTTACAGTGGTGAATCAACAAGGTGCCAAACATATATTACATTTCCAGAGTGAAAACATGAGAGAAATAATTCTCAGAACTTTAAAGGACTGACCCTATTTCATGACGAAAGATTAAAATATATGCCAGAATGAAAGAGGTCTTGTTAGCAGAGGTACATGAGCTCCTTCGATAAACCTCAACATACCTTCTTACATTTGGGTGGGTTTTTTTGTTTTGTTTTGTTTTTTTGTTTTTCACTTGGTCATTCTAATGCCAAAATTAGATTCAAGTGAAGGAGTTATTCTGGTTACACACAATAGTATATAATCTATAAATGACTGACAGTACCCTATGTTTGCCATCATGGAGAAACTGAAACTTTTGCTCACAGATGTAGTGCCCTCATGTGACCGCATTTAGCAAAGGCAAAGGAGCAATGTAAAACCGGCTGAGATCTCAGGCTTTCTGAAACAGATGATTTCTTTCTTCTCCCTTCCCATGGCCCTATAATAACAGTACTGACAAACATTCAAAATAAAGGTGGAAATACACAGTGAAATAATTTTAAAAAGTGACATGGAAGAAGGATGGTGAAAGCAAACAGGCTAATACTGTCAGAATTTGAAAGCAGTTTATAGTCAATGCTGAGAAGCAGACGTTCTTGGACACAGCTATATCTTTCAAGTACGATTATCTCATGGGCATCTCACTTGTGATTTACGTTGGCTTGGATAAGCCTCTCTCCCATTCCCAAAGGCTACTACAGCAATTATCTGCATGGAAGCTTGATACTAGCAATGCATTTTAAATTTTTTCACTGTCTTCTAGTCCAGTTAAACAGGAGAATAAAAAAAAGATAAATTTCCCTCAGTCACCAAGCCCTCCTGATAACAGTTTGTAACTGATGATGCTTTTCAGGTGATAGTAAAAAAAATCATGAAACTTTATACACTGTTCCGTTCCATTTTTATAAGAAAGATCCTTTAGGTGAAAAGTGTGATTCTTCACAATAACAGCCAATAAACCACACTTATTAATGCAGTAAGAAATTGGGAAGATGACGTTGGACTCCCTTACAGGACAGACTTGTACAAAAGAGGCTGACACTGATGGAAAAGAAGGGAAGAAGCAGAGCAGCCATACATCAATTTGGGAAAAATCAGCAAGATGCTTGACAAAAGTCTGTCATGGATGAGAAAAATGCAGCAACTAGCCAGACTTTACACAAAGGAGCAAGAGACAAAACTGGATGCTAAAGAAGTTGATGAAGACAAAAATATCATTGGAATATTGTCTTTTGTTATGACCTAAACCAGGCTTGCTCTTAATTCTGTTGCAGTAGAAGATACTCTGCAGTCTTACACAAGTCAGTTAATATTTCAATGCCTTTGTCTTCCCACTTTTAACATAAAAATATTACATATAACAACGTTCTCCTGTCCCATATCCATGTTGTGAGAGATAATCCACCAATGACTGTAAGAAGTGATTTTGGTACTTCAGGATGGAGACACTACATAAACACTGTAATAATACTGTTTTTATGAAGATTGCCAAGAAAATATTAAAGGGTTAAGAAGTTCAAGATTAATCAAAGATATTAACAGTCACATGATACCTAAAAAAAAAAGGGGGGGGGGGGGAGACTGGCCAAACAGAATTATCAGTGATACACATCTTATTTTGTAGCTCTGTCAAAGGACTTTAATAAGGGAAAGTGTCATTAACTGTGGGGAGTAAAAAAAAAAAAAAATAAAAAGGGGAAAAAAAAAAAGGGAAAAGAGCTGAACAAGCCTAGAGAAACAGTAAATAAAGAAAGATGGACATTGATACACAGAGATGTCATTTCTCACACAGAAAATCACAGGCATACTCATGACTAGAATTTGGTTCTCCTTTTGGTGGTAGAAAACCCCCGATAATCCATTAGGTCATTGCCTCCCCTGAAAATAAATCTAACGTTATTCCAGTGTGAAAAAGGGTCAGCACTACACTAAACAACCTCTAGCAGGAAATAGCTATCCAACTGCAGTCTGGTTATTCTTCTCAAAGAGTTTTATATAACATGAGAAAACTGTGTGAAGTTCAAATTCTTTCAAAGATGTGCCCTATTTCCAATAATATATGACTTAATTTGAAGAGAATGGAACCATTTATTTTTGCAGAGGACAGTACTGTAGTTTAGTGCCAACTGAATGGATTAATTTATGTTGTTCAGCGGTACCCCTACTTTTTTGCTTACCTTCTGAAAATAGTAGAATTAACACATCAGAGCGAAACTCAGGAAGCTCTGCGCTTTCTTCTGTTCACTTTTTAACACATAACATAGCATAGTTTTCCCCCTTTCAGAGGGGAGGTTCCCAGTTTGCTGAAGGCATTTACATAAGCCTCTGCAGGTCAATGTCCAAAGTGTGTCATTCAGCTGGGCTATTTCAAACCCACTATCCCATGTTCTCGTCTGCCTGATTTTGGCTAGTGAACTCTGGGCCAGGCTGTGTGAATCTCAGCAGTGGGGAGACGTGCTCCAAGGGGCTCCTAGACAGCCCCCTTGCTGTCTCCCCCTGCTCGTGAAGTTTGCAATTCAGGGCTGTGGGAGTTCGTGGAAATTCCACATGCACAGGATGGGTGGATCCTGTCTGTCAGATTACCCATGACAGCACTTGCCAGTGACTCACTGAGCAGAGGAAAGCTGGTGCTAACCTCCCCAAACAAATGCTAAATATATTCCAGTAAGGGGAAAAAAACTCGAAAAAAAACCAAAGAAGAGGGAGGAGAAAAGCAGAATATAGAAGGGCGCTGAGACAGAATAGGACAGGATGACAGAAGAGAGAAAATAAATAATAGAAGGAAACAAGAAATGTTGTTGGAAATATATTGCTTACAGACTGAGAGAAAAAATGTAGTGGAAGGTTATCTTGGGAAAGAACCTCAACAAACTGCACAACCCAAATGTCAGCCCCGAATGGGAATGTCACAGATTGTAGTGGTGCTACAAAGCAGGCTGCTGCACTGAGATTTAAAATCAGCAATAATGGCACAGCGGAGACCACCACCAGAAGAATTCTGGCAAGTGTGTGCTTTAACGCCAACCTTTGGGTCTAAAGCAACCTGCGCACCCTGGCACAGGTGATTTGAAATTCTCATGAAGAATTCTGCATGATAAACTGTAGAGAGACAGAAAGTGAAGAAACTGGTAATCAGGCTAAGTCCTAAGGAAATACAAGCTGTCTCTGCAAAGAGACATTGCTCTATTTTTATCTATTCTCTCTACTTTAGCCTTAGGGTAATTTGGTGCAAGCTGAAGATATATTGTAATCACCATGTATTTATTCCAGGATAGATACAGAGATTTTCAGCTACTGAAATTCTGAGGGATAGCGTTACCATACGTGCCATTTTGGCTGGCACAGAAACCTTTTCTTGTGTATCTCGATTTAACACATTTTACATATGCAGACGTGTGCTACATACGGCATTCACTTTGGAGATCTCCCACACAGTTACTTTAAATAGCTATGAAATAGCAAAGTTACTGTCAAACCCTGAAATATGAGACATGCAGAATTACATTAAAAAAAAAAAACCACCCCCAAAAAGTACAAGGATTATCTCAGCAGAAAACAGTGCCAGTTACCTTGGTTTTGGAAAGAATAGGGGCACCACGATCCAGCAGCATTTCTACAACCTGTTCATGGCCACTTCTTGCTCCACAGTGGAGGGGGGTCAACCCATCCTGTGGAACACAAGCGTTATAATCGATTAGTTTCAGACACAGTAAAGTCTTGTGCACTTTTATAAAGACCTATGATGTCCTAAGAAACTAACAATTCCTGCAGGATGCTGCTCTTACACAACTGAACAGCTGAACCTGTTTATTTGAATGGACAGACTACATTTTGGCTCTGATTTTCTAAACGTGTAACTAGTCATATCAAACTGGTGATCATGCAGTGGGCTACTTCCAGGCCCTCACTGTACATGCAGTAAAGTGGTAAATGCACATACAAGAAAAAGATGACATTGCACTGCAGGTACTTTTTGCATGCATGCCTTTGAGAAAACTATGTCTTTCATTTGCCAGTATGCATCAAAGTCGCTGGATGTCATGGTTAGTCCTTTTGTCTGAGAGGGGAAAAAAAAATAAAAATCTTTCCCACTTAGACTTTATTTATTACACTGATTTTGACAGGTATATAGCAGATGAGAAAACCATCTTAATCTCAGGTGATAAAAGTATGTTGGATTAACTTCTGTCTCTTGTCATGTAGACTGTACTTGTGTGACTTCCAGCTGAGGGACTGGTCTAGAGTCAAGGCATACTGTCAATACCTCTTTTACAATAGTTTGCTAAGTAATAGTTGTCATCATATTAGAAATACATTCCTGAAATAAGAGGAAGACTCTTTTTAACGTTAACAGAGTTATTCCAAACTGATTTGATTGTTCTTTGACCTGTACCCTGTTTACAATGCTCAAGTAACCTGCTGTACGTGAGTGCTATGATGAAAGATAGCACATATGCCTTGTGTAACTGTGAGTAAAGTCACATGGAATTTTTCAATGCCGCAGGACGTAGTGCTTGTTACAAACAGTAATGTCATAGTTTCAAGAAAAATAAGGAAGAAAAACTAACGTTTTCAGAATTAGTAAGAGCAAACATTTGATTTGTTACAAGCAAAACAAATATGCAGGAGATACTGTCACACAGAAACAATATTGTATTTTCACTAAGTATGTCAAAAGAGGAGCCTTTATACGAAAGGTTGAAACTAATAAAGATGAAAGATAAATATTTATTAGTTTTCCAAATACAAGATATAAAGGAAGGGGCCTTTTTCTAGTGTCTTCCGGCACTCTTAAAACCACATATATTGTATTGTCTAAAACATGTATGTCACATCATTTTTATAAAAAAGATTATCTAAAATTCCTTCTCACACATCCTGTGCTCACTAATTCATGCGCACGCACTCCCTCTCTGTCTGTCTCTGTATGGTAGCAAGTACTATTAAAATACCTCCATTGACATATTTTCCACGCATAATTACAAAATTCTTTCTTGATAATTCCTAAACCATTACACTCCACTAGCACATCAGCTTAAGGCCTGCAAAGTGTAGAGGGCAGCCGGGAAGAGGGAGGTAGTGATTCAGAGAGCCTTACCCTCCCCTAACTTCTACTTTCTTGCCCTCTCCTAATAAGCCTGTGAAAGACAGCAAACAGAAATTGTGGTGATTAACTTTTTCTGCTAGTCCCATTTAAAACTTGTATTGTTCTCATTGTGCATGTTCTTCCACTTAAAGTAAGGCATATATTTTTGATGTAGATGAAGAAAAGATTTTTGGTTCAGACTTAACTTGATCAGGACTTAAGTAGTCATTTGTTCATGCAAGATGAACACAGTTTGGCCCAGTATGTTCTTACTGGCATCTCTGGAGCTGATGCTATTGTCATTTCTGCTCCTTTCTGTTATTTCAGGCCATGAAGTACAGGGAGGGGCATCTTGTTAAAATGATACTACACAAAATAAAGATGTATTGCCCAAAACATGTAAGTAAAGACAAAGAGAAAAGATATCAAACCCCATGAATGGTACGTTTATCAGCTGGGTTGCAAATGTTTTGCCGTAGCTTCACAAGTGCTTAAAAAAGGTAATGCATATTTCCCGTACCAGTAATTTCCACGGGCAAGGGCATATCAAATACTGAGCAGAACGCAAACAACTAACATAAAAATATCACCCCCACAAAAAAACCGTGCATGGGAAAGAAAATAAAAACCAGCAAGGCTAGGCAACTAGAGACCTGTAGGCAGGAGCTGAAGATAATACACATTAGATTGCTCATTCTTCTTACTTCCTGTAATTATCATATTCTCCAGGCACGTCAAAGAAAGATACTCAGGGAGATCAGGCACAAAACTGTAAGTCAGGGAAGACTTTCCAGATTTTATGCCCCGCCAACTCATTTCACCAGCGTACCATGGGGGGTACATACCGAGCTCACAGAGAATGAGGCACATCTGATCATCTTCATGCACTAGACTAGACCCTTAAAAACTACTTCAGCGCTCCCCAGAGCACAGTGCCCCAACCCTCTCACAGTGCCTGCCGCCCCAGCTTGTGCCTATGGCTGACAAGGTTCCTGTGGCACAGGAGGTGGCAGGCAGTCATGCCTGGCCAGCTAGAGCTCATTCTGGTCCACACAGCAGTCCCTACCACCAGATGCATCTCGTGGCTTGACACAACATTACAATACAATATAGGCGCTTGTTGGGACAGCCGATCTGCAGCTATTGTTAAGGTGATGTCAGGACTCCCACTGTGAAGAGCAAATACACTTGAAGACAGGTAATTTAGCTACAGAGATCTTTTCTTGTATTCTGAAAGGACAGTCTATTCACCTGGCCTGGTTAATTGCTGCACGTAAAGAAATGTGCAGAGGCAATCTGAAACGCAGATCACAGAAAGATTTTGTTTAAAAAAGAGAATCCATGATTAAAAGAGTCTGCTCTGAACTCTGCAAGACTCCACTGATTTTGTCAGGAGATTTTCTAGTTCCTTATTTACTTTTCATATAGACTATGCTATGTGAAGCGTAAAATATATTACATGTATTAGGAAGCAAACTTGCCTTAATATGATAGTCTGCAATGGCTTAGAAAAACCATTACAAACGATTATGACAATAATCGGCAGATTAAGGACTCTCTAAGTATGCGCTGACATGACAAATCATATCATCTGTATTATCTATCCCTCCAGAGAGCCTGAGACCAGCTCCAGCAAAGCCAGGAGGACAATAGGAGGAGCTCTGCTTAGGCACGAACTTCCCATAAGCATTGCACACCCATCTCTGGGGCTTCTGCTCTTCCTTTAGCTTTTATTCCAGACGCCCCACCCCACTCCCCATCCCCTACATAAATGAGACCTAAGCATTGTTTCTGGTCCCTGTTGAGACTCGGATGCCTGTGTAGCTCCCTGATCTTGTTACACTGGCTTGAGGTCAGCAGATGATGGTGCAGGCAGTTGAGCCTCCCTGTTGCACTGTGTTTCCCTGCCACCACCGGTGGCTCTAAGGGACCCCTGAGCAGCACGGGTAAGCACAGACCAGCCTCCCTGTGCTCCCCAGCTACCCCTTCCCTGTCAATGCTCACCCAGGATTTCCCTCGCATAACGGGATTCTCTGGGCTGTACGGCTGTACCCCAAATCCATGGTAGCCTCAGTACCACAACCCTCACATCAGCAAGCATCAGCTTCTAACCCAGTCGATGAGCGATGAAATCAGGCACAACACCCAGTAAAACTTTACTGTGCTGCAAATATTCAGCAAGAGCTTGTCAGACTTTGAGCCAAATCCCAGAGCCTCTCCGTTGCCTTGGCAGGAGGGTGACAGGCGCTCCACTCCCCTGAGCCAGAGGCAGAAGGCGTGCTTCCTCAGGGGAGCAATTACTGCTGCCTCCAGGGTTTATCATCCCCATCGCTGCTTAGTGAGTCTGCGTGCACGTGCATTAGTCTAGCGGGGCTCTGTATCTCATGGTCCCTCCACGCTCTGAGTCTCCTGAATTTGTCACTTCATTGGCACTATTGCAAACTGCCCCTTCCGTACAATAGGGCAACAAATGAGGTCTGCTCTTCCTACACGTGCAAAACGCACTTAGAGTGCCAAGTCTGTGATATTCTTGTAGTTATTTTACATCTTAATACATGTGGCTTTTCTAGAGCAGCTTATGCATGATCTGATGCATCGTAAAAGAGCATATCCCACATGTTTTCATGCAGATATGAGTGCTGGCCTGTTATTTAGCTGCAAAATCAGTAGAATGAAGATTATAAACACTTACTGTTAATCCAGGCTAAAACTTGCTTGCTGCCTGCTTCAGACACAAATTCACTTTGGCATATACAGTATTAGACAGCCAAAGCAAATCAAGCTAATTTAGTCAAACTCTCTAATTAAACTTTATCTTTTAAAGTCTTTTCTGGAAGACAGAGAAAAAAATTTCGGGCAACATTCAGTAAACATGTTACATGAGGCATTAATAGGTCTTTGCTTAGAATGTTAGTTAAAAACCTGAACGATAAAAGCTGCCCTGGATGGACAAAAGCAGCACATAGTTCTTGAGGAGTACCCTTAAGAATTCAGTGCAAAGCCCCAAATACCAGCTGCTAGACATCTCACACGAAAAAAGGACAGAGAGAAGATAAACAGCTGGTTAAAATAAACAATGCAACATAAGCGTGAACTAAAAGAAAAAAAAGAGATAGCTGCATCTTAAAATAGTTGTAAGATCATTTTTGGAAATAACCTCACATGCTCATGTTATCTCAACCCCTAACTACAGTTTGCAGGTGTGCAACAATATTTATGGTGCTCATCAAATCCTAGTCCTAATGAATACAGAGAAATCTGGAGCCCATGGGTGACTTTTACAATAATTTAAACAGGATAAGGATTTATCCCTTCATGTTAACCTTTTATGCAATACTTCAGCACTGCAGTTTCCAGGACCATCTGCCAGCAGCAAACGCAAATGCTCATGGAAATGACTAAGGAAAATAAATCATTACCCCAACTTATTTAATACTCAGGAAAGGCTTTATGTGAATTTACCTAGAAAATGAGTATGTATGTGAAAAATAAAAACAGACGTTACTTGAAGTGTATTTCCAGTACCCCATAGAGAGAACGGATTGCAGAAACAGATCACAAAACAACAGCTGGATACCTAAATCAGTCCCATCTAAGAGTCAGAGGAGCAAATCCTGGCCCTGTTGGTGTTTGGCCAACAACACAAAACAGTATCTTCTCCGTACTCATTTAAAGGTGAATTACAGACCTGATAAAGGAGGAAAAAAAGCCTAGGAGTTTCTGCCTCTGAGCAAAAGAAACAAGCAATTTTCAAGATTTTTTTGTCCTTTCATATGGGTACAGAACCTTTGCTATTCACCTTTGAGGGGGTATTTTGTGTTCCATAATGAACATTTGCATTAAATAATATCACAGTGTCCAAAACAAAAACTATTTTAACCAAACAAAAAAAAGGCTGCTCATCTCTTATGCACAAAAAGTGTGCTCGTCTCTTTAAAACCTCTTAAAAAAAAAAAAAAAAGAGAGGTCTCACATTATAAATCTGGTAATAGGAGCCTCACTTATTTTCAGGTGCAAATCCCATCTATTTATCAGAGACGTGTGTGCATTCAGCACCCACACCTGCCCCTCAAGGGCACACCACAAGGCTGGGCTATGACTGGGCATCCAGTTGATAGGCATGACTTGATATATGTATCAGAAAAGATAGCCTTAGCTGCTCTTTGCCTTTCAAGACATTCAGTAGTGGTGATGCTGCTGCAAAAGGATATGACTGAAGCTTTTGTCATCCTATATTTTCGTAAGGCTATTCTATGTCTATTTTTAAAAAAAAGAATGGTTCTTAAAAAAATGAAATGACTGCAGAGTTGACATACCTCAATTGTTCTGCCTTGGAAAACAACATGGGGTCAGGCAGGAACAAGAGACTTTTAGCAGGAACATGTGTTATAACAGCTCACAGCAATTAATCTTTGCTGTTGAATATGAGAACTAGGCAGACACTCCTGAAACAATGTCTGTTTTTCAACTAGCACCACATTACTCTCAGCCTTCTATTGCTTCTCATATTGATCTGTAATTCCTTCCTGATCAACTCCAGCGATGCTCTTCCCTTTTCCCAATCATGCAGCTGTCTGCTCGGTTCAGTGAGTCTCCCTGGCAGAGGCACACACCGCTCAGACCACAGGCTGGTACACCCTTGCCAGGATGAGTCAGTGCCGCCAGGAGCAAAACTTCCACTTAGTCACTAACTGCCAGAAAACGATGCCTCTGGTAATGCCAGAGAAGTGCAATGATGAGCGACACACGTACAGCACAAGCAGGAGAAGTTATGCAAATCCCTTCTGATTTATGGAGAGGACAGGTGTCTGGGGAAACAGGCAGTCTGTGGGGGAAGCCAGAAAAAACAAAACACCACTTCGTGAACCACACTCATCCATTGCCTTTTGCCTCCCTGGGAAGCTCTGCCAGACTCACGAGCTGTTAATGCTTCTGCCCTCTTCCTGGATCCTGTTTCCGTCCCAGGCTGTATTTTTAGTTACATAAATTACCCTAATGTCTGACCCTGGAGCCTGTGATACAGAAAATGAAGCAGATCATGGATTTTCATAACTAAAAGAAAAGAACAAGCTGGACTCTGACTATTTAAAGTAGTGGTCCCCAACATTTTGGCTGCCGTGGGCCGTATAAATGCTTGCAGAGGGGAAGCAAGCAGTCCCTTGCCACATCTCTTTCTCCCTGCTCTGACCAAATGCACGTCTGTCACATCACCAAAATGTGGCCCTCCCCACCACATGGTAGGCCCACGCCCCTCAGCCTGGCAGCCCCCATGTAGCACGTAGGAGGCTGGTATTTTAGTTCAGAAATTACACCCACTGTTCACGTTATCCATGAAAAGTCACCTCTTCCATATTCCCCAATTAGAAAAACCAGAAACATTTTACAAAGAAATCATGAGTGACTTCTAAAGGTAAAACAGAAGAAGAACTAGAGAAAAACATGTGGAGAGAGCAAAGTGATGACAAAATATATTGACCCAGTTTCTGAATTTGCCACAGAAATAAAAAATACGAATGTGGCTCAACAAGCACTGCAGGAAATCTCAGAGATTGCTGAAACACCAGAAAACCAAACAGAAACCTGTGGATACAGTAATAACTGTAGAAAAAAATATTCTTAGGTTATACCTTTGTTTTGTTTAGAATGATTCTGGTGGAAGTTATACAGAATCATTATAAATGGGAGATGGATAGGTGATAAGCTAATATTTCAATAAAATGACAATTGTCAAAAATTTACAGGCACAGCTGCTGAAGGTTACCTCACGTGCACAGGAGCGTGTTGCAAAGACTGCCATGACAGCCCACAGCACCACTAGTTCTAGGTTTACTTCCAAACATTTGATATTTTTCCTTCTCTTTTTGCCACTGAATAAGCAAATAAAATACCCCTAAACTGGTTTGACTGGGGTTTAACTACAGCAATTAGATATGGCCATATGCATTCAGCTTCTAAGTCACTCAGCGGCTAGAGTCAGGTGTCAACCTGACGGAAACCGTCACTACGCCCGGCACATTTGCTGACAAATCCAAGCCAGCAGCTAAGCACCCAGTCAGACAGAGGCTGAGCTGCATGAGCCTCCTCAGCAACACCGTGCTCTGTGACACTGCCATGTGGATAATGAAAGGCAACCACACACTGCAGTTCAAAGTTACGCTTTTAGCATTCAAATTCTGAAATATCTGAATTGAATTCTTTCTTTTAGTATTTTCCTGTACATTCACCTCTACCCCCAGGTAGCTAGAAGCAGCTCCTACTAATTAAAAACTCTACAGAGAACACGGAGAGTTGTTGGTTCTGAGCTTTGCCATCCATGGTGTTTCACACACTGCTTTAAGAGATGTAAATTGTTAGCATCCTACTGCTACCATTTTATGAAAAAGAAATGCAGAGCAGCTATGGTAGCCTGCCAGGAAGATGAATGATTTAAGCTGTACAGCAACTAACAGGTCAAAGGCAAGAATTCCACTCAGTCACTCACAGCATTCACACTTAAGCTTACCCTTGTTTTGGCATCAATTTTAGCTCCTCGATCAAGTAGGAGTTTGACCATATTTGCATTTCCCCTCTTCGATGCAACATGTAACGGTGTGATATCATTCTGTGGATGAAAAGAACATGAAAGTAATTATCCATATATCTTTCTTTCATGAACTCCGTGATCAGTCTGGTCACAGAATGAATTATGCCCAATTTACTAAAGCATAACACAGTTTTGCTTCCCTGGGAGCATGAAAGCGAAGGGAAGCCGTGTTTATCCACACGTGTGAATTACTGGCCTGATACATTGACATATATATCATGAAGAGAAACAATCAACTTGTGGTCAGAGTTATAAGAAGATATGATTGTGCCTCTGTTCTCAGCTTCTGTTTAAGAGTTAAATTTATGCAATTTTACTGACTAAACCCTAGCAATTTTTTTTTTTTCCAGCTATCGTTGTTTCTGAGCATGTAATGATGAGGATTCATACCTCACAACTTCATTGGCCTTGTAGGAGCCATGGAAAATAAATAAAACCATTACATCTGTAGGTCTAATTCAAAAGCAACAAGATGGCAATGCTATTTATTTCCAAACATTATCTGCAAACTCTGAAAGCTTCGTAAGCACCTTCATGTCAGTTATATCACTAATTTCCTCTACCGAATTTGTTCCTCTAATTGATGTAATATTGTACTTCAAGTGAGACCGTAAGTACGTGTATACGCTTCCCTAAGTGGCGCCTGGCAGGCCAGCAGCACGCAGCGATGCTGCACATCGGGGACAGTTACATAACCAATGCCTGCGCACACAAACACACTTTTTTAACAAGATGTAGCTAGGACGTTTCTTCATGCTCTGATGAATCCTTTATCTTGTGGTGTATGAAGGCCGTATCCTGTATATATTTGATCATATGGAGCCAAGTAAAAATAAAAGGATTTAAATAGAGCATGCAGCTGCTGTATGAAGACAAACAGAATTTTAAAGAGCATGTTTCTGTGTATTCAGGGGCAGTGCAAACAGCTGGCTGCATAAAACCCGCTTCCCCGAGACCGAGCAGAAAGCGGTAAATTTTAGTGAGCATGCGTCCTATGGCTGACGGTCTCAGAAACGCACCCATCGCCTTGAATAGCTGGAGAGCAGTACAAGTGTCTTACCTGGCCGACAGACCATTTAATAGTGCTTCCTCAAAACTGCAGGTGAGTGGAGTGATAGAAAACCAGCACTGAAAAAAATCCCCTCTCAGCTGTGACAAGCTGACTCACAGCTTAATAATAATGCTGAGTACCTAATCCAGTATGCTACGTTTTCATTTACACAAAATTTCACTATGAAGCTAACTCACAGTTACTAGAAACTACTAATTAATATTATCACAGAGGTAATACACGTTTTAGTAAGATGAAATGACAGAGCTTCTTTCTTCAATGTTAATGGTCATTAGAGCATCAAAGCACCTACTATTCCCAGGGTAGCTTCTCATTTCTTTAAAAAACAAAGTAAAACAAAAAGATGATGAGCACATTAAACAAAACCTGTGCTATGCCTAGTCCTTCCGGGGATGTAAAATTGTGTGATTGCTTAACTTGTAATTTGTGAGTTGGTTTTGAAGAAAGGAATTAATTCTATTTCACTGGGAGTTGACATTGGATATAATATGGGGTCAGTATATTACTGTATCAGCCACAAAGAGGACAGAAAAAGAGGAGAAAAACAATTCTGAGGAGATACTTTCTGCTTTTCCTCTCTTTCAAGGAGGAAAGATGTTACTGAGGTCAGAGAGAAAGAGAGATAAATTCTACTTTCCTGAGGAAAAAAACAGTAAAGGAAATAACTTTCATGTTGTCTTCAAGTGAAGGGTACTGCAGGTAATTTAGACCGAAGGACCACCTTTTTCCACTTGCTGGGGTTGATGGGCAAAGAGGTTAACTCAGTCTAATAGACCTTTGTGCTCTGCTAATATGTCAAAATAGTTTAGTACTAATAATTTACTGTACCATACAGAGACTAGAAGAAATGCCTTTTCTAAGCATCAATAATGAAATGGAGGAGGAAGGCACAGCACTACAAAAGGTAGGACAAACACATATTAGAAGTCTGGTTCTCTGTCTTAATGAAGGAGAGTTGATTTTAGAGTAGATGGATGAGTGCTGGCAGATACACACCTCAACTCCAAAAGAGATGACTTCCACTTAGCAGTTAAAGTTTAGGTTACACTGCTTGCAACAGGGGAAAAAAATTAAAAACATTCACTTGCATGTTCAAAAACAAGTCCTGTTCAAATGACCTTCATATTTCTGGTTAGTATTGAAACTATCAGGACACAGTGCAGTTCCCTCTCAGCTTCTGACAGGGGTGAGCACCCTGGCTGGGAATGTGGGGAAATTCTCCAGCACCAAGTGAGCACTGAGCTCACTTCAGCAAGCTGGAGAGCTAGCAATCCATCTTTCTCAATTTGATCACCTGTCTTTATGAAAAACATATAAATTTAATGTCTCAAGGATCTTGAAACCTTGAGTTACACTTGGTTGAAAATAGGCAGCAAGTTCACATTAGGAAGAGATGGATAGGTAAAGGATATGATCACTTTAGACACAGTTTGTTAGGAGAACCAACTACACACAGCTACCCTGAAATAATGAATTGAGCAGGAAAAATCAAGCAAATGAAACCCTATATGCCCGGTGAAATATCTGTCCTTATGGATGATCAAACTCAGCTCCTCTTTCCTGGGAAAAGAGCACTGCAGCACTCACTCTCTGGGAAGGAGGATGCAGCTTTTGTCATACTCCACTAACCTAGTCAGACAGTTCACAAAAAGAATTAAGAGGCAAAGAAGAACAAGCCTGTTTAGCCGGTTTCAGCCCTAACAGCTCAGGAAAACACTGTCGGGAAATGAAGGGGAACAAAAGAGAAGGGGCAGGTCTCTATTCAGAATTTAATTTTGCCATTTAGCTATTTGAGCTTTTACTGGTAACGATCAATATGAGGTAATAATTCTGCTGGCTGAGAGTTCTGACTCCATGCAGATGAAGAGGCGCGTTGTGTGAATGCTTGAATAATTGCACGCTGAAGTTTAGGGCAAGCAACTTGTCTTTGGTCAGTACTGTGTTGTGCCAAGGCTTAAAGAATTATACCTAGATGCATCATGCATATAGCCCCTTCCCATCTCTCGTCTGACAAATAAGAATGTGAACTGAGAAGTGACTAAACCTCAGACATCATCATCATTAATGTTTCTGATGGCAAAACGTAAAGCAGCAACTCAAAATTGAGTTGTTTGTACTTGTCACAAGAAATGAGAGTTAAAAAAAGCTTGTGCAGCTTGGGTGTAGGTTATTAACACTAAAACTGTGGTATCAGCAAACAATATAGCCACCAAATGTAAGGTTCTGAATTCTTCAGTAAATCAACAGCATCTGCTGTCTTTTCAGTCTATTTTTATCTGTTTGATCTTCTATAAATTTCTCCCTTTGTTCTTAAGATAAAATAGTAAATCAGGAAACTTTTGAAGATGTTTTCCTGCAGTAATAAAGCTGAAATGCCTTCAAAAAGTTGCCATTAAAAGATGTGGTTTAGATCTAGAATGTCTGTTGCAGTGCTTCTTGCCCTCACTGTTGAAATATCAAATGCTGGATAATGTCTCAGGTAGAACCCTTGACACTGAGATCCAATTTGCCATTCAACTTGAGAGTTAACAAATTCTACGGAGAATATGAAACATAACTTGTGAGAATAGCAACCTAAACCTACGCAATAAATGCTCAGAGGATTATGAACTAGCACATAGCCTTTCCTCTTCCCCTTGGCAGATTTCCTGGCATATATGACTTGAAGTACTCTGAAACTGTATATAGCTCAAAGTGTGAGAGATTAGACACATGCAATTTTCTTCTACACTTCAGAACACTGCGGATGGCTGTCTTCCCTTTTTCTCTACCCATTGCCTGCTGCAGCCACCACCCTCTCACACAGGGCCTGTGCCTTCCTTCGGAGTCTCACAACATCCAGAAATACGATGGCTGAAGAGTGACCTGCTTTTACGTTGAGTGGCTTTTGCTTGTGCCTGATCAGAGGAAACACTAAACCCTTCCAGCTGCAGCTCTCTATCTACAGCTTCACAGGAAAATTCAAACAACTTTGAGCTATCCTGTGCTGAGCAGTAAGCCACCTACATTTTCCATCTGAAATGAGATCTGCTCCCCTCTGACACATGGCATTATCCATCACAGTTCACCACAGTAGTCAGAATTACTCCTTACTATTACAAATTAGCAACACGAATGGTTAGCAAGTCAGAAAAAAATAGGGAAAAAACTTAAAATTGGCAGAGCGCAAACACAGTACATCTTATAAGTTTTACTTTCATGCATTTAGGAAAAGAAGAATTCCCCCTGGTTTCTGGTATGCTCTGCTGTCCTGTGGGATTGCCTCTTTCTCCCATCAGACAATCTGAGTTTACAAGCATAAGGATGCTAGTAATAAATACGAAAAGTAAATGTTTGCACTTACAGTATCATATTGGGCTCTGAAGTGTACCTTTAAAAAAAAGCACACAAAAAAGGGCTAAACCTTTCCTAGTCATGTGCTGCGTTGTTTTAAATATTGACTGACTGGCAGATCGCGTAGGGACTGTGAAGACTCATTGCCAGCACCCTGGGGACTTGATATTTCTCCTCGCTATCAATAAGAGGACTTACCTCCACCTCTGAGCTCTCCTCCCAGCCCCTCGGTGGAGTGTAGTTTTAATCAGAAAAATTGCACTTCTTTATCTTTGATTTTAGAAAAAAACCAGTTTCTTACCAAAATGTTCAGATTAACTTGGAATTTAGTAAGATAGTCCTCAGTTCTCAACTGAGAGCAGACTCTGGGAAGAGCTTAAAATTGACAAAGAATGCGTGAATAAAACAGAAGCTGAAAATAGCCAGACTGCTAAAGCAGAAATTTCCTATACAGTCTGGAAAATCCCTCCATCATTAGGAGTTCTTAAGAGCATAATGTTGATTGTTGGTTGTCATATACTGGAACTGGCATCAACAACACTGCATGGATATTACCACCGTTACCAGTTCCTGGAGGTATGGGAAGCTTGTGGCGTGCATGTGAAGACTGTCACATGCAACTGTGCAAATACATCAGCACTGTGTATATGAAAACACTCCATATTCTCTCCTTCTGTATTTTTCTGCAATTCAGAATTGGAGCTACAACACAGCAGAACCCCTGCAGAGAAGAGTCTTATATTCTAGTAGCAGTTACTGGGATCACCGAGACTTATACAGGACTTTCAGAAATTAAAGAAATTATAGGTACAAACACACAATGAGATGCTTTCCAGGAAACCTTACAACAGTGCATAATTTTTCAGCTTTTTTCTCCTCTACTTAATGTTAATAAGTTTTATATTGTGCTAATTCAGTTCTTGTATGCTTATATACTTATCTTTCTTCAGGCTTAAGATGCATAAAATGAATCCTGGAAGAAAAGAAGGAAGAGTATAGCAAGGAGCTGTTATGGCAAACTACCACTAGGGAAATAAAAAGATGTTTTTCTCTTATGTTACTGTCACTTACATATTGTCTGCTCTTTTTGATGGGCTAATGGTGTTCTGCTGCTCAGCCTCAGGGTCATCATTAATGCATGTCGTCCTCACAGCACCCTCTCAAAATTACCAGATCCTTTCTCAACCTTCCAGTAAGCAAACTTTCTGCAGGCAAAGCCCAATCTCAGTAGAGCTGAGCTCTCCTCGAGAATAAGGGGTGCTGCATATCAGGAAGGCTGTTCACAGGGTTGGATGCAGTTTTATGGCACAGTGACTACCTCCTGTTTGCTCTGGCAAGAAAGATATGGGCAGAGGTCATCTTCATGTAGAGGATTCCCTTGCTACCTGAATCTTCTGACTTGCTCAAGTACGGAGTGGATGTGGCGGTCACAGAGGTTTCTCTCAGCTGTTGCTCTGGAAGCTGCAGAGAACAATTTTTTCTTCCTTTCTTCCTTCCTTTCTAACCACTGTGCTCCTCAGAGACAGATGGAGCTTCAGAGGCATTTCCTCGCCTGGACTAGACAGGTCTTTCCACTGGAAGGATAATCTCAGACAGAAGAGTGATGTCTGAAGACTCTGTGAACCCCAAAAGACAACTTTTTCCTAACTATAATTCCTAGAAAATACACTTTATTCAAAGCACCTTCCTCACCTCCCTGGTCTGCATAGCAAACTTGGAGAAACACCGATTTGCACTTTCTTGTCACTGAATTAGCACAGGGCAGCCTGGGCACACATCTCCCTTGCAGCTGGCTGGGAACTGCAGCAGATAAAATTGCCTGCCCTCCCTGCGCACTGGTCCTGGGGATGCCCAAGCAAGGCCTGAAGGGGAAAGGGCGGGCACTCTGCAGGGGTCTGATTTATAGCAAAAGAGCTTTCTTGCACAGGATACCATAGATACAAACAGACTGCTAAGGAAACTGGTTTCTCCTTCCTTCCAATGGCTGTTACTTGCTTTAGCCTGTATCTGGATACACCTTTCCAAGTCCTAGACATCAAAGTGCAAGCCAGTCTACGGCAAATTTGAAGGGAGCAGTGGAGATAAAGAAGAAATCCTTCTGTGACCTGTCCTTTTTCTCCAGCACCCCACCCACCCTCAGGCTGAAAATGACCTGATTCTGGTAAAGAAAGTCAAGCCCATGGCATGAAGCCCCTGCAACAGCATCCAGCTCCAGAAGCAGCAGCTAGGATGGGAGCACAGCAGCTTTCACTGCGCATATGGTCACTGTATGCCAGCAACAGATCTCCTGAACTGAAAGGCTGGAACAGGAGAGCCCACTTGCTGGATTTCACCATTTTCTCCATACTTATCACTAGGTTGGTAGTTCCAGAAGATGGGAGGTAAATTCCAAAATTATTAAAAGTCTAGGTAACACACCAGATACAGTTTGATTCAAAGGCACAAGTGGCTGATGAACAATATTTTTCTTAAAATAACAGCGATTACTTTTTCCTGTTGAAAAAAACTGATAAAATAGACTGACTTAAAGGCCTTTGGCCTTCTTTCAGTTTGTAACTAGGATTTATCTGCACCTCCTCAACATCAGGTGCCACTGCCAGCTAAGAGAATGGTGCCTGGAATTGTTGCAATCCTTCGAAGCCCAGGTAGCGACTGCACTACGTGTTAATCTGGCTAGGAAAGAAGACTGACTTCACCCTCAGTTACCCTCTACTCTCTTCCTCCACTTCTTTAGCCCATATGTGATTGTCTCCCAGTTAAGCAAGAGGGAAATATAGTGATGCAATGAAGGCATTTCTTTAGCTTTGAAGGGTTTCAGAGAAGCATAGCCACACACGTGAAAATGTACTACAGAAAAAGGATGATAAATAGACATAAAATGGCTGTTACTTCTACAGTGCATACCCTGCCAGTAATTGTGACAGGTTTATTGCTGAGTTTGAGCCCAAGAATTCAAGCAATTTGGAATGAGTATTTTTCCTTCATTACAAAATGGCAAACATCCAGCCCAATAAGGAGATCTTGTTTCACTTGGAGTGAGGTTATGAAGGTTCTTGGAACTGCCTCCCGGTAAACAGGTAGAATCAAGGGCATCACAAACTGATTTACTGAAATGATCTCCATCCATCCCACAGGGAACTTTCCACGTTGTGCCATCTTCCCTGCACTTGCAGCAAAGCTAGAGGAGAAAGCGCAGACATAGAAGTGCTAATGCAGTTCAGTGGAAGAGCTGACATAAAATCAATTGCTGGGCTGGAAGAGTGCAAACCAAAAGCAGGTACATTTCCAACCCTCCCAGCCTCTACAGTCAGCAGGTACACAGGCTGGCAGGCACTGTAACACCTGTAAGAACTCCTGGAGCTATGCCTATTTTTCTTCGATGCAGTGAAAGAAGGGAACGAGGGAGTATGACAGCTGAGAGGCAGGCAGGTGTATACCAGTGGGGGCGAGGGGAGCAGCTGCTACTGCATATCACTGGGGACATCATTTACTTACAGTACAGCACCACTGCTCACCTCCTGCCTGCACACCGAGAGCCATCAAAGCTCATGTCTTTCCCTGCCTTCATTGCTGGAACCTCTTTCTTCCCTCAGGCCTCTCAGAAATGCACCGAAAACACGGCAGCTGAAGAGGCCTCCTTTGCTACAGGTCTGTCCTCCTCCTTTTTCTTACATCCTTTCACCAGCTCCTCTTTTCACCACACTTGCCCTTGTCCTTAAGGCTCAGAGCTCTGCCTTCATCCTACAGGTCCATTCACATTTTCTCTACCCTTCCCCACCTTCACTACGCTGACGGTGGGAGCTGGCTATTTGTCCTGCCCTCACACATTTGTCTTCGTGTTGCCCCCTCCACACAGGCATCTACTGTTATGATAATCCTCTGCTCTTGTTCAAATCTCTCCCCTGAACTGATACTTGCCTAAATAGTTTAAATATAAATTGAGAGATAGACAAGTAGTGTTGATTCATATTTATTTAAGAAGAACAAAGGAAAAATTGTTGGTGGTTTGCAAAAGCAAAATACACACTCACTATGGTTTTAGTCGGATTACAGTCCTTCCATGTCTTTGCTCTGTTGCTTGTCTTAGGTTGTCAACAACTCAAACCAGGGCCCTTCCTCTAGAGGGGAGACAGCATATCGTGGATATTGTTTACAGAAATTAAAACAGAGGTAATGACATGGCAGTGGGCAGGCTGTACTTGTGGGTCATTTTTAGTACCTGTTCTAGTAGTACCTCTACCTGTTTTGCAATTTGGGTAATCAAGGATCAAGCAAGGGCTCTGTTACTTGGTGGTGACAACTGTACTTTACACTCAACTTAGACTGGTGCTATGTTTGCTTACAAATTCACGGCTCTACCAGAACCTAACTCATCTTTCTGTGAAGCGCTTTTATTACCCGCAGTCTGATAAGCACCAAAGAACAAAACTCAACTCCATATTACTGTTACTTATGCTACAATTCCTTCTGTCACAGCTACTTTATCTAGATTTGCAACCACCATACAGTAGAGATGTGCTCTCTGTATGTCCCCACCCAGTTATCACAAGCACAAACAAGCCGTTCAGTGCTCTGAGTCACAGCATCAGCCCACCGCTCTTTCGGGCGGATGTCACTGCATCTGCATTTCCCCAGCTGAGTAGTCTGCCTCTCTGACAATGACAACTAATGGAGGGAGAACCCCAAATTTCCAGACCCTGAAGAGTTGGGTAGGATGGCCCTATTACTATGGATGTGCTCTCCATCATTGCCCCTAATTCAGAACAGAGCTGCTGAAGCCTAAGGTTTATTATTTTGTTAAAACCAGCATAGTCAGATGACATTTAGTGGTACTGGTACTAAATGCTGCTAATTGCTAATGCAGTAGCATTGCTAATCCCTAATCTTGTTTCTGAGTGGGAAAGAGTTGACCCAAGACCCCATTCATCTTCCTTGCTCCCGTGATTAGAGCCTATCAAATACTGAATGCCAAAGCTTATGACCGTTTGAAATGCCGTAATGCTCCAAATTGGTCGGTTTAAGGACTTGGGAATAAGAGGTCAATTTTATCAGTGAAAGCAAAGCACGCATAGTCAGAGGCTTCCCAGAAACTCTTAACGCCCAAACCTACTCTTAGCTTGTGAACTTCATGCAGATCTAACCTGGGACCCCTCTCTCATCAATAACATGAAATACATTTACTGATTTATGTGATTCGGAAAACATCATGTGTGGGGGATACATGAGACTTGATCCTTACCTTTGATATTCAACTATCAGCTTGACCCAGTATCTGCTAGTACTCTTCTCATCAGCATTAGTAGGTACTGGATCACACCTTATACAGTGCCTCTGAGCTTTAGGGTTTTATCTTCATTAGTAAATCACTGAATGATGCTATGTTGAATGAACAGTGGCCAGCACCAACACTTTTCACCTGCACTCCTACTTACTGTTTAAGGAAAATGTTCTGGGTCTGTCTTTGTTCAAAATTTCTATTCCCACTCTATCACACCCTCCACCAACTCTCCCCTTACTAATCACAGACAATCTCTAAAAAAGAACTGTTCAGGTGTTGGTTTTGGGGTTTTTTTTGGGGGGGGGGTGGGGGGTGGTGTTTAAATGTGAGAAGTCTTGTAAATAAAATAGTAGTTTCTATGCTAAATAAACACAGTATTATTTTATTATTTTAATGGGTTTGCAATACTTATCATAAACACTTTGCTGCATGTAAATATGTTCTTTAACTATAGAAGCATTCAAGATTTTACATATACAAACTATCTGAAGTAAAAGAAAATACTAAAATTTGCTTTTTGTTATGTGGCAAATGCTCTAAGCAGCAATATAGTACTTTTCCTCTTGTAAAAGTAGTAAACACAACATATGATCAAAATCTCTGAAAAGGAGCTGCTGAATTATCGATGCCACATAATTCCCCTCATAAATATCATCCTGAATACAGATTGGGGTTTTTTGCTTTTTCTACTTTAATTGAAAGTTTGCTCCAGAATCTCATTACTTACATTTAAAATTAATTCTTAAACAATTATTAATGAAATAATATTAATTATTAATACTTAATAGTAAATACCTAAATTTCTAGACAACATTTACTCATGGCCATTTTGTACCTATTTACTCTCACGTCAGCATTTGCCTTCAGTTTGAATGCCTCTCACTCTCTCGAGTTTCTCTCCCCATTGTCCTGGGGACCACTACCGCTTCTCCTCCCTGGCTTTGTTTTGGTAAGGTTTGGTAAGCCAAATTCTTGCACAGCCTCAGTTTGTTTTGTTTGGTTTTGTTTTGGTGGGTTTTTTTGGTTTGGTGGGTTTTTGTGGTGGGAGGGTTTTTGTGGTTGGAGGGTTTTTTTGAGAGGTTGTTTTTTTGTAGTCTAGATCAGAAATACCTTGGAATAACCTGAAATCACATTTGCTTTTTTGGGCTTTTTCTTTTTTTTTTTAATCATATCACACACACCACCCAGTGAACAACTAGTATGCATAGGTTCTTCTCTTTCTCGGTTGACAGATTGTTGGAGAAATACGTGTATTCTTTAGCCAAGAGTTCAGTCTGTTATCCAGAATGAATTTCAACACATTTCCATGTTCTGTTGCACACTTTCTGCACTAACAACCATTCCTGGTTGTGTGTCAGCAGAAACTCCATAGTCATCTTCTTATTCATACAGCCCAAACCATTACTGAAGAAGCTAACGAGCAAACATATTTTTAAGAACTTCAGTAGGAAGTTCTAGCTCCGGCATTTTCCAATACTAATCTGTTTTGAATGTTAGCCCCTTTTCTATTTATCTGTATGTCCCTAATCACTCTCCCTTCTTTTCCCTTCTTAAAGCCTTGCATACTCTCATGGCACCAACCCAGCTTTCTGCCCATGTCCTCTCTACCCTACCATTCTCTAGCCCTCTATCTTGGCTCATTAAATTTTGTGTTACCTCTGCATTTGCCTTTCTTTTGTCTCCGGTCTCATCCCTGGCACAATCTCTTTCTTTGCCCTTCATATTGCTCTATCCTTGTCCATATACTTTTCTTTATTTTCCTGCTCTTCGAACTATATATAACTTCCCTCTGTCATCTTCTGTCCTTTACACTTCTCTTGCTTACATTTTGTTCCCACATCCTCCCTACCCTGACCACACTCCTTCACTCTAACAATCCTCTTTGGTCTTCTGACAGACCCAACCCTTGGCAGCAGATACAGTCAAACTTTGGCCTGGGCTGTGAGGTGAGGCCCTGCTGGCACCAGGCTCACAGAGCAGTCCAGCTGCCTGCAGGGGGATGGACCCACTCCCCAAGCAAGAAGGTGCAGCTGAAGCCACTGGTCAGCTGCTCTCCACCCAGCCCAGAGTGAACCACGGGGACACCAGAAAGCCCATGCCATTTCCCTCCTGGCTCCCGAACCTTTTTCATACACCTGAGGAACTACCCTCTCGCTCCCTGGGCTGTGTCGTGACTGTGGTGCACAGCTTTCAGGGTCAGGAGGGTTAGTTCCCCCACTCTACTGTGGCTTCTGCAATACAGCTCCCATTATTGACTCCCTTCCGTTTCTATAGCTCATTTCATTTTCTACCTCTCTAGTTTCTCAGACCTCCTTTATGTATCATCTGACTCTCGCATATGCCGTGAAGGCACAGCTGCTTTATTCACCGGTACACCTGCACTTCATTTTCGCTGGAAACAACTGCATATTGAGGACAATTCAACAGGGACAGCACTCCTCCCATATGTTAAAGCTACAGGTGGAAGCAATCCCAGCCTACCCTTTTGCAACACTGGAACTATGAAAATCGCAGCTCTTTTTGATTGAAACTGAAGTTCTCAAAGGTGAGAATTAAAGCTCAGGTTCAGTTCAGCAGCCCAAGGAAACTTCCTTTACACCGTTTGGTAACAGACCAAGTGCAGTCAGGCCAGGCCCCTCAGCTTGCAAGAGCAATGTACCTTTCCATACCTTTGTTGAAAAAGTGTTTCAAAGTGATGATTAAGCAAACTAAGCATAACTAAGATTTCACACTTACCCTTGCAGTGAAGTCCACAGCAGCACCCCGATTCAACAGCAATGTAGCTACATTGATATTTCCATAGTGAGCAGCTATGTGGAGGGGAGTGAACCCACTCTGGAAAAACAAAACAAAACAAAGCCAATAGATACTTATTTTTTTATATCTCATTGGTACTCCAAAATTTGTATCACATCACTGACAAAAGCTAGTAATAGGAGTCTGCTGCAAGTCACCATTCCAATTCTGTACTAGTTTTCGCTCACTGACATGTATTTATAGACTCTCAGAGAGTCTAAATAAAATCATATTGCTAAGCAGGAGGGAAAAAACTTAACATAATTATTCAGACGACCAGAAGTAAGATAAAACTTTCAGTTATTCCAGAAAAACAACAGCAAAACATTTGTGTATTAAAGCAATGATCTTTTATATGAAATTAATTTCTAACTGTAAATCTCTAGCTGTTATCAGTATTGTGTCAGTCTTGCAAGTTAAATCTCTTAGAGATTTTTTGCAGAAGTTCAGATACAAGTCCTTTAATGATACTTGCTAACTGTTGTTTATAAATTCAAAGTAGATGCAAATGAAAACAACATCAAAGAGTATTTAAAATTATTAATATGGATTCTTTTTTCTAAGGGTTAGCACCATAAAGATCACTCTCCCACTGTGGGCAATTGCACTGGGTTATGTTCAGACACCATGAGTTACCACCCTAATTAAAAGATGTCTTACTGATAAAATTACTTCAGCAACTTATTTTCATATTTAAGTAGGTTTACTTCCTTTTAAAATAATGCTAAAACATGCAGCAATTCCATCAGTCCTGCAAAGTATGAAACCTTATGGGAACTAGATGCATTTCTAAATTGTTAGCAAGCCATGCTAGCTGCCACTGCCTTGCTTTGGGAGTTTTGCAGATATAAGACCACTATCAGATCATTCTGTTTGCTGACACCATCAAGGTAAGTGTCATGCAGAAGCCTAAAATCGGACCTGGATGCACAACACGACAGGGTTGTCTGCAGCTCTTAACACATCTGATAAACATATGCTCCACAAGAATCCCTGAAAACTCCATCTTACATAATATGGCTCTTATATGATGGCAGTTAGTTCCCAAGAACTCTTACTCTTACTTTTAAAGCCTAGTTTCAGCTGCAGAAAGCCCTGGTATCTAAACTACAGTCTTCTCTAGCACATGCTACTTCATTTCATCTAAAGCAGGTATCTATCCTATAGAAGGCGATGCAAAAAGGAGGAGGAAGAAATGATGCAGCAGCACTAAGTCATGAAGGAGTGATGATGCATATATATATTTATATATACCTCTGTTGTTCTATTCACCATCATCTAGGTTAACACATTTGGAAGCAAAGAGGGGGAAAAAATGAACGGTTAGTTCACCACTGGTGATATGGATGCAAAAAGCTTCATGATTGCTACGTGGCATGGCAGCTCAGATGACAGCACAATCAGCACACAAAGGAAGCTCGACTGAATGGAAGCTGAATGATCGAGTACTTTGAATGTTAATTGTTACATGTTTACCAAAGTTCTTAAAGTAGCAATTGCACAAACAACTAGTCAAATGACTGAATTGTACAATACCTATAGCACACCACCACTGCGGGAGTGGCTTTCAGTCCAAAGGGAATAATTCTAATAATATTTTGCTTATTATTTTCCATTTGCAAGGTTTCTACAGGAGAAATTAACCCTGATTTAAGCAAAAAGGGAATGCGGAAGAAAGAGGCAAAGGAAGAAAATGACACATTATTCTTAATCACACACTACAGGAGAAAGTTACGTGTAATTCTGCAGCAAAATACTTCACACTAACGTTGATCTTCACTGGGTGTGACACATGTGGTCAGCACTTAATAGCATCAAACCTTTTTTCTTTTTACAACTGACCTTTGACTCCACATCAGCATTGTGGTCGTTCTGCAGAAGCAGAGCTGCTGCCTTCGTATCATCCTTGCGAGCAGCGATGTGAAGGGCAGGAAGACGGACTTTTCCCTTCGTATCATTTTCAAGCAGCAGTGAAACCACCTGGTCGTGACCTTGCTGCAAAGCTACTGCCAAAGGCGTGAAACCATCCTGCAACATACAATGGGGACTCTCAACACATGTTCCAAGCTTTCCAGGGGGCAGAAAGGGGAAGGGAAGTGATCTCAGCATTAGTAACCCCTACTGGCTCAAATTCAAACATGAAGTGTAACGTGGTGCAAATTAAAAGTACCCTGCAATGACACCGAAATTGGAGTAAAGTGCTGGTGAACTAGGTCCCAAATGCTCAAAACACCATTCTGGCACTCCAGACTTAAACATAAAAGTGTAAGACATAAGAAAACGAAAATGACAAGAGACTTGAGAAAAGAAGTGTGAAAATACTCATGAATTAAAAGTTACATAAATATGTATATAAATAATAAATTGTATAATTATATAAAAAGGTATAAAAAGCAGAAATATTAAAATTACAGTTGTTAATGATGTCTCCATAGTAAATTATCATCCATTCCCCCCACAGCTACATGTTATAATCTACGTTTTTTAAGAAAAAAACCCCAGCACTTCAGCTCTATCCTCTGATATACTTTATATGTGGATTTAAAATCTAATCATATTTGAATATTAATACCACATTCTCCCAATATACCAATTATTTTACTACAACTTGCATTTATGAAAGTTTATAGAGATGTGATGGACAATCCTCTTACAAACAGATTTTTTTTTCCTTTCAGACTAAAAAATAGCCAGCCAAAGTAATGCAGAATAAGTAACCTGAAAAATAGAAGATTTTTGTTTAACACATCTTAGTATGGATTCCTCAAACACATGAAAAGTACAGTCTGAGATATTTTTACAATTTTATTTTTATGGATTCTTAGAAAACTAAAGAACAAAAGAACTGTCATTTAGATTCTGCTCCTTCCCAAACATTTAAGTGGCATTCCAATCCAGGAGCACGTTCAGCTTTGCCCAAGATAATACCCATAAATCACTCAAAAAATCACAAATGCAAAATTACTCTACTTGGGATATTTATTTATTATGTTTGACTCTTAATACATATATCCAAAGCTTATATTACCAAACTTCATTACACTTTAGTAGGTAAACACCTTCTTTCACTTTTCATCTACTTTGGTCATGGTGAAACTGCAGAAGTGTGAAATATAAGTGCAGCAATGACACAGAAGGCAGATCCTCACCCTATGTCAAAAGTGCAGAGTTGAAGTGTTAATTTCTTAACTTTTAGAACTAAAAGTAATGTTTTCAATAACGAATTTCTCTCTCCAGCTTACCAAACAGAGAGCACCTCAATTTAGAAGGAGAAACGGGAGAAATTCTGGAAAAGAGCATTTTCTCAAAATTTTGAAGGGACAGGGGGGGAAAAAAAAAAAAAGAAAAATCGCTGAAATTCCTTGGGTCCTAACAAGCTTTTTTTCTTTTTCATGATTTTTTTTTTTTTTAAACTCATTTAACCACAGCCTTCCCCTTTGCCTCTGGCTCACCACCCTCCAGTAGCAGGGCAGGGCTCTGGGCTGTGGTCCCAGGGTCGTGAGCGGCTCCTGGGGTGAAACGACCGCCCGGCCTCAGACTGCAGGCAGAGCCAGGCACAGGGCGTGAAAAATGCTGTGTAGCTCTGAAGGCCAAAAAACTCCATGAGCATCCCCACAAGAGGGCTCTGGCAATATAGCTATGCTGTACCTGCAGAAATGGAGGATCTTGCCTGGAGAAAACCTGAGTGCGACATCTCGTGCCTTAGTGACCTGGAGACATCGGCTTTCTGGTCGTTTATACAGCCAGTGGCAGTGGCACAGTCAGCCGCTTCACAAAGAAAAGTGGTTTAGCTGTCTACAGTGTCTTTTCTCATTGGGCTTTCTCTTCTGCTAAAAATGCTGGTAACAATAATATAAAAAAAAATCCTAGGAACACATTTTCTCCTTTCCTTAGGGAAAAGAGAGTGGACAAATGGGAGGTAGCACTTCATTTCAGTCCCAGAACAGCTGCCATCCCCTATACGCCCATTTTCCTAACTCTGATGAGAGTTGCCCATCATTTCAGTGCGTGCAGAGATCACTGTACCAAAGCCAAGCAAACTGCGACCAAGAATATTAGCACTGACAAGAATGCATTTCCACCACGTGCTCTCTGAAGATGCCAACTCAAAAAAAAGCAATTGGAAGCAAGTACAGTGATGTCAGTACTATAATTAGCAACTGCACTTTAAAACATAAGGCAAAGCCCACTCCAGAAAACAAAACAAAACCAAACCCCCAAAACTAAAAACGATTTCAAGAAAATAGTTGGTTCTATTTTTTTATTGAGATTAAAACACCTTTGTTAAACAGTTTTATTTTTTAGTTAATATTTAGCTAAGTGGCAATTGTTTAATAACAAAGGCTTTTGCACTTACAAAGATAAAGGTGAAAGGTGAATCAGATTTATATGAAAACTTGGACCAAGAGAAAATAAAAAAGCACCCATAAGCAACTATCATAAACGAGTAAGGCAACAGAGGCAACAGTATTTTGTGGTCTGGTATCTTCAAAGGAATTCTCCATGGATAAAATTAGATTGCACCTTATCATCAAGCTGAGTTGGAGAAAAGCTCAACCTAAACTGACACACAATGCTCAAGGGAAAAACAATACCAAAGAAAAAGAACCAAGTACCCATGCACAATTTAAGAAAATTCTGTTTTCAGAAAATCATAGAGTGGCTAGAATATTTTCGAAAGTCTCAATCTACCGTACATCTCTGGGGGTCCCGTGACTTCTTTGTTTCCAAGTTTCCACAAAGAAACAGAAATTAGTGTTTTGAAAACTACAATTCTCAATTAATTTTTCAGATTTAAAATATTCCATTTCGGTATTTCTTGGCTTTCATGTCTTTAAGCATTTCCAGAAAGTAGTTTCTGACAAACACATCTAATTATAACTAATTTTTAGTGATTTTGAAAACATAATTTTGATCCATTAATGATTCATTTTTTTACAGGATGACTTCAGAAGAGAAGAAAAAGATTCCATACATACATCACTATACAGTGATACTATGAGGTATAATGATACAATAAACTAATTTTGCATTTCATATTTTGCAAAAAGGAGGACTTTTTCAAATAAGTATTATTTCCTTCGTGGAATCACTCAGATAGAACAATTACAATGTAATAAATGTTAAAGCACGTACTGAAATACCTTTTTTTTGGTAGCAAAATCTTGGAATTAAGATAACTGAAAATTCACTAGATTAAAAACCTATCTCAGTGCAGTACATTTACAACTATTAATATATCTGCTCTTTTTTTTTTCCTTCCAGGTTTCCTTATTTGAGTTAGAATTACTTTTTAGAGCAAGAAATAAAAAGTGTTCTTCTAGAAAGATCACAGAACACCTTCAAGGATGAACCTTGCATCTTTCTGTCAGCTTGAAATTATTACTGTGGGACCAGATGCGATAACTAGGTGCTACAGGGAGGGTATCAACACGGGAATAAATGCAGTTCAGAAAACGCTCCAAACATGTTGGCTTCAAAGCAGAGGTAAACAGTTCTTCCTTTATGGTTGCCCTCCATATTACTCACTATTTTTAATGAAAGCACAGAGAACTTTTATATTATGCACACAGCCTCCCTTGTTTGAGCACTTAACCTGAAAGATTACCAGTTATGACTAAGAACACATCTATTTTTAGAACTGTTTCTAGTTAAAGTCATTTTTTCTTTTAGAAATGGCAAGACATGGTTTAAATTGCTGAAAAGCCAGTAACTCAGTATTCATTACCACGCTTTGCAGAAAGAACTTTTTATTGGTCTTTAATTTTGTATTTAAAAGATTAGTTTGATATAAGCTGGCAAGAAGCACTGCTGAAGCACATATTACTTCGCTCATAAAGTGTGAAATTCAAACTTTTACCTCTGTGGCAAGGCTTTGACTGGCACCATTGTCAAGAAGAAACTTAACAACCTCCAGGTGGTTTTCTTGGGCTGCCATATACAGTGGAGTGAAACCATTCTGAAATAGGAAAACAAGAGTGTAAACACTCCACAAACATTTCAGACATAGCACAGATCTGCCAAACTCAGGTAGATTAGGAAGAAAGCAAATAAACTGTGTGCTCATATGCCAGTTAATGGCATGATCTCCCCTGATTTAAGTGAAGACAGGAGAAGGGTAATATTATTTAAAAGGACACAGTGGAATCTTTCAGCCGGCCAGATACAATTCCCACAGCTAAGCAGGAATACTTCCATTTACACCTGTTCTGAAGTCAAACTAAAAACCAATCTGGACAGACCATTTGGTAGAGATGAGTTACGATTCCCAATAAATGCAGCCACAGCAATGGAAATGCAAAATGGGACAGGCAAATACAATACAAGTCTGTAGCAAAAGGAAGAGCAATGGCTCTTCAGAATACTTCCTAATTTTTTCTATTTTTTCCATTAGCTTTGACTTCTCTTTCACTTGTGCCAGCTGCTTAGGCCTTTTGTCTCCTCAAAGAGCTGCCTTCTGTGCATAGCCTGCTTGTGGTCACTGAGCTACTTCGTATTTCAGACACCAGGAGATCTGAGGATCATTGGTTCTCAGTAGTTTGAGACAGAGGTTTATCAGTGTTGACGACCACGTTACAGCATTTCTCAAACTATGCTTAAGTGAGTGATTTCAATCAATGCAATAAAAGTATGAGAGGCTGCAGAGCTTAACCCATTCTTTGACAAGTGCTTTCCTCTTACAGTCAATGTTTTTGTCTTTGCCTTAACTGCATACAGGTCGCAGCCTTTCAGGAACTGAATTTTTGGGACTAACATTAAGGCAATGTATTTTTCCCTATTGTTCCAAGCATTTCTGAAATTCACAGCTTTGACATCATTCACAAAACCAAAACAGCAAAATGCAGTCATGAAACCTGTCCTGGGATCAAGATACCTCCAAAGGAATTCATAGAAGTTGCTGATTTGCACCTGAAATTGCTTGGCTTTCACATAGCACTGCATGCCCCTCAATCCAGCAGATTTGTGAACTAGTGGTAAATACGGTTTATAGTAACAACTTAAAACGTCCATATACTATTGCCTCAGCAGTTTGGTACTGCTGAAGCAACCAAAGCAGCATCAGCAATAAGAACAACAATCCCATTCCCCTCTGATCATGTTATGTGTTTTTACCCTTCATACTCCAGCATTACTCTGTCAGACATACCACTGCTACATTTTGCCTGATCCCTTTGCTTATGGTACCAGCACCGGTGATGGCGCCATTAAATGTTTTGGCCAGGAGGTCACTGAGGTTTCCGTGGGCTCTGTTAGGGCCCCGTCTTTCTTCTCACTATCTTTCAGACCTCATGCCATTGGGATTTCTGTGAACCTCAGACGTCTCTTAAGTAAACTTCACACAAAGTCAGCTGCAATGGGGGCAGCAGCTTCCCTCTTCAACTGCTCCCTTCTAAGATCTCCCCAGACCTCTCGCTCTACCACACACTTCTGGTGATTACCCTAGAGTGTGGGGAGGACAAGAAGGAAAGGAAATACAAAATAAAATAGAAGGTAAGGGCTAGTTAAAAAATAACAGGTAAAACAGAAGAGAGATTTCATCTGGCTTAAATAATGGAGAAGTTCAGGAAGTGCTTCCATATGACGGGGTTTGGCTGAGAGTATCAGCACGCTCACGTGTGGGTGGGAGTGAGTGGTGAGCGGGTATTGTCCAGCCAGGGCAGACATTTCGGCAGAGCGGAAGGCACGGGGGGAGCAGCTCAGCAGTTCGGCTAGAACAGTTACAAAGGACACTGACCTAGATTTTGCAGGAAACCAATGGAGCCAAACAGAGGTGCGCTGAGAAGAGTTTGGCCATGTATTTGCATCAAAAAAAAAATCAACATTCTGGGCTCTGGAGAGATGAAGGGAAACCACAGCCTAAGGCCTATAGCACTGAATTTCAGCTGAGTTATAGTAGCCACGGTGAAAACAGCTGAGACACATCTGACTGTCACAGCAATGGGGCAGAGTTGCAGGGCGCACATCCAACACAGAGCGTGCAGGAGAGCGCAGGTGACCTGAGGGCAAGCATGCAGGCTTCACTGGCAGCAGAGACAAATAGGAGGTCAGAAGAAAGGACAGTTGGAGAGGAAATGGCATGAAGTGGATGTCTGATCCAAGAGGAACTTTACCATCAACAAGACACTAAGCAGCTGTGAAGCCACATGTTTACAAGGCATGCACAGGCTGCAAGGTCTGTTGCTGTCCCAGTATTTTGATAATTTGGTCTCTATTCAGGAAAGCATCGCTACAAGCATAAAGCAGGCGCCCAAGTCCTACCAGAGCCAAAGCCTAAACTTAGCAATGTGTTAATGCACTGTCCAGACCCAAGGCCTAACGTTTTAGTTACCGTACAGTCAAAATTCTGCTTAATGAAAAACAAAGAAGCCAGAAAGCACTTGCTAGGGTACCTAATATGTCACATTACAGGTTATTACTATAGTAATACAGCAGAACAGCAAAGTCTGGCATTTTTCCCTATCATTTCATGGCATACTTAGTATCTATTTACTAACTCGGCTGAAAACAAAGATTAATTTTTTTAGTTTCAAACATTTGCATTTAGAAAGGAATCAGGAAGCACTTCCTAATTATTAGTTTCAGAAAATAATTATTAGACAAAAATTCTCAGAACCAAGTATTATTAGCATTTGGAGGCAGAGCAGAACCTTTTCTTTTTAACCTATGTTAAATTATTGTAGGGTTTTCAACATATTTCCCCCCATACTTTGCTTTTCCCTGTCTCTGTAAAAAGGGGCTGAAATTGCCAGAGAGCCACAAGCCTAAGGAAAGCATTTTGTCCTCAATAGTAATAAATAGCCCTTAGAAGAGGTACAAAATTCAGACTCAGCAAAAATTAACTTTTTTCTTTTTTTTTTTTTTTTTTAAAAGAAGGTCTTACATCCCTAAGTCTGGCACTGTCAGCAGGGTAGACCTTTCCCTGCAAGGGAAGAGAAGGTAAAGGCAAACCCACAGAAAAGAGGGTCAGCATCAGAAAGAAAAATCAAAACAAACAAAAAAAATCTTTCGGTAGTCTCCCTTTGGATATGCCAAATTCAGCAGAACTTTATTCTAAGCTTTAGGAAGGCTCAGGTGATGCTCAGTACCACCGACAAAGCTGGTCCAGGCGCAGTTTGGTAACAGGGAGCTCCAGGGACTTCCCCAAAAGACTAAGCCCAGCTGGGGTATCTCACTCCCAGGTACTGGTGTAGAATGGCCAACATGCATGTCTCTCAAGCAAAGATGTCAAAGAAATCCATAATGGAAGAAAAAAAAAAATCTTTAATTCTCATATGTTAGCAAAATAAGGGTAACACTTGGCAAAATCTTAGGGTGTATGGACAATGCAGTTATATAAGATGTTTACAATCTCTGATTATTTTTAGTTTCAGGACTGAATATACAAGTTCTTGAACGCAATCAGAAAAGATCCTTTCAAAGCCATCTTAATTTCTTTAACAGGAAAAACACTGTAAATATTTCTGCTTTGTTTTATTTCTTAAGACTCATGGAGGATTTTACTTAAAAATACTTGTTGTTGTTGTTCTCTTTAAATTCAAACTGTATGGTGCCTGGAACCAAATACTGCTATATCTAGCTAGTATAAGAGTAAGAAAGGCCAACTGAGACGCCTACTTTCTTTGTCCAGGTGAAGGAAACATGAAATACAGATCACAAATAACTAACATTCTTGAAACAGATTCTATTAAACATTTTGTTCGTATTATTTTAGAGACCAATTAAAAAAAAGTTTCTTTAAAATGTAAATTTTTTAATTTCCCTTTTTAACAAACATTTTCTATCATGCCCACATCTTTATAATACAGAAGAATGGCAATACTGGGCCAGATGAGAAGACCGTCTCTTAATCCGACCCTTCTCTGACACTGCCTGCCAGCCAGCCCCTGAGAAGGGAGAACAGGAATGGGGCAGGCATACAGGGACACCTCCTATGGCACAGCCACCTGGCTTTCAACAACCTGTGGTTTATGCTTTTTTTTTTGAGCCAGAGTTTTTCTCTGTTTCATTTTACTGCTTTTCTCTTAATACCAGCACTCTTTTCCCTTATTTCAGACTTTCTATAATTGACCTAAATATTCAAAGGACCTGACCAAACTTAAAAGCTCTGCATATGCTTGCGGTACCTCCTTGTACAAGGAAAGGGGATGAGCTCGATTAAGCCTGAGACAATGAATTATGTGAAACAGGATCCCTTTCATTTGAACAAGTTCTCTCCCCCTTTCCTGTTCTACCAGTATCTCTTCTGACTCTGTAACAATTAGCAGTTTGTAGTACACTGGAGGGCAGATCTAAGGCAGAAGGGTACATGCTTTGCTGTGCTGCCTGTTACACAACTTCCAATATCCTGCAGATACCCCTGGATGTGCCTCCACTTTCTTCATCTCCAAGGGTGAGCATCTGTGTGGCTTCTGGACAACTTAAACCAGAGATGTTATTTCTGTGTTTTCTCTGTTGATGAACGAGGTGGGCAACTCAGAGTTAATCCCAACTGACATCCCATGTGGAAAAAGATCTGAACACAACCTGGGATTTCACTGCGCTGCCATGCCTACGGGGGAGGACAAGACTTGACATGTCCATGATGCCTCTTGGTACACTGACCACCTGGCGAGGGGTAGAGCAGAAGGGGGAGAGCTGGAAACACTTTAAGTTTTAATCGTATTGAGTTACAAGGTGGGATTGAACTCAGCACTACATTCACTAAAATGCCTGCTTCAGTAATAAAATGGCAGCTGTGTGTTTAAACTTTGTCCTTGCACCTGTTGTCAATTACCTATGTGTGTGGAAGAGCCAAAAAAGAATGTGGTTTTTTTTATGTTAGCAGGATTACATTCATCTTAGTGACTCTATCAAACCCTATTTTTCTATAGCCAGCATTAACACAATGAGATCTACCAAATACACTTACTAATATTATAGTTTATAAGGGGAGAACTATTTCAATGTGAGCAAAGTTTTTGATAGTACCAAATGGAGAAATACTAGTTTACCTGAGACTGTGCGTTCACATTGGCCCGATTTGTTACCAACACTTTGACTACTTCTGCTTGTCCAGCAAGGGATGCTATGTGCAATGCTGTGTTTCCTTTCTGAAATGAGAGACAGTGGTATTTGAAAAGAGCACAAAACCTGAGCTTGAATACATGAAAATACTACCAAGAACATATTCCACTTAAATATAGTATTTCTTGCAATAAAATACTCTCACTAAATACTTCTAATGGGAAGTTATTCTAGAGGACATGGACAGAAACCAAGACAGGAGTCTACAGCTTGTTCATAGCGTCATAGAATGGTGTCCTTGTTTCGGCTGGGACAGAGTTAATTGTCTTCCTAGTAGCTGGTCCAGCGCTGTGGTTTGGATGTAGTGTGAGAAGAATGTTGATAACACCCTGATGTTTTCAGT
>JAVKLA010000093.1:9204667-9251609 GCA_034782735.1 Sagittarius serpentarius | reverse complement strand
CTCCTCCCTGGACCTGCTGGTCACGCTTCTTTGGATGCAGCCCAGGATACGGTTGGCTTTCCGGGCTGCAAGTGCACATTCCTGGGTCATGTTGAGCTTCTCATCATCCAATACCCCCAAGTCCTTCTCTGCAGGGCTACTTCAGTAAGTCTCATCCCTAATAACCTGTGACATTTACTATAATTTAAAAAGTTTCTATTAAACAATTATTGAGACCACTCCATCAGTGGAAAATGTGCAATTACTGCTGCAGTAATGTCTGTAATCAGTTGGCTGACACCTTGTGCCCATGCCATCATTGTGAACAAGAGAACAATTAGATAGGCCTGACTGACCTTTGTTGCTGCATCCACACTGGCACCTCGCTGTATCAGTTCAGAGACAACTTCTACGTGCCCTTCTTTGGAAGCAAGATGGAGAGCATTCAACCCATTCTGATTAAAACAAAAGAAGGAAAAACAGAAAAGCAATGGGAAAGTTTGGCAAAGGCTTTCCAGCGTAGCAAACATATCAGGAGACAAATTATTACATGCCAGTTAAGAGGTCTGCTTCCAAAAACTACTCTTACGTAAACTTTACAAGAACTAGATTGTAAGGAAAGACTATGAATTAAGTCCGGATATACTAGCTCTGAGGTCTCAAGTTCTGCGTGCTGTCCCATGATTTGATGTAATATAAATGGAATGAAAGATAACGTTAAATAGCAGAACATTGTCCAAGTCGAAGTGAAATGGTGTCTTGGTAAGGGGTAAAAAAAAAAAAAAAGCTTTAATTGGACAAAATATGTAAACATGGCTTATCAAAAACCACATAAGTTATCACTGACATGAAGTACAAATATAAAGAGAGATTCGAGAAATAGTGAGAAAGGTATTTATCCAGTAAATTTGATCAAAATATTATTCAACCTGATTTGAAATGTTGATGTCCACTCCACTTTTTAAGTAGTCGAGAGCCTTTTCCAAGTTGCCAGCTCGAGCAGCTCTCAGGTAACTCGCATTTGTGTCAGACTACAATAAAAAAAGGAAAAGTCCCATTAGAAATTACAGCACAGTATAAAAATACATTCCCTCGGCAAAAAAGTTACTAATGATACAACATATTGTACACACATCTAACTAGATGTGAAAGGATCACAAACTGCCTTATCAAATATGGGTCAAATCCTGCTCTCCTTGCTTATGCAGACTCCCTCTGGTGTAAATAGGTTGTCCGCCTGACTAGGCAGCACAAGATTTGACTTCATATATAAACGTGAATTATGCAGCACTGTCTAACATGCAAGGCTAGTAGCCAGGGACACATCTGGTACCCAGCATGGAAGGCTAACATGGTGAGGCTCAGGACAGGACTCCATGGAAAGCACTCTGCTCTTTCCAAAAGTGCTACACCACTTTTAATGTCCAAGCTGAAGAGATCAGACCCGTACTGTGAAATCTCACATGACAGATTTAAAAAAAAATCCAAAATACTCAACACTGAAGGACTGGACTACCTGAATGAAAAAAACATGGTTCTGCAAATTAAGGCATTTTAAAATCTAATGTCTGATTACATTTTGTTTTATTTTCTCCATCCTCCCTCATTTTAAGGCACATTATATTTACAATATCTGTCCACATTCAGTGAAGTAGCCAGAAATCCCTAGGTACAGTGCTATTATCTGAACTGCATTTTACTTTTTTTCCGATCTTGCTTTAAAGATAGCTGTGCAAATGTGCTTTATGATGACTTCAGCTTAAATGTAAGGATGGCAGAAAGGATGGTTAAGCCATGAAAGAATCACTGAAAATAATTCCCATCCCTGGAGGGTTTTAACAACAAGTTATGCAAATACCCACCAAGGACGGTTTAGATAATGCTGATCCTGCCTGGGAGCAAGTGGAATGAACTGGTTTAGCTTTCAAGAAGGACAAATCATATGATCTTTTCATTTTATCTGTGCCACAGCTTTTCCTGGCATCTTGGGCAGTCAACACACTTTTTTGTGCCCTCTTCTCCATTGGTATAACAGGAATTGCCTTCCCCCCCCCCCCCCAGTCATTACATCACAGGCTTACATCACTACAATTTTAAGTGCTTTAAGGTTATAAAAGAGTGCAACAATTACCTTTAGAGAAAAAATTAAAGGCAGTAACTGCTGAGAGAAGTACAAAACACTGGCACCAAAGCTCAGTTACTTATCTAGTGCTCAATTTATTTTTTTTTTCCAATTCCCCATTTTCTGGATTTGCTACAGACTTCTCTCCTCTCCTGTCAATGCAGCTGCTGCAAACTGGATGTTCTGTTCAAGCACTGCTTCAAGCCCATCTGAAGTCACCTTCATGTGCAGGATGAAGCAATCTTGGGCACAATGACAGCAAAATGGTAAGTGGGCAATGAAGTCCTCTTTCTTCTTTGTACCAGTACAACCTACATGACTATTTTACTAGTACTTTCAATACAATAAGCTCTCTCTTCCAAGGAGAGAACCATTACTTAGGGACTCTTCATTTTCTCCTGAGTTTTGCAGACATGGCATTCCACTTTGCGATGGTAAGTTACTAGCTTACAACCCTCCCTGCTCTTAATCATTATTTTCCAAGCATACCACGCTGATTGTTACAAATCAACTTCTGTGAAGTGCTTCCAATACAACAGCCTCCAAATACCGATGTTTCATTAGGGGTTATGAAAACCAAGGTGCTGCTACGAACTACATGGTCAGAACTGTAAAGACTATGGGGAAGAATAGCTGCCTTGAGAGGTGCGGTACGACACTTTCATTTGGAAGATCATCTGAACTGTGCAATGCAGATTATTACAGGAGACAGGTCGTATTTTCAGTGCTTAGCAACAGCGGTCACTGGGGTAAAAAACAGGTCAGCATTTTATCAGCATTACTAAAGGTATGAGGGAGGACTTAATAGACCGGGAGCCTTTTTTGTTGTCACAGTGTAATGGCATGTCTTTTTGGCGCAGTCAGCAGGTGGGCGATAACTAACATCAGCTGTTTACAGCTGCTTCTGGGTGGGGAAGGGGTGCACCAGAGAAGCTTGCTATGGAAAATCAGTTCCCGCCAGTCACATTAATGCACGCCAGACAAGGAACACTGCTCATACTCAGAAACATTTAAACCTTTCTATTGGCTCAAACAAAATGGAGGCGGGGGGGAGGCAGGAGGAGTGATAAATAGCTGATATTCACATTAATAGCTAACTGCTGTTTCGCTGTAGAGGGAGAGAAATGCCTGCGTCTTTTAAGGACTTCCCTCGGAAGTACTTGCTCACTTACGGGCCAAAGGACAAAGGTTAGGTCACACTTCCAGCCTGGGGACATACAAAAATGTTTCCAATCAAGCTAGCTCAGGTGCTGCTAAGTGATGCACAAATCTGTTCCTGAAATCCCTCAAGCATGCAGCATGCCCTCCTTTGCGAGTCACCACTCGGAACTCGCTCCTTTTGCTCAAACTGTCCAGAAACACCACTGACACCAGCAGCCAGGTTGCGACCCGAGCGGCGGGGCTGGTGGCCTGCTGGGCTCTGCACCACGCTCCCCCGTCAGCCTGGGCTCTCGCTGCTCACACAGGGACAGGCTCCCAGCACGAGGGGCACTGAACAGACGTGCACAGGCACTACAGCAACAACGAGGAAGGACCCAGAGAAGCTGACATTTAACAGCATGCTGGGATAACGCAAACTCTCCCACACTTCAGCTGATCCGAGTTGGCACTTCCAGTTTCCACCTTACTGGTTTCCAGTTACATGAATGCAATGTGAGTTGGTAGTATGTGAAACTGCATGAGCTGCCTTAGCAGCCAAGGGTGTAACACATCCCTATGCACTGAGAAAGGGGAAACTCTTTTTTTCCTGACCTTGGCGAAAGCTCCCAAGCCCTCAGACTGGGTTAACTCACCTCGGGGTTGGTTAACTCACCCTTTCTGGGCCACCATGCACAGAAATGTTGAGATTTGCACAGAGGGGCAACAGACTGAGGTTGCACAATTGTGCAAAAAGTTTAACGGGGCTTCTGGGATTCTCTCCATCCATTACGGTCTCTGCCATAAGCAGAAGCAAGCAATAACATTAGAGAGAAAGGAGAGCCAACATCTTTGGAAAGCAAAAGCAATTCCAGCCTCTCTAAAAGTAGCATTGCAGCTTCCACTTTCCCTATAACCGAGGCATTACTTCAGACCTGCTCAGATAGAGAACAGACTTACAAGTTTTTTCACCTTGCAAAATGGCTTGAATACCCTTGTTTTTAAGGCATTGCACTTTCAAAACCCAGAACTAGTGAATGCTATCCAACTTTTACAAATGCTAAGTGTTGTGGTCAGTAAAAACTGATCAAAAACATCAAACCAAAACTTCCACATTTCTAAACCTAAAATTTTCTCAACTATACATTTCTATTTTAAGCCTAAATTCTTTTTTTTTTTTTAATGTCACAATAGAGTAGAAAAATGTTATTTCCAATTAGCACTGTTTTGTTTAAAACAAAGCCTCTTGGAGTCCCTGGTAGAGCCTGTAATTGCCTCTGTATTGCACATACGGGAGCAGCATCAGAGCCCAGGCTAAAATCACTGAAGGATTTAAAAGGTCAAACAAGCGTTAACAATAATGTTAATAATTATTTATCTGGATTGCCATCATGCCTGGAAGTCCACATCAAAGACTGTTCAAGGACCTGTTAGATTAAATGCATTAAAAAAAACAGTAGGGGAAAAAAGGATTTTAGATTTCCAACCATTGCTCAGGACACGCAGGCAGGTAAATGCTCCCTCTGTGGGTAACTAATCTGGACATACCCACTTCCACCTTTCACGCTAGTTGGCATCTGAAAGACGAACCGCACACAGACAGCATGTCTACAGGACACTCCTTGAACAGACCTAATAAAAATTTTATAAAATTACTAATTACTTAAACCTCAGTATTCCTGAGAGAGGCAATTCTGTATGCTAGCAAACTATTCGTATCCCTTTGTTTCTTTTTTTTTTTTTTAATCAATCTTAGCATGAGATGAAGATGAAAATTGGCTTTTGATTCTCCACTGTCTTGACAAATATCAAGAGAACAACCAGCATGGGACAAACATCAAAGCACCCTGAATCTTAGATGTTCTTGCAGTCAGCCACGAAGGCTGCAGCCCTTCCTGTGCATTTGCACAGGATCCCTGTTGTCAGGCTGTGTCCCGGAAGCCTTTCCCTGCTCCCTCTTGTGCTCCCTGGGAATGCTACCTTTTAAATCTCAATATCCAGACTCAAATTAAAAATCAAGATTCTTACAAGTGTTTTAATTCTTGGAGAGACAGACCTCAGATCCTGTGCACAGCGTTTAGTTCTGCAATGGCTATTCAGACAATATTTAACAAACAGTGGATTTTTGAGAGTACCCGTACTGATGTGTGCATAATATGAAGCTTTTTCTTCACAGATGCTATGACTTCTCCCCTCTCCCCCTGTACTTTCTTGGAAGAAAAAGGGACTACTTCTAGTTTTAAGTGTGTAAATGCAGATGATTGGCTAATGAATGCAGCTTTTATGCAATGTGTATTTCTTTTGAATTTGTGTATTTCCCTTTAATGTGCCACGTTATACAAATTCAATTCCGTAACATACAGCAGGCTGATGAGCTTGCAGACTGCGGGCTGCCTGCAGCCCACAACAGGTTTCCCAGTCTGGAGCTCATTTCAACAGCCTTCATCCCAGAGGCATCTCTGGAAAAGGCTGAGGCTGAATAAGCTGGGCTGGTAGCAGCACTGTTTCCCAACCCTTCTTCACCCTAAGGTCCTCTAGTCCTGCCACATACATGATGGATAGCAAAGCCTGTGACGTGCAGGGGTAAGACCTGAGAACTGTTTCCCCATTTTGAGGAAACGCTATGTGAGTTAAAAACATTTCTATTACAGGAAAGACTAAGCCCTAAGTCACTTGGATATTATCTTAAGCCTTCCTTATAAAGAGAAAATGCTGATGCTGACTCACACTAGCAAATACATATTCACTATCTTTTTCTCCAGGTGCTCCCAGTGAAGTAAGAGACTATTCAGCATGAATAAAGACAAAAACCATCAGGAAATTTGCACTGTCGACCCAGGGTCTCGCCTAGCTTTCCCATAGGACTAGAGGGCGTCCTCTCAAAAAATGGAGAATATGTATTATTTAGTGAACTCTCAAAAGTGCAGAGCCATTATTTTCAACGCGCACAGGCCCTCTCCCATACTGACAGTATTTTTATTACGCACATCTCTCTTTCCTTTGTGTTCTGCTTACAGTGGCTTCTTTTTCAGATTAAAAATCCAGTCTTTTTTTCACATTGGGAGCAGGGTTTTGTTTTTCACTCCATCTTTAACAGTAGCTGTTGTGAAGGGAAACCCCCAGTAGGTTCCCATTGTGCTGGAGCAGGATGCGTTCTGGCTTGAGTCCCAACAAAAAGATGCTAACCATGCCTAACATTTGTTGTGGGGGGAGGCAATGACCTCATTCTAAGGGATGAACTTATGTTACTTCCATTTGGAAATGTGCTCAACAAAACGAGTTTTGCAGCAGCATGAGATGATCTCAGGAAACAGACGATAACATTTTTGCTTATTTTGATATGGGTGGGCTTACTGCAACTGATGGCACTTTTTTTTTTTTTTTTTTTGGCAGTAAGGTTCAACTCTGATGGGCACTAAGTGCTACACTGGACATTGAATGTCCTGGGCATTTCTTAGGTTTTGCTCCTATGTTAATTTAGAATTTTCCTCCAAGCAAGTATGTTACACTCACTTGGTAAGGGATGAAGTTTTATTTCAAAGAAACTATACTGGCCCGTTAACAGCAATGTCTGAACCGTGTGAAATAAACCAGCCATATCATTTTCCCAGGGAGACTCTTCATCCATCCTCCAAGCAGCCATATCCTTTGTATCTCCCTACTACCTCATAACTAAATCTGTATTAAAAAATTTCACTTGTATCTTCTTTATTAGAAAGGGAGCTGGTTGCACCAGATGAGAGGATGATCTCTGTGCAAACAACTATAGCTGTGCTCATACTTTACATACCATACTACCATACTGTTTTCTTCTGATAAGAATGTGACAGCCTGGGGCCAACTGCTATCTGCAGTTCTGCTGTTAATTATCCTTCAGAGAGCTGCTTTTGGGATCACAGCCCTAAACACAACCACAGGGCAACAGGAAAAACTCCATTCCTACTGCCTTACAACGCAAAGGAAACATCTTTTGGCTAGGGAAGGCCAGCTATTTTGAATATGATTACAGAATGAGAAATTATTTAATTATTGGTCAAAACCCAAAGAAATCCCTCTAATTGTTTGCCCTATCATGCAAATTAATCATCAACTTTCTTTGATCATATGTATTGTGCGTGATAAAGTAGCCAAAAACATTATACGATTTGGAATGTCCCCATAAGTGGGCCTATTCCAACTACGTAACTACGATATGTTTTCCACAAGTTAAAAACTACACTGGTTTCAGGCTGCATGAAACCCCTCCTCTTGGTCACACCAGTGGAGACTAAACCACCTCATATTTCTGCAGAAATTGCATGTGAATCTGCAGTCAACTGTATTTGCAACAACTGAGGCTCTATCCCTGTATAGTAATTAATATTAACATGCTTGTTGAGAAAATAAAATATTTCCTGAAAATCACACATTTAAGCAGTTCAAAACAGAGTAGAAAATGCATTTTAGATTCAGCTCCTTCTTTCTAGAAATCCTTGACCAAACCAGGAAAACATCCAAGCAAACAAATAAGCCTCTTTCCTTGCTAGACCACAAGACAAGTCTCTGACGTGCAGGTTTGGTATATACCATTTTCAGGATCACTTGCACCGCTCTACTTGTTAGAGCCCGTCTTGGCAAAATGCTGAATCTGCGCTCGCTGTTACCACTGAAAATGAAGCACCTGTATTGGAGTGGAAGATGGTTGAAAAGACCCAGAGCCTGAGATGTTAAGGGTGGTACATACAAGAACATTTCACAGTTTCCAGTACAAGAGTTGTTTATCAGTGCCTTTAACAGCATCGAGAGGTCTAGAGAAGTTGTTTGCTTGCAATGACAAACGTCTCTTCTGAAGCTATGATGCAGCTTTCTTACTGTATAAGTTGCTTAGACTTTGGCGCATGCAGTCTTCTACAGCAGACTATAAATCTAGTCAACCCATGACTTACGATGCAGCTAACCCAGCCCCGGGTGTCTCTAAATGCCTGAAAGATTGCTTCCCAGGAAAGTTCAAGAACAAGATAGAAATGAAAAGTAGCTATTAATTCTTTTGATTTTCTACAAAGAGCAAAGGGGGTTGTGATTGCCAAAGCACAAAAGACACATATAGAGTTAGATGGGAAACCCTTGCCTAACATCCACATGTAAGATGTATAACATGTTGAACATAACATCCAAGTTGAAAATGCCCCTAAAGCTGTCATTGCCATATTATTTACTTGTCACCACAGATACTCAACAAATACAGAACAATTTAACTGCAACTCTAACAAAAGTAACATCTGACGACCCAACAGAAAACACCTGAACTAAGATCAAACCTGTCCCAAAGGGACAACGTTCAGACAGGAGGTGACAGTCTATGCTACTTCCAATATTCTTTGCCAGTTTGCACAGATGAGGTTTTGAGATTTTGAAACACAAGTTTGATGTGTCAGCTTCACCTGAAGAATTTATGAAAACAATTACTAGTATGAATGTGGTAAATTAGTAACACCAAAAGCAAGATCCTAATTTTCCAGGACTACAAAATCAGTGTACATCTGCACAACACACACAATCTTTCTAAGTATGCATGAACAAAAAATTATAAGAATTATTTTCTTTTAATGGGAAAATAACATTCCTTTAATACTGAATTTTCAGCTGTCAGACTGCCCTGTATGAAAAAAACAAGCTTAATGGCAAGGTAAATTGGGACACACTCTGTTCAAGATCCTAAATCCAGTAAAATCACTGGTTTCACCAGTGAATCACTGTACTCCATTAGAAGTTTGCAATCAGGCAAAGAGCCTCGCCTTTGTGACCAACTCGCATGTATAACCGATTAAAAGGATCCGGTACAGTTTAAGGAAGAAGATTTGAGCATCTAAAATTCAAGACTCATTCTCCAGGCTGACAGCCTCAACTTCTAGAAGTTTATTTCACACTCTGGGAAGAAACTCCTGAACCTGTAATGACTCATCTTTCACTCTCTAAAGTTTTCCTATCATACACTTACATGTGAAAAATAAATCACTGGCTTTCATAACTGCTACCACAGTCACAAAGAGCTAGAGAAGGGCTGGATGTGCTTCCAGGGTTTCTTCTTATGTTTATATTCACCTGAAGATAACAACTCTCATATGTCAAGCTAGATGAGAAGCCATTGATCTCCTCCCTGCTATTTTTCTCTCAGAAACTGAATACCCAATGAGCATGGAGATAATTTTCAGCACGTCAGGCTCAAATTTATAGCCATTTCCATGCTAAAGTCACATTCTTCAGATCACTGCATGAATTATATCAGTCGGTCCACCTCCTGTTCTCTGCATCTGATTTTAGAATCAGGATCCAGAAAGGAGAGGAAAAAAATTTCAGCAACTCTCTTCAAAACATTTTTTAAAGTTTTTTTTATTTGTCTATAATTCCAGATGGGGGGAAGGGGAGGAAATTAGTGTAAACCTAAATCAGATAATACTGCTGACTTTAAGGAAAGAGATTGTATTCACTCAAAACAAGCTCACTACAAAAACGTTGTGTAAATATGCTTTAATCAGATGTGAAGTGGAAGTTACTGGTAATAAAGTGGAGCAAACTGCATGTCAGTGGAAGCATAATGCACATAAGTATTCCCTAAAAATACTGTAGTAAACAAGCTATAGGAACTATAGACAAGATACATGACCTCTTCTGTAGCTAGACAACCTATTAAGAGCTTTCATGGTACAGTGAATTCAGAAGTTTCCCGATCTCTTTCTGCCTTTCCACATTATGCTTGCTTTTGAATGCATCTCTCATTCAAAACCAAAATAATTCTGCCTTGGAAGTCTGAATATCATTAAATTGAAAGATTGTTTGATGATAACCAGTCAAGCCATTTCTGAGGTGGCAAAAGTACACGCAGAAACACACCAATTTACACTGCAAGTATTGCAAATCCCACACGTAATTAAAGTTTACATTTTTGTAGGTTTAAGAGGCATTTGAATAGCTAGTTTTAAAGGTATCTACTAGAGTTTTAAATTTTTTTACACATTGTTCAGGATTCTTACAGAAATTACAAACCTTTATCTGTTTATAAGTGCCAATGCATAGGTTTCCATAGCAGGGATTATGACCTCTGTCAGAAGCAAAGAACCTCTTCCAATTTACATACCTGAATACCTTGTTGAAGGGAGTCTCTGGCTAGAAAAGCCCACGTAGCTCGTGTGATACATACAGAATCTGAAGGGTCAGTGGAAATTATCTGAAGAGCTTGCCGGTACTAAGAGGACTGCTGGGGAAAGATGTGTCACACAGCTATTAACCCGGTAACAGCGAGTTCTGCGGTGCCCGTTAGAGGCATCACATGAGCTTTGGCATAGCAGTTTACCTTAGGAGAACTTGCAACATTTACAGAACAGTCTGTCCTGACACCTCTGTAGATCTGCTGTGAAATATATATGCCCTGGTACAATGAGACAGAATCAGTGGAACCAATAAACCAAAGGATTCAAACATCTCCCTAGAGCGCCAAAGACTGGCTGAGGTAGTTTTGGTTGCTCAGGAGGAGAAAAACCTAGCCAGCACTTCCCAGACTCATGAGGGCAATTGCACACAGGAGAGTTAACAGTTCTCAAATGCAGGAGCTGACCAACCTGCCCAGGAGACAATTTTAATCTTGGTCTGGAGATGTATGAGACCTATTGGAGAATACCATCAGTGAATAATTTGGACTGTGTTGGCTTGGCCAAGTTCTTCTACAAGAGCCGAATTTCCCTGCTGACCGTAACCTGGGGTATGTTGTTTTCCATTTGATTCTGCTGTCGCGGGTATGACCCAGTAACTCCAGATCCATTCTGTAATGCACCTTACTATAAACCACAAAGGCAAGGCAGAGCAAAACAGAGCAGGTGTTACACATGCTGCTGTTTGTTACTGTTAGAAACATTGAGGAAAACTTGTCCTCTTTCTCCCGGATGTGATGCCATATGACATAGGCAACATCGCTGTGTGGCCTGCACAGGGCAGTGGGGCTGGACACGGGAGAGCCACCAGCTGCCACATTTCCCAGCGCTCCCTTTCTCCTCCTCCTCCTCCTCCATGATTAAACACTGACATTCACTGTTGCGAATTTGTGCAATGGCTTGGAAAGTCCTGCAAAAGCATTTGTTGGGGCTGTCTGGACGAAATGTATTCAATGGTGTAGGTGGCAAATGTAAAATGGTTTACAAGCATTTTGTTCCTCACTCCACGTCCCAGGTTTGAGGATTAGCTCAGATTCCAATGGGAAAATTGCTTTTCCCAGCCCAAGCACCAAAATCTGTGAGCAAAAAGTACAAATCAGAGCGCTGCAATTGCTATCAAGAGTTTTAAACTAGAATCAAGTTCTGACTCTAAATACAAGATTCTGTTTTGAAACAAAAGAAGTCCATAACACCACTGGGGCAAGGCTACGACCAGGATTTACAGGTACAAACAGGATGAAAACAGTAACAATGAGAACAGCCTTAGTCCTATGGGGTCTTTGAGCTGAACAGAGAGGGAAAGAAAACACAACACAGCTCAGTTTTATTCTTAAAGTGAGAAGAAATTACCAAATCTACATATAAATCACTGCAGATTAGATGGTGCCATTTTCACATGGCCACTTTACAGTTACAGAACTGAACTAGTATTTTTCTGGCTTTCAAAGCCACTGTGCACTAGAGAATTAGAATTCTGTAGAAGAACCATGATGACCCGAACATCTCGGGAAGGACTTCTAAGTTTTTGACAAAAATAAAAACAACAGAACTATTTGAACATTTTACTTCACTTTAACCAGATTTCATAGTTTATTTTCATCTGAAAATTACAACAATTACAGAATGTAGTATGTTTGGAAAACACATCTTTGTTTAATCAAAGAAAATAATCATATTTCAGTAATGAATTAACACTTTCCAAACTGGGCTAAAAGACTTTACCTTTAGTATTTTAATAAACACAGATTTAGAATTAATTTTTACTTTAACCATCAAAGTGGAGTTCAGTTTATTACATGGTTAGAGAAATAAGTTATGGCCAACAATACTACCTACCAGCCCTATACAGTAATCTTCCCTAGCATTTGATGATAGAATAAGCCATTACCATGCAGTGTTAATTAAAGTATCACTTCTGAATAGCAAATCTACAGGATAAACACGCTGTGAAGCAGAGCTTGTTTCTCCCTTACACCTAAAACATGCATGGCAACCTACAGGAGATTTAAACATGTATGGAATGAAAACAGAGTTTACCCATAAACAACATCAGCAAGAAAAAACTTACAAAACAAATATATCCTGTACCCCTTCTCCATCGCTCAACTTCATTTCAAATAGCTACCACACCTTCAATAAACGATGTATATACTAACAGAAAGACCAGTTTCTATGCAACTTCTAACAAAACCCTGCAAAGCAAGAGTAAATACCATTGCGTTGCAACACAGAGGGGCAGAGCGTACTGCAGACCAGCACATTGCCAATGCCACGGCTCGAGGTCAGCAAGATTTTCAGTTCGCTCTACTCTCCAAACTGTTGCACACAGAAACTAGCAGGACTGCATCAAGTTCTGTAACAGTGGGGCTCATATAAAGCATCCGCAAACATGCTTATCACCTTGAAGACTGATATTATTGTGCTAAAAGCAGGAGAGTGTAGTAATATTATTAGGACTGGGGGAAAAAAAAAAAGTTTAATCAAGTACCATAAAACACCTCAATCTAACAAAACCTTCTCCTACAAGAAATTGCTTCACAAAGAAAATCCCCCAAATAAATATTTTCATGGTTTTGAGATTACTGGTGGAAATGAATTTGTGAACAAGAACAGCATCACCAGAAAACAACCAGAGTTTCAAAGATGGTTTTTAACAGGGAACAACGACCCAGTCCTGTGTTGACAGCAAGTAAACAATACCACACACATTTAAGAGAACTCACTGCAGTATTTTTTCAGAGCACAAATCTATTGCTGACATGGAAATTAGCTAGTAAACTGCTGGGTGCTACCATCGGTAATATCTCTAACTAAAAAAACCCCTGCCATTAATGGACGCTTCCACAAAGCTTGGCACTCATCAGTATTAATAACACGATACTACACTTTCCTGGGAACTCGGTATTTTAATTCTGCAGTAAAGCAGCCTGGAGAACAATTGTTTTAACCATGTTTTTTTAACTGATGTGAGTAACTCAAGCAATTGAAGGACCTCAGAGCCTAGTTCACAGAGTACAGGGATGTCATTTCACAGCAGCTTACTCACTTGAGGAATTTTTAAAATCACACAGGGAGCACTTTGGAGGTCACTGGGACTATCCCCGAGAGTAAGAGTGACTCCTTACAGGTCACTACTAGCATACTACTAGCACTACAGCAGGCTTCTTTTGAAGTTTAATTGACCTATGGATTGTCAGTAGAAGAGGTGTGTTATTTGATAAATAAACCTTAAAAGCATAGATTTCAGTTAACTTTTTTCAAAATATGCAAGATTTGCTAAAACATTTTAGTGAACAAAATTGTTACGTATATCTAGGTTTCTTAAGGCCCTGATCACAGAACAAAACATTACAAATTGTTTCTGCAATTTTAATCAGCGTCTTCTACAGAATGTCCTGAACAGAACGTAGCCTTTGGTAAGGAGAGAGAGACAACAAATAATTCCATATACCACTTGACTGCCGCCTCAGCCTATACCATAATCTAACCGTCAGAACACAGAATACACCAAACAAGCCGAAACGTACCTCTTCCTACATCCAGCTTTGTCTCATACAATCAAAGACTTAAAACACTAATACAAGAAACTCGATTATGCAGATTTCACTCTTATTTCAGAATCCACAAATGCTTACTTGTTCTGGAAAGCATTCTCCCTCTTCCACTGCCATTTTCTGTGGCCAGTTATGAAACCTGATGACTCAATTAGTTAACGCTTTGGACACTGCACCATTACTAAAAATAGCGGCCCCAGGAAGTGGTTTTCTTTTTTTTTTTTTTTTTTTTTTTAAAAAAGGAACTAAGCACAGTCACTTGTTAGACTTCCCTTGGCTTTTTAAATGGCAAAGGACAAGTGATTGTAAGACTATTAAGTTAGTAACAGAGCGTGTCCCAGGATTCCTGGCTCACTTACCATATTTGCTGCCTCCAATCATTCCCCGTGTATGTAATCATGATCTGTGGAATACCCAAAATAGCTGCAGCATCAGCTGATCAGAAAACCACTGCTGCTTGGAATCACTCATGAAACAAGCTTTTGTCATTCTGCTTATCAGCTCTTTCTAATGCAGACTACTTTGAACTATTTCTAAAGGCAACAATAACATCATTTTACACTCTATGTGTTCTGAATACCACATATGCCTGCCTCCTACTCCATGGTAATTTTATATTTATTCAGATTTTCTGATGACTAATTATGATAGATTTGTGTCGTTGGTTCTAGAGGCTGTTTTCCTGAACTAAAAGGCTCTTCTCTATATACTTCAAGTTCCTAAACTAGAGAGATTAAAAGCAGTACCAAGAGCAAAATCATTTTGCTTCAGAGGGAAGCCCAGAGAGAGGTTCATGATTTCAGTAAAGCAGGTATCTTCATTTTCAATGGAAGCTATTGCTAGAAGCAAGAATTTTCTTCATGCTTCCCTGCAGTTACTTACCTTAGGAGTGGCTTTAAAGAATGCCCACCTTCTGACAAAGGGAATATTGAAGTCTCTTCAGTACACCACAAGCACCTGCACAGCAGGCACTGTGCTTGCCTATTACACATCTCACCTCACACATGCACGCTGCACACAGATATTCACTGGTACAGAAGAACAATAAAGGGTAAGACGAGGGAAGAAAAATAATCAAGGTTTAATATTTTTGTCAGACAAGATATGCCCAGTGTCTCATTCTTCTATGAAAGGAAATTATCTACATGTAAAATATTATACGGAAAATTTGAAATTCTCAAGAAATATTTTTCCATGTTTGCACTGACTACAGCACAGTCACCAGGTAGTAGCTCCATGCTCTTGGGTTATAATGCAGAACTTGTTGCTAATTATCTATGTAAAATCTTTCAGAAGGTGCAAAATTTGAGGCCCCAGTGTATCACTAAATAAATAATGTAGGCCACGCACTCAGGTGATCTAGCTTGAAATTACTTCATTAATGTCACTGACGATGCACTCTATTAACAACTACTCTCTTGCTTCTGCACACTTTTGCTTATGGCATTATAGTATCTATGACTAAGACCCACTTCTGCCGCTGACTAAATACAGAGAAGCCAACAGCTGTCTGCAGGGGTGGAGGAGCCTTCCACCTTGATTTAAATACAAGACAATGACCAAGTCAGTTTAAATTAATTTACCTCACTGACATATCTGCGCAGAGCTCCCTGTAGCAGAGATTTCAATCATCTGCACCACAGCTACCTCGGCAACGTCATTATTGCAAGCAACACCACATAGTATCCCAAAATATTCAACTTCTAAAGCTGAATTTTGATTTGGCATTACTATTTGTTTTGAGGACTGAGAACCATCTTTTCAAAACAACTAAAGGAAACATTCCAGTTCTAGAAACCCAAGATCACTGGGTAACTATCCAGTGACTGAATTTTTATTTCTAACTGAAGAGGGGTTGGCTCTGAATAAGAACCAGGTGCCTGAATACCTTCTTCTGCCTTTGAAAATGTGCTTGAGAACAAGCAGAAAGGAAATATGATTTCGATAGTGGGATTCAAGGGAATCACACAAAATTTAAAACTTGATGGATAGTTCTTTTTGTAGGTAAAAGGATTAAATAGGGCAGTTTTATGAAAACTCACAAGAGTCTGTCCAGAAGACCAAGCCCACTGTGGTGTGGTGTCCCCACACCACTGGGTGCCGCTGAACTGCAGCCTCCTGTTGGGGGGTAGCGACTGGTGACACAGAACTGGCAATCCAACAGCTCTCCTAAAGCTGAAGTACTACTTGTTTGGAACAAGAGGGACAACGTTTTTAGAGAAAAGGATTCCACACAGTCTCTGTGTTTGTCTTTTACGGGCGGGCTGTGCCTCTTGTTTCCCTGGGCAGCCCAGGTCCTGTGGACGGTGCCAGCATGGTCTGGGTGACAGCCTGCTCCCTCCAGGAGCTCCTCTGAGACCGCTCTCCCCTACCCACTGCCTGCTCTTTTATTCTGCTAGAGCTACTTTGCCTTTCCAGTTGCTGGTTCTTGGCTTTTCGAGTTCACATTAGTATGATGAGACCAGTGGATGATTGACCCAGACCGCTGCCTATTAACCTCCACCAAACCGTCCTGGTTTAGGTTGTGACATTACCACAAGAGAAGTTGTCTAATTCTCTCTCCATTAATTTTAAAAGAGTGACGATCAGAATTGCAAGAGAAGAGCACAAAGAAAAATTAAAATCTGCCAGCACCAAAAAGTCATCTCAGCACATTCACATCTATCAATTTAGCTCTGATTACTGAAAGCTCATGTCATAAATCATAGTGACACTGTATTTTTTTTAACCTTGTGGATCAGTTTTACAGTATTCAGGATGATTTCTCACATGCATGCTATTAACAAAGGGCAATAAAGGAAAGGCTCGATACTAATGGCAAAATCAATTTGTTGTAGACTTTTCGTAAAATCTTCAGGATCCTGTTGTTACTGTACATCCCAGATTACATGAACTGCAAATGTGGAATATAGTTATTCTTAGCTTGGGAAAGAGAAGACCTTGGGTACAATCATGTATTGAGTAGATATGCAAGGAAAAAAAAAATCTCAACAATCAATCTCCTCCCCTATTTGAAAAAGAAAAAAACCAACAAAACCCCTTTACAATCTCATTAAATGGCAGATTTGGTACAGATGGAGGATTCTTTTAAACAGAATAGTGGAAATGTCCTTTTACATTATCACTACTCTGCTCCCCAGCCAGATGGAGTGCTTATGATTACTGGCTTGGAAGCGACTTGCAAACAAAGCAACACATGGCAGAACTCAGCAGAAAGAAAAACATGGTTTGACATGAGATACAGACAATATAAATATATTCCCAAGAATGGGAAAGACAAGCTGAAATAGTTTAAACTATAATCTGGAGTTACTGATCCAGATTTTGCAAGTAAAAAAAAAAATTTTTCTCCTGAAACTGCAACGGATGACATTTCAGACAGTTTGGAAAGCTGAAGAGTCAGCTGAAGCCTACCAGAGCAGGGGATTTATAGCTCTGTGGTATTTCAGGCACCCTTTTCAGAGAGCAAACGGTTGACAAATAGCATCAGTACAGATGTGTGCTTATGCAACTTACACCTATGAAGGGTCCTCAGTTTTAGAAACTTGTATCACAGAAAGAAGTGGTAGTATCCAAGATATTTAATATAATTATCTAAAATTCTGTTCTAGTCATTAAAATAATGACTAATGTGCCCCAACTGAGATTTTAAAACGGCAGTTCAAGTGAAGATATTGCTAAGGCTACATGCAGCAACAAGATATGCACAGAACAGTTCCCCGAGACCCACAGGCCATAGGTTCATATGCGGAGCCGGGAAAGATGCATATTACATACAGTAAGAGAGGCATAGTGAAGCTCATCGGACAGAGACCCACCCTTCTTTCCATCTAAGGGACCCCATCTCAAACACATTACGCTTAACCTCTGTAGATAGGTACCAGGCTTCTACAAAGCCACTACCAAGAGAAAATGCACACTTACTCATTTATACTTTAACTGTTAAAATTGTGGACACTGAGAATATACACAGCCACCAGAAAAAAATTCTTTCCTAGTTATAAAATGTCAAAATGATCAGCATACTTTGTGTATGACTTTTTTTATCTGCCTGTTCAACCACCATCCATCATGAAAATACTATGTTTGCTATACTACCATTCAAATGCTGCCAGCTTATATCATCTGCTAATACATCCACAGAATTAGAAATCTGTAGTCAGAAGTACACATTCTCTTTCAATAATACAAAAAAATCAAATATACTTATAAAGTAAGGATAGGAAAACAATACTCCAAACATTAATTAAGTTGAGGTCTCACAGCAAGATGAAGATACACACACTTCTTTTCCCCAGAAAATGTTTTATGGTGCTATGTAATCTATTGCTCTTGAATAGAAAGTATCACAAAATCTGTAAATCCTTTATTTTTTTTCTTGTTAACTTTGACAAGGATATTCACCTGCCATCACGCCAAATAATCTAAAGCTCTGCAGAACTAAAGAAAGGAAATCCTGTAACTTCTGCTGCAAGATACTTTAAATTTTCTTTTTAAAGGCTTCCCAAACGAATGAACAGGAAGCCCATGGTCTCATTCTATTCTTCCTCAGCAGCAGCTAGGATCAAATCTCAAAGACTGAAATGCAATCACTTTTAAAGGATAGCCTGCAGTAATTTTTCAGAAGTCTCCAAAAACTTCGAAACAGCATGCCTCGAAGCCAGCCCTGCTGTGACCTGTGAAATTCAGCACATTACAGATATTCAAAATGCCCATGAAAGACACAGACTGAAGCACTGCAGTGTTTACTCTGTCAAGATCCCCAACAGCTCCTGTTACCTCATCGTCAGCACTTTGCCTCCCCAGTATATGCTGCTTTCAATAGCAGGGCAAGGGGCTCTAGGGATTACGGACTAAAATAAACGATACATGTATGGTATGAGCGGTATGCTAAAAGCATCTGAACCACTATCTACAAAACTACTTCAAATTCCATTTTTTAACCCTGTATTGTTCTTCCCTTAAGCTATCAGAGTAGATTACATATTTCCAGTCTGCCCTACTAATCACCTCAAGCTTTCTAAAAGAGCACTCCTTGTTTCATTTTCATCCATTAGCTGTTGTTTTCACGCCCAGGTTCTAAAGCTGCTTTAACTTCCAGCAACCCTGGGGCTCAAACATCAGCAGATTCTTCCCCAGAATAACCCTGTCCCCTGGGAATAGGAACAACTGCAACCATGTGGAATACAGACTGTTAGATAAACCCAAATTTCCTGTTCAAAGCGGACCATATATCATTCAAGGCTTCCACCACTAAGCCCTCAGCAATTTCTCGTCCTCATTCAATACATTACCTCTACATGGAAAAAGTACATCTTTCTCCTGTATCCTGGAGAAAGGTAATTTTGCAAAACCACTGCCACAGTATCACAGAAATCCCACAATCAGCTGCTGTATGAAAATGGAGGTTAAGGTAATACTTATCAAGGCAACTTCTTGCTGTCAAGACCACTCTACACTCTTCTAATCATAAAGAGTTTCATTATACCATTCTGTAAGCACCAAGAAAAGCAGCTTCAGTTAAGCCAACTAAAAGCCCTTGGCTTTATTAAGATTTCCTTCTCTCCCACTGATTACCTACAGACACCCATGTCATTGATATGCTATGGACAGCACCTCTGGAAAATACTGAGGTAATAAAGCTGCAAGCTGGCAGAAGTGTTTACATAAGTGTCATGATGAAAATCACATGATCTACTCCTGAGCAAATTGACTTGACACTATCATCCTTGAAAAATAACTAGTAAAAGCCAATTAGGAACGGAAAAACCAAAAGCCAGAGACTTCAGGCAGCCCTATGTTTCGTCAAACTACAGACCTCACATGAACTCTCATGGAGATGAGGAGAAGAGCAAGGGCAAAGAGCTATATACGGAAAGCACAAGGAGACACGGTATCGGATCTTCCTATATCATCTTGAAGCATTGCTGATGTTTGCATATTCTCTGCTGATTAATCAGATGGCTTGTTGCATGCCACGCATCTTGTTCCAAGCCATGCTGAAAACTGGGATTTTGTACAAATTGAAACCAGCAACTGCCTTACTCCTTCTTTGAAATACTTCACTGGAGCATAGGATTCCAGAAAAGTAGAGATTCCTTGTATCTGAACAGTAGAGCTCAGCATTTTCACTAAATACGGAATTTCTATTTGTTAACAGAAAATAATACTAGCAGGCTAGTGAAATCAGTGGCTGTTGATGGTCTCCATAGGCATGTAGGTATGTAAACAGATAGATAGGGAAGGAAAAAAATCACATGCTAACCTTATTATTGCACCACAGCACAGGAAAATAATGAAAAGTTCAGAAATAACTTTTTCAGTTTTTTAAGAATATACCAAAAAACTAGTTGAAAGGATCAGAGGAATGTTACATAAAGTATACTGTCCATTTGTATGTGGTATCCATGTGACAAAACATTGGCTCTCTCTTAGTCTGGATCCAATCTCTAGCAATTTTCGATATTCCAGGATTGCCAGGGGCAAAGAATTAATCATTAAGATTCATGGTGACGACAGCAAAATATTTCATCCTAAAGTTGAGTTAAGCACCAGAAATGTGACTGCTGGCAAGTAAGCCCTCCCAAACACTCCCTCTCTCTGTTGTCTATCTTTTAGGCTTATTCTGAACGTAACTGCGATATGAAGCCACAGAACTGCCAGATGGTTTCAAAATGCTCAGACATAGTTTCTGCACAGAAGAAGGAATTTCTATCATGTAATACGTTCCAAGAGCAATACTGCAAAAGCAGTAGTTGTCCAGGACACCTGACAATTGACTGTCTCCGCAAGACCATAGCCAACACATCCCCTCCCCCCATTAACAAAATAGCTGACTATACATCTTGACTTTGTTCATTCCTCGAGGACCACCTAAAGGAAAAAATCAAATGAAAACAGAAGTAGGCTTAATTAAAAGAGAAATACCAAGAACAGCATGCAAGTATATCCACTTACCAAGGGCATACAAGGGTGTCCAGTGCCCTGTGAAATAAGCACAACCTAGCACAGCTATCCTTTAGTGTGCAGTGGCTTACTGATCCTCATTTCTAGGTGGTGCAGGAAATTATTCAATAAAAGAAAAAAGGAACCACTGAACTAACTATAACTAATCCTTTGAATCTGTTCCCAAATGCAATGGAGACAATTCGATGGAGTAATATTACGACCGAGGCTTTTAAAACAACAGTTAGCCTGTTACCCAGTGTACAGACTACGGCCAAATTATTACACTATAAAAATGTGTGCAGACACAAGATAAAACTTTCATGAGAAAACTAACATGGGACTAGCTTGCCTATGAAGTGATGGGATTTCTAACACATGCAGAGTTTAAGAACGCTGGACAAAAAGTAGAATAAAAATAAGAAATTGGCAGGAAAAGATTAGCAAAGACGATTACGGATGTAGGTAGACAAAGGGAGTTCTTGAAATCACACCCAACCCTATTTCTAATGATTCTGTGACACATAGGAGCGTTAGAGCTCCTCTGCAGGCAAACCGCACTGAGCATCAGAGTCAGTGGGAAGTTAAAATAAGATGCCATTGAACACAAGCCCCCAGCCACGTAAAATCAATCTGAGCCCTGCCTACAGACGCTGTATGGGAGAATATGTTGCTCGCACGGGGCTACAGCCTGCTGTTCTCCAAGGCACTGTCAGGACTGCTGGACCTTTTATCCATTAAGAGTTAGCATTTCAAAGCACTCTAAAATTTCTAAATTACATTTTGGAAAGACTTTCAAGGAAAACTGCAAGTTTAAACTATCTCCTAATCATTACAACAATGTAAAAATAAGATGTTACAATGCAACGAACCCAAAGAAAAATGAGTGACTTAACTGTGGTTGATCTCAGCATCACTCGAAAGTTATCCCGTCTCAACATAGCCTAATTGTTAGGACACCCACAAACTAGTCACCAATGGTCAAAAGATTGCTATACAGTAACAATTCACAGTTATAGGGTGCTCTTCCCAGTTAAATATTAACCTGTGTGTGTCATGGAAAATGACCAAAATCTAGTTTTAACCTCCAACAAGTGCTCTGTTCAGTACGTTCCTCCCCATCAACTTCCTTTCATAAGGCACTATTATTTTCAAAGAAAACGTGCATCAAGGAGAAAGCACCATGAGCTACACAATCTTAAGTGCACTGTCCCTTTTTAACATAGTCACAGCAAAATCTGAAATTATTTCTCTTACTCAGCTTTCACTCTGAGCTATTCAATGGCATAAAATCAAGGCGTGGACAAATTATAAAACAATATATATACATTAACTGAATTTCCAGCTTCTTAGAGGTCAGTGCTCTGATCAGGTACAAAACTGTCTCTCAGATTTAACTACACATTGAAACATATGGGTAGCAAATATAAGAAGCTTCCACAACCTTTTCCTCGTCAAATTTTAGGTAGGGCAGTAACACTAGAGTCATAGTGCCTCAACTTCGTTATTGCAACAGCGCTGAGGCTGCGAATAGCACTTTCCAAGAACACAGAGAGCATTCAGGTGTTAGATTGTAATAACCTCAAGATGTAGGTGTCCCCCCACCAAGAAGGGGAAAACATTCTTCTGCATTGGGGTTATGCAGGAATTTCCCCCAAACAGAGGAAAATGCATAAAATGAATAAAAAATAACCTCATCAAGGAAATTTCTGATGTGCTGCTCGGGGATGAGGACAGCTGTGCAAACTGCATTCCAAACAGGACTTACATTTGTCAGCATAAATGTATAAAAATGTCTCTCGGTTCTCACTGCAGTGCTAGCAGGTTGGCTCAGTATTAATGCCGTCCCTGTAGCGCTGCTATTGGTTTTGCATCCCTTTATGTGTATCACACACATGAGATGCTGGCCACATTTAAGACGGATGCTTTCTGAAGTTGCATTAGAACTACAAAGGAAGAGAAAAAGGCAGCTTCAGAGACTGCACCAATGCTCATATGGCTCCCTAGGAATTACGGATGGGGAAGCAGGAGGAAACCGTAGGATGCATAATTCCTAAAGATAGAGCTGAGCTTTCAAGATGTATAACAATTTGATTACGGATTACATTGGGTTGTTGTGCAATACTTTCCAGTTATACTGCAGGTATTTTAAGCTACAACAAGAGAACTTTTATTGTACAGTAAAGCAGCTCTCCTAAAACCTGTTCACAAACTTAAGGTGCCTTTTCCTATATTTATAGGCAAAATACAAGAGTCACAACTATTAAAAGTCTTTATGAAGGAGCTATGTACCTCTCTTTGCACTACCTTAACTCATATGCATCACACTTTTGTCTCTGGTAGTCATGCTACACTTATCAAAATGTATTTCAAACTATACGAGGTTAGAATGTTACTGGGTTTTGCCCTGGCTTGCATAGCTGTAATCTGTGCTACATCTGTGAAACAAATTCATGAAGCTTCTGACACCAGATTTCACACCAAATATTTTGAGCAGATGCACAAATACACCTTGGACTGACTGCATGAATAATGCAGTCATTACAACAGCACACATGGCCATATTCTGGTTTGTTTTTCTAACCTGCTTAGCTAGCATTGCATTTCTTTTCCTTGGGAGAACCTTCAAGTCTGTAGCTACTATTGTAGCTAGCTCTCACGTTTCCTTTCTCTCTGTGAACTGCTATTTCTTATCTGATGTTAAACAGCTTTCACAGGGCTTCTAAAATTACTGTATGGCAGTAGTATTTCTTATATCTGTATTACCTACATGATGCTTCATGAAAAAGCAGTCCCTTGGCAGGACAAACTAGCTAGTGTTCACACTGCATTATGGAGGAGGCAGCAGCTGCTATATTTAGGGTACTGAATAACTTATTCCGTTATAAATCTGTTCATTTTACAGATCTCAGAACTCACGTACAGTTACGCCTTTTCTGATTGATTAAAATCCTATTTAACTTTAATTGACAACCGAATCGTTAAAAAAGTTGTCATTTTCCCTTAGTTATCTATTTGCCTTAGTAAAATAAAAATCGTATACAAAATCACCTAAAGGAGCTGGGGCCCCACTGAAGCAGCATCACTGGCTCACTGTGCTGGGGAATCAAGAGGAGCCATCACAGGGAAGGCTGGCACCCTGCATACCGCCCGCAACGCCTGTGGAGATGGGGACCCTCCCGCGCATTGTCCCAACAGCACTGGGGCAGGAACCCCGTGGGGTGTGCAGCCTGGCGGCATTCGTTGGTAGGAGCAGGAGTGTGTGCTCTGGTTTTGGGAGTTCAAGTTTTGCTGACAACACATGGCTAAAATCACATAAGACAGAATATTCTTATCTTTTTCCTTGAAATAAATAAATAAAGAAAAACACCCTAGAACTTTATAAATTAAAATACTACAAGAAGATAAAATCAAGCATTATAAGATGTTGTCCCAGCAGTATCAAATTTTCCTTTGGCAAGTACATTACAGTTTCACAGACAAGAGCTTCCTATTTTTCCATAAAACCTTTTCATTTTCTGAGCAAAACATGAACAATTAAAACTTCATGAATAACACAAAGATGGCACTTCCTCATTGCCCCCCTCCCCAGCAGGCATTGGTATTTAGCATAATTTTAATATACAGTATTTTATATTGCAGCCCAGAGTTTTCTCCAGTATGATTATTGCATCAAAATCGCATGCTGGATTTTACTAACTGAAAATGTAACTATCTCCCATGAACTGCCAGGACAAACCATCAATCCTGTATTTATATGTTCTGTGAATAATCCCAAAGTCCAATGGTTTTTCTACATTTCCCAGTTCTCTCCAGGGCAGTGGCTAATGAGCTCTAATCATACTGAGGCTACCCTGGATGAGCCAAGGCTTTAATGTGTTTTTTAAAAGACATCTAAAATACATTCTAAGTGTATCACTGATCCTTTTTTTTTTTTTTTTTTTAGTAAAGTTGTCTCTCCAATAACTTAACTATGTCTTTTGTAATGGTAGGAAATGTAACAGAACTTTTCAAGGACTCATTTCCATGTTTAGACAAACAATTCTCTGTGCATACACACACACACAGAGTTTGTTTTTGTTAGATATCTATAAACATGTTCCCCAGTCCAATACATTTGAACATGCAGACAGATAGCTGCTGAAAACTGCAGAGAAGAGTGTTGATCCTGAATTTAAAACAAAAGGAAGCCATGGACCTCACCAACTGGATTTTACTTGCTTTAGCAAAGAGGAATAGAAAAGTAACACACTCCCGAGACACAGCAATATAACCACTAAGTAAAAGACGTCGTTTCTTCCATTAATAAATAAAGACTGCTTAGATTTGCACATGTACCACTCCTGCTCAAAGTCAAAGCAAGGAACTTATGAATCTAAATACAAAATCTGACCCAACTCCCACATAATTTATTAAGGAATCTCATTTGTAATTACCAGGCATTATAAATTATTTGACTGTTTAAATTAAAGCAACAAACGCAATCAAAAGGGCAAATGAATGCATCAGAAATTGTACTTTACTACTGCACTTAGTACCTGAGCTTTAAGTTCAATTGGATTTTTCATGCTGTCTAACAAATGTCATGTAGTTTGCAGCATGCAAGGACTCTCCACAGTAACACCGGATCTCGTTTGAGATTTAACAGCAGAGAATTTAAGAGGAGGGGAAATACTTCCATTTTGATTTGAGCTGTAAGCACCATCTTGTGGAACTACAAAGCCTGCAGATTAGAAAAAAACATGGGTTTACAAGCTCCTCTTATAAACTGACTGGGAATGCCACTTGGACGTAAAACAAAGAACAAGCAAGAATAAAACTATTTCTCTCTTCTCCTCCAGACCCACAATAAAAATGAAAGGAAGCTTTTCTCCTACCCAAAGCATTAAGGGCAATCTTGCCCCTACTTGCCTGCATACAAAGCCCTATGGGCAGCAGCACTGATATTCATTGGCAAAGAATTGTAGATCAGGATTCCTGTGGCTGTAATGAGAAACTACAGTCCCTCCGTAATGCAGAGTTCAGCTCCATTTCCCCCTCTTCTCTCCCCTATCTCACAGTACTATTGTAAACAGTCATTTCTGAGATACAGAGCAAATGTCTTTCTCCCTATAAGAGGGTACTTACCACAAAAGCCCAGCTCAAGCACTTAGTAAAATATTAGTCTGGTAAAATGAACCTGCATTGCGGATGCATAATGCTAACCTTCACCAGGGGATACGTGGTGTTTGGGTTATGGAGGATGCCATTGGACAGATGGGATGGGAAGGCATTCTCTTTTCAGAATGAAGTGGCAATATATGTATTATAAATGAAGGAAAAACATACAGTTACAGGATTTTATAGAATAAGGCACATGCAAACTTCTGTGATCTATTTATTTCCTTAGCACTACTAATGATATTATTAATATTATTGCATCCATCAGCATTCAACAGACAATTCTTTTGCTCCCACACAATTCCATAGAATTATTTGAAATGTAAATAGAAAAAGCAGAAAAGCTCTTCTGCAAGGGCTAGTTCATCTATGAATACTAAACTAAAAGAAACCCTCCTGGGAGCTCTGACAGACTGCTCCAGGATGGAAAACCATGTCATTACTGACATGAATCATATTTGCTAAAATTAGTGGCAAGAGAGTGCTCTTTTAAATAAGTACCAACCACATGTCTAACATCAAATCAGTATGTATGACCCAAATGAACACTCATTATTCTTGTCATTATTAGGACTTTTAGTAGAGATACAAGTGGAATGTAAATAACTAGCATTCTGTATCTTTGTTAGCAACTACTTTAGCACTTTGATCTAATCTTACCACATGCATATAAGGCTGAAAAATCACTTCTTAAAAGCTTACAAAAGAAGCAGAATAGGCGGGCAGCAGCTTCGCCTCTTGTGACAATAGCGCTAGTGTATGTGCTGCTCCTGGTGGTGTCCTTCTGCTTAATTTAGCCCGTCATGTAAATCCACACTGTATGAGAGTATTAACTGTGATATCAGGAAACTCACTGGACTGTAAAAGAATGATTAAAACATAGAGGGTGGGACTACTAGGATGATACATACAGCCTTCAAATATCAGCAAGATTTGGGAGTTAAACTGGTATTTATTTGCAAAAAGTTTGTGCAAGTGCAATTACTACTTAAAAACTCACCGGACGTTAATACAGTACATGCTTCTCACTCTCTTATAAAATCATTTAGGTTGGAAAGGACCTTTAAGGTCATCGAGTCCAACCATTAGCCTAACGCTGCCAAGCCCACCACTAAAACATGTCCCTAAGCACCATGTCTACATGTCTTTTTAAACACGTCCAGGCATGGTGATTCCACCACTTCCCTGAGCAGCCTGTTCCAGTGCCAATGTATCTGCACAACTGTGTAAATTTACATCAAAAAGCTCCTCCATGTTTTTATGCTGTTATATTTCACTTATTTATTACCACTAAGAGCTTGGACGAAGCACAATACCCCTTAGCACCTTATAGTCTTCAAAGATCCCAGCTTGCTTTTTACAAACTTAGAGGTAAATGGATGCCACGACCAAATTCCAGCTCAGGGAATTAAGTTCTCCCTAACCCAGTTCCCGAAGCTGGTGCAATTACCTATAGTAGTAGTCTTTATCTGCTGACCTCAGTTAGTGGCTACATTTGCTGCTAAACATTTGGCATTTTCAGTGCCAACATTAGAGGTTTGTTATCACATTTTTTTTCTTTTACTTTTCATGCACAGAAAAATACTGGATATAAACAACATACTTTGAATTATTCAGTTAGCAAAGTCCTTCAGGATTCTTCACACTTTTTTTATTAAAAATACAGGGAAATAATGGATAATGATAGAAATCACAAAGGAAAGTTGTAAATAATGGCAACAGGTCAATGCCGGTGTACATTCATAATCTCAGGTCTGCCGGCAAAATTAATGCAGATAGCCTCATGTGTTTGACTCAATTTTTCATTGCTTTTCAACTTTCAGGGCACTCAGCCTACCTTGAATACATCCAGAATGATCAGAAATTATGGTTGTGTAATTTCAGTTATAACAATTAGCCAATAAACTAGATACTAACCCTAAATGGCTTAGATTTTCTAGCAGTAGGGAAGGATGTACTTGATATTTTTTGAAAGACACCTTTAAACCTATGTAACATATAGAAGCCAAGGAAGAATATGGAAAACCTGTGAGAATTAAATGCAAAAATAGCGTTCCTTCTCCTCTTGGTACAGTTTTATTAATGAGGTCTCAAGAACTGCAGAATGAAATACAGCTTAGTAAGAGAGATTCAGTTTCGTCACACATAATTTGCAGAAAGTGCAAACGGGAATTTCCAGCTTTTCTAATTTTTTTTAATTTTTTTTTTTTAAATACAGTCAGCTGACAGTGGTTTAAATAGCATCCTTGCCAAACAGAACTTTAAGCCCTCCTGCACAGGTGTTGACTTCCGTTACACCGAACAACAAAACTCACAGACATAAATCACATTATTCTGATAAGCTCCCTCTGAGGCCGGCACGGCCATGATACCCGCTGGGAGGATAGGATTTGACCGCATGGGTATGAGCTGTCACAGCTTGGACACCGGGAAGCCAAATACCAGTGCACACAAAAGAGCAAGGTCTGGCACAGGCAGACAGACCCAAGTTTATCCTGGGTGACTTCAGGCATTCAGTTGAGGTCCCTCAGGAAGGTCAGTAACAGCCCACAGACAGGGAAAGAGGTTGGCTGAACTGCTCTAAGAAGGTGCCCAAATCAGCTCCTGGAGGTATCACTCTCTTTCCACGGATTACTGAGGGACATGAGGGTCCTAATTCAGGTGCTATGAAACTGATCCTAGTGAAAGCTGAAAGTGAGGTTAACATCCCCACTTTCAACATCAGAGATGTTCAAAACAGTCCCTTTCCTCATTTTTTTGTGTGCGAGATGGACACCTGACCTGGGAAAGTATCCAGCTTTCTCCATTTATGTTTTACTGGCATCACAGCAGCAGCAAATGACGAGTGCTGAACTGAAATATCTCATAGGGATTTACAGATTTCATTTAACAGTCACTTTTAACTGTTAAATGACTAATGGGTTAATTCCCTCTTTGGCACAAAGCCTTTACTCAGAGAGTACGTAAGACTTTACAAGCTGTTTTCCACAAAAACATATGGGAAATTGTAAACTTGTCCAGGTTATGTTTAAAATAGGATATTCTGTTGGAGTAATATTTTAGATAGTCCCCTTAGAAAACAAAAATCAATCATGATGGGTTTTAATGTTCCATTCTGGACAGCAGCTGAGTAAATATAATAATGATTCTCTTTCCTTCCCACTTAATCTTGCTGCCTTCCTAACCACTGAATCATTGCTCTCCTTTGTTACTAAAATGCACAACTGAGATGCTGATTAGTGTCCCAGATGCTTGGTAACAGGGACGGTAATCAATACCTCTTCTTTAATCTGTCTGTGTAGAACGTTTCGTCCCTTTGCTTTTGGATACACGCTCTGCTACTGTGATCCATGGCTTTAATATCACCTCTAGATTGGATTAGTGCAGAACACTCTTCCTTAGTCATTCCTTATCTTCTTTTAATACATAGCATCACGGTGCCACAGCTGTTGCCTATTTGCTGAGTTTGAAAGAACTGGTTTAAAAAACTAAAGCTCTCAATAGTTTTGGATAATGCTGCCAAGAGAGACTTCTGCAGCTATCCCATAGCACTGCAGGGAGCGACCAGAGCTGCAGCCCTTGTCTATGGAGCCCATGTACGTGAACTGCTGCCACTCGACTTGTCCAATTGCTCTAGGGTTTTGGTGGGGTTTTATTTGATTTATTTCTTTGTTTATTTTAAGAGCCACAGTGGAAAAATACTTTCTTTCTGTGAGTTAAGAGCTGCAAGTGGACTTTCCTTTGGGCAACTGCAATATGGAAGATTTAGATTTTGGCCTCAGTTTTGCAAATAACACCATGCACATGGTTATCTTTAAAGACAGGAGCCATCTCCCTGAAGCTTAACAACAGACAGGTGCAGACACACTTCAGCCAAATCCCACTATTTACTTCCTGGATGTTTAATTTATAAACATATTCTTCCATATTTGTGCTCTGTAAAACAAACCAAGTCTCTTTAAAAATCTGGTTTGTGTAGCTTTTTTGAAAAATACTGCACAGTAATATCACAACGTGACTACAGCTAAATGTATCTTCTACATTGCAGCTTTTACTGCATTATAAGGCAGCCAATTTTAAGACAACATCAATAATTTAGAAACTCAGCTACGTGCAGCAGCCTAATTGGATTATCTTTACTTGGTAATTTTTTCAGTAAGATATTAGCTTCTTTACTTTTATAGGGATGCATCGATAGAGATCTTTCAGTAAACTCGTGTAACACACAATCCATAGACATAAAACCACATGCAATTATAAAACATTTTTTCAGCAAGTCCTTTTCTTCTTCTCATGGCTTTGGTATAAGGAGTGTGCTTTTCAAAATTAAGCTAACATAGTAAATCAGGTTTTGACAAAATATCCCTGGAGATTGAGATTTAGAGAGCACAGCAGCTGCCAGAGCCACCCCCTACAGACACCAGAGAGCTGCTGGGATGCAGCCCCCTATTTTTGTGATGGAACTTCCTCATAATGCTTGCCTCCAGGAAAGGGCATTTTTGGCTCCAACTGGCTGAAGAGGTCCCTTTTCACCAGTGAGCAACTGGGTAACAGCAGAGCAGAATACTCTTTTTTCCTATGCTACATTTTGCATGGTGTAAGGAATAAAAGCAACATCACTTTGGAGTGAGGAGATCACTTCTTGGTGACTACAGAAACAGCAGAAGAGGCAGTAAGTCCCTAGGTCTCACATGTCAGCCTGGAGCCAGCCATAGTGAAGGCAGCCAGCCACCAGAAAACACTAGAATCAGAGATTTAGGTGGGATACAGCCTGCCCAAATAAGAGCACAAAGCAGCCGAGAGGATCTTTTGCCCACAGAAAAGTGAAAGGTGCTTAATTTCGTGTGTGTGTTTGTGATTTACAGCCGTGACCCAAAAATCCCAACTGAAAAGCAAGCCTAGCTGGCACAAGGAAGCTGCCCTTTCTTAGTCCCCAGAAATGGACAGATACGAGGCTGAGACGGGTACTTGTGTGCACAAGCACTAATGCACAATTCTCTCATTGCTCCTGCTATTTTCATCCAATGCAAACAGGCATCATGTGAAAACCACCACCACCAGTGGCATCACTCGGTGAGTACCCAGTGTCCACTGGCTTCATTTCTTCTTCAAAAGGAAGGTGACCCACTCCAAAGTCACTGTATGTTCCCTAATTCAAAAATGAAAACTGTTGGGTCCAAGGATTATCCCACTGGGGCCTGACAGGCCTTGCTTTGTCTAAACAGATTCTCTCCAGACTCAAGGCTACTCCCTGTTCATGTGGGCTGCAAGCCAAAATCATTTGCCAAAATCAGGGGGATAAAGCTATGTCTTTCTGGGGGCTGACATTCTCTTCAGCACAGACAGGGGAAAGATGGGAAGTGCCTTCGTTGTCTGAATCTGGAAGGGATTATTTGGGCCAAAGATTTTAATTAGAACCGACAGTGCAGGCGTCCTGCTGATGGCAGCCATTTTACTGATGTGGCGTTGTCCCTAGTGACTCTGGCAGTAAGAAATAGCTGCCAAATGACCCACATTTGTAGGTAGGACCTACTGACCCTACGGGAGACTGCTCAAGCCCAGCATCAACTGAGTCAAGTGACTTCAAAAGAGCCATTATGGAGTAAGAGATTTCGGTAAATGTGCTGACCGACATGTGCTCCTGTAGCTCCTGCTCTCCCTAGCACGGGTGCAAAAAATCAATACTGTCTGCTGCACTAAGCACGTGCAGTAGGTTGGGAGCCCGGCTTCCCCAGGCTCTGCAAAGGAACCACTCGTGCTGCCAGGTCTGCATTTCCAGAGGCCGTGCGTTTCAGTAGGATCCTGACCACAGAGGCAGCTGGGGCCGAAGGCAGTTTTCACTGAAGTCTGTCTTTTCACACAGGGGACGATGCGTGTACAGGGGCTGCATAGTGGGTGAAGACAGATCACACCATCTGTCCCTTTCAAGCTCACGGTCGTATGATGGCAATCTCTCATTTGAAATAATCTTGATGACTCTTCTCCTTTTTATGGCACGGGTACTCCTTAGCTCTCTATGGGTGACCCAGCACGCTCTATAGCAATTACAGAAATCGGTATTTTCCACTTATTTTAATTTAAAGCACCAATGAGGGGGAAAGATCACCTCAGCAGCAAATACGCCATGGATCTGTAATGGTTCACAGATGAGTGAGTAAGTAAGAACCATCCATCTACAGACTCAGTATAAATTCTTGGTAATGGCAGGAAGACATCAGTAGAAGTTTCCACTACAGAGTATTTGCAGACCTGGACTTGAGACTTCAACTTCTGAGACTGTGATGAAGTGCAAGACTAGAGTTCATACGACAAGAAAAAAGCCTGGTTCTGACAGATGCACAGCCAGCACACAAGGATATGTCTTAACAGCAAATTGCTACCTTACAAAATGCCCTAAGGTGCGCACACTATATACAGTATGCTATGTAAAATGCCCAGTAATGTATTGTGCAGTATCCTCTCTGACTTCCTTCCTCAAGCTTAAGGGCTCACATGGAAGCCAATACATAAGCAGTGTAACCAGAAATGCATAAAAACCCACTGACAGAGAAAGTGGGTCTTTTTTCTTACCCTGCTTCCACCCGTATTTTGTAAAAAAAATTAACCTATTTTTAGGAAGCTGGTTCACTTTGAGAGGCTGCATCTCAACACTGTTTTCTTGCACAAAAGATAACAGAGAACCATGTACCCAAGAGCTATATGTTACTGCTAAGTCTGCTATCTTGCATCAAACCCTAATGGCCCTTTAGAAATTTCAAGATAGTTCTTAGAAAGATACAGCAGTGGAAAATTATCAAAAATGACACTCACATCCACACTGTAGATTAATATGCCCCAAGACATTTTTGAAGACTGGAAATGAATTCATATTAAAAATGACAAACTCTATTATGACTAGTAGAATAAATACTTGTAATTAAGCTGTTTACAGGGCAATTACAGAGATTTTAAAAAATAATATTGTTTTAAAACCAAAATGAAGCCAAAAGTGTCTTCAAAAATATTCGAGTAGTGATGACACTAAAGCTCCCAGCCATCATGAAGATAAGAAGCAATCAGCACACAAGTGGAATATTTCTATGAAATTGTGCTTCTAAGTTCTCGGTCCCTTGCTGCACTGTTTCTTTTGGTCTCACCTCAATATGGAAAATGTCAATGACATACCAAGCGTGAAAGCCTACTATTCAAATAGGTATGTTCTCATAAGCCTATTAGAAGTGTTTTTCTATGAGCATTTGACTTGGCCTATCTTTTACTGTATGTCTTTAAGTGTTTTACTTATATATAAAAATACAACATACAGCTAGTGTGTAGAGGGAATAAGATCATGTACAGCTAAAGAAATTACCCTTGATATTTCCTTTTCTATTAAAGAAGAATGTATTCCATGAACAGAAGTGGATACTGCAAACCCTGTCACTGACATTACCTCCTGGGGAAGTCAGAGGGATTCAATCCCAATGCCATAAAATTCAGACTTGAAATTCTAACATACACTGAACAAAATGCTCTGTATCATAAGGAACATGCTCTTCCCTAGACTAAGTCCATATTAAAATTGAATATCTACATTTCAGCAAGCCCAAAGATATGCATGCTCTGTTGCATGTTTAATGGCCTGAAATCATCTCTCCTCTCTCCTCAAGCATGGAAGGGGAAAAAAAAAAAAACCAAAAAACCCCAACCAAATCCAAATGCCATCACTTTGGCCTATCCTTATTACAACTGGAACTCCCCTTCTCAAAAGAAAGGCATTAAAGAAAGAAAAATGGAAGAATGGAAGACAGGAGGAATGAGAACGGGAAGGATGGAAAAGAGCATCAAAATAATCCCCACACCACTGAGACAAGTTTTGGACAAAAACAAAACAAAGAAAACTAGACAAACTGCATAACATACACGCTGTCTTGTCACTGAGATAATGGATATGAAGTCCTTAAGATTAGCATAAAACAGGTGTTTCTCCCCATTATATTACTACTTAGTTTTGAAAGCAGGAATACTTGCACACTTGCATTTGCAAAACATCAAAAAGCAGCAACGGTTCCATTATATCCCAGATAATTTTTTTCTCCCCAGAATTTCACCTGCAGCTGTAATTTGTTGGTGCCTGTAAAATGAGCTGGAGCCCCTGCACCAGCTCGAGAGAGCAGGTGTACTAAAGGCACACGGGAAAGCATCGTGCTTGGCACTGCTACAGCCGGCTGTGACCGAGGCAGCCAAGGCGGAAACAGCAGAGAGGCTTGACACCCGTTTGCTGCTTTGCTTCTCTCGTTGGCTTTCTCACACAGGGAACAAGACACCCCTCCTTCTCCTAGGTTTATACATTTATGTAGATCACAGAAAATCTTTGGGCATCCAAGGTATCCAATTTCACTTTTCAACTACTTGAAAAATTCATTCGAACGTTGAGTCATGCGTGGCACAATAAGAAAATCTTTTCAAGAACCTTTTGCAAGGATTTCTTTTTTTTCTTTAAAGAAATTAAGAGGGTGCTGTCCTAAATGGCTTTGGATACAAACCTCCAAGAAGCAGGGCCTGCAACATATCCTAGAAGGCTATTATTTTGGAAGACAATTAAATATTTGAGAGATGTCAAAGGATGTTTCTAATGTGACAAATCTCGAGGAAGAAATGCTGTGGAGCACCTCAGAAATTAGGTGAAAATTAGAAAGAGATGGCATTATCTTTTCTTTTTCCCTTCCAGTCCAGTATTTTCAATAACTAGTAAGTCCCCAGATGCACTAATGGCTGCCATCCAGGAAATGCATCTGCTGTGTTTATGAGATCTGCAGTTCATAAATAACTGCCAAATATAGAATTATTCACTTCAGTGCTATCAGAGGCTGTTTTATAAGAAAAGAGAATATACCAGAATTACATTTACAAGGTAGATCAATCAGTTTGATTTAGAATTCACGTGCACGTGTGCCAAAGGTTAGCTTTTGTGGAAAAGGACCATTTACAATTTCTGCATGACCTGTCTGACTGGCAATTGAAGCTTTCCGAGCCAAACACACTGCCACTGATGCTCTTGCCATCAGCACCCCTGCATAGGTGACCTGCGTAGGTACACTTTAGTCCTTCAGCTTATGAAAACCCTAACTCCACTTTGTCAATGATTTTTTACATCCTTGTGCTACGTAACAAAGGAGCAGCTTCCAGGCTGTACATGCCAAATACCACATGCTGCCTTTTGTGGCTCCAGACAGAAGGCTAAGGCTCCAGGAGCCCACAATGACCAGATATTGAGAACCATTCACTGAGGCTAGTTTAGTGCAAAAAAACCCACCAGTTTCCATAGGGACTGGATCATACCTGAACTGATCCACGAATGCAGAGGTACAGTAAAGGTACAGCTGCTTGTATGTGGCTCACATTTAAATAAGAAAGAAATTTTCCCAGTTATGATCAACTTCTGTAAGTATTGGAAAGATAATGCTGAACAAAAAATTCAGGCCAGAGGGGGGAAAACAATATACTGAAGGTACGTATGAAAAGGAATGACAACTGAGAGAAAAAGACCTAAATGCTTCAGAATTGAGCTCTCTGTCCACGATTTCTACATCCAAACTGAGTTCATATTAATACTTGCAATAAGTTGGCCATTTGCAGGGTGGCCAGTCTTCTGCAAATAAACCTGTGCTATCTTCACCTTTGAGTCCAACTGGTCGGAACTGAATAAACTCTGCTGTGAAAGCCATCTCATCTCTTTAGATGCTGCTGTGCTCCTAGCATGGCTCTCCACATTAACTCCACCATTGGTCTTTGGAACACAAGAGCCTGCCAAGATAAAAAGCCACGCAGATGTACTCATAGTCTACAATGTAGCCAGAAAGCTTGAGTAAAGGTTTTAGGTGGATACATTCAAGTTCTGGGCATAGGGGCAATCCTAGGATAGCAGCACAAACACTGTGCAAATGCAGTCCCCCTACTTTTTTTTTTTTACTAAAGGGATGGCTCGGGAAGGAGCTGCAACAAATTCCCACTCACGTGTGAGGAGCTGACTCTTTGCAGAGGGCCGAGTATTTCCAAATGTCTGTGGCAGCCCAGACACCCACAACACGACATGCATAAGAGCTTCCAGCTGTATCTAGCCTGTGAGCCACGAGTTTCTGGTCCCTTGTCAGGTACTAGGAAAAAGCAAAGCTCTTAAGCTTCCAGGCACTAAGATACAGAACAACATTTAAACTGAGAGGCCAACAGGGGTCAGACCTGCCTTAGCAAGGAGGCCAAGACAAACGCAGTAACACACTGCTTCCATCTCCACGGCCTGTGGCGCAACACAGTCAAAAGCCATGGTTGGAAAACACACAAAGCTTGAGTAATTAATGTTATAAAGCAACTCCAGCCATGAAAAAGCAATGAAACACTTCACAGCAGGAGCCTTCCAAAGGAAGCTTCTCGGTTCTCTGACATTAGTCCAAATTCATCTCAGTTCTGCAGTTTTGTACCTGAAAGAAGCATGGAAGAGATCTGGTGGGCTCAGTTCCCTTCTCATGCTCACAAGCATTCAGAAATAGAATCAAGTTCCTTGTATGCGTATCACATCTAGTGGCTTCAGCACTGCCCGGACATGGCAGCTGTAGTACTTGCTGTTCCCACAGGGATGGCCCTTCCGAGACAGGCTTGGTGTCAATAATCAAAGTTGCACCTTCAACAGTTGTGAACCTGACTTGCGGGGTATTTGTCTACAAGACAGCAGTTTTTGCTAAAAAGGGCCATATCGTGAAAGAAGGAAACCAAGAAAATCCTTCTTTGAGGAAGGCTGTAGGTAGTTAATGGTTATGTCTAATACCACCCTCCGTCATCTTCCACCCCAAAAAGCATGAATGCTGCACGGACACCCCATGCCAAGGACTATATGTGGGCCACAAAAGCATAAAAGAGAAGCTCAGCCACTAAACCTAACACTGCAACCGGCTGAATATACAAATAATCAAGAAGCGGCTGTGCTTGGCTTGGATGTCTCTATTGCTGTGCTAATTTCAACGATGAAACGAAGCAAGTGCTTCAGATACAGCAACATGCCTCAAATGGGCACACACAGCTCCCACTGATTGCAGTAGGAGCTGCACGGGCACACTGGAGAGGAGAAAGGAGCCCTTTGTGTTACATCAAACACTGCAGCATCCACCAGATGATCTACTTTTTAGTCACACTTTATCTCATGATCAGCTGGGCTGGAATACTGAATACATTGTCAATTGTTTAATGATAAAAAAATAAAGCTGCAGGCTGCAGTTGATGTTTACTAAGGTGTTAATGAGCTATTCATTTTATCAGGGCAGAAAGCACTGCAGAAGAAATGCTGGAAAATGTAATCATGAAAAATATTTAATACTGTTTCTGTGTCATTGTGGCTGTGTCTTTTCATTGGTACTCTGTGATAAATATACAGCATATTCAGTAACTTAAGTGTGTGTACACATACATACATGTAAACTCATACAAATTGTAATTTATATTTGTGCATAAAAAACATTACTGGTTTAAAAAACTGGCTAATGCTAACACTCAAAAGGAGTTTAAATGTTATGGTTTGCCTCAGATTTCCTGTGCTTACTGAAACATTGAGAACTGAATATTGCAGGTATATTCCAATCACTACAGTAATGTTAAAGAGAAAGGTGAAACTCGGTTTAATTAGTAGAAAAGTTCTACTAATTCAGTTTAAAAAACCAAACCAAACCAAAACCAAACAACAAACAGCCACCATACTGGTGGTGTGCTGAATTCCACAACAGTTCTGCAGCCAAGATAGTATCCCAAGATCTGCTACTTATTCCTGCTCAGTCTCCTGAGAAGTCACAGCCAACAAATGACACATTATCCATACAAGGACATACAAGGACTTCCATACAACATAACAATTTCAAACCTTCTACTTTCATTCTAAAATGAATAAATTAACAAAAAAAAACCCAAAGCAAACCCAGAAATCATTCTCTTATATACTTACCAAGAAGACCCCAGGCCAGATCAGGAGCAGGGCAGAAAGGCTTCCAGATTAATTTCTGTCACTTTCATTTTCAGTTTCTGCAGTTGTCAGGAGTTTATATTTGCTCACCCACAAAATGTGTCTGATTTTACTGCTTCACTATATATACACTCAAAAGTTTCTCTTTGAAGGTTGCTTCCTTATGATAGTGCAAGAAAACCCAACCTACACAATTTTCTTCTTTGAGGAACCCAGAAATCACTTGTTCCTTTGGAAAAATGTTAATGTTCAGTATCAAAAGAAGGTACCACTGGAATGAAATATATTGATTCCTTTTCATACAGAGAGCAGTCTCTGCAAGCAACTAATATACTCTTTGTATAAGCAAAATAAAGTTTTATGGTTGCAAAGAAATCACACATTCCAATTGATTCTAAATAATGACAAGAAATCTTCATGTTTGGCTGTTCTGATTCTTCCTTGTCATGTATATGCTTGCTGGTGGGTTTAAATGGAAAGCTTTTAACTCTTTCTCTTTGAAATATTAAATGGGATAAACCTGCTTGCTAGGGTCTGTTTCTTTGAGATTTTTTACATAGTGGAACCATTTACATCTGAAGCAGAAGAGGTGAGAGACTAACCATTAACAGAGCTGAATCTTGTAACACTCCTTTCAAACAAACAGGTAAATAACCACATAAAGCACAACGTAAAAAAAAAATTAAGTCTAAATTCTCCTCTCCTTTAATAAAAATGACCTGAGGTGGGGGGGATTTTTAAACCACTGCTTATGGTTGTTTCTTTTCTTGTATCACAGTTAGGACACCTCAGTCCCTCCTTCTGAATGTATTTTCAGACACGTTCAAATCTCTGCTTATGTTAAAACATCATCAAAAGAGAACTGCATTAGTCTATCTGTCAGTTTGCCACAGCAGAGCATTTTCTGGCACTTGGCAAGTCGTTCCTAGAGGACTTGTTCGACATATGGCCAAATGTTACATAGAAAGTAAACCAACGTATGTTCAGTGTGATGGAGGAAAGGAGGAGAAAAGTCAAAAGTATTGGTAAAAGTCAGTCTCTGGTAGCATTCACTTTGTTTTCCACAAAGGATCAAGTCCAAAGATTCTACGTCTCTGTCTTCAGCCCTATTACATTTGTCTGTAATGCTGGGAGAACAGTTACATCTACAGAGTCATAGCTTTCTCCTGAGCTTAAACCTTCTGATTAGTAAGCATTCACCATATAGTCCATCAACACGCATCTCACACCTGCCTTTGCTTCCTCCCCGGCACAATGTTTGTACCTTAGCAAACGCCTTGATGTTACTGACGTTGTGACTCATGCTTCACGTGTAGCAAAAGCGTAGCGTTGTGAAAGCTTTATCAACCAGCATTTTTCAGTTTCTTCTTAAGAGAAAATTAAAATATTTTAATGTTAAAACTCAGAAATTTAACAGCAACATACCTTTTAGGGTCAGATTTTCAAAACTCATACCGTTTTGCTTCTTCAGAGTCTCTTCTGGGACCAAAATTGTGATCAAGTTTGCGGAAACAAAGAAAACTGGGCTTTAAAGTTCCGACACCTGCACAATCCCCCACAGCACAGAAACAAGAGAACAGCAGTGAACCCTAAGGCTAAACACAAATCACTGCCAAACCATAAAGTTCTGAGAATTGAGCTCAACAATGTTTTCTGTTTCCTTATAATTGCAGGAAAAGATAAGCCAGGTGACAGGCTGGGGACAAGAGGAGCTTTTGCAGTTGTATGTTTCCTACCAGCACAGGTAGGAATTTGAGTTTCTGATGGCAATGGGGAGAAAGCAGAGCCTGAATTGAGCTTATGGAGGTTTCACTCATGCTCCTAATCCATCTGAAGCCACGTTGATCACTTACATACACACTTATAATAGGAGAAAAAGCTGGTTCTTTCTTCCAGAATTTTATCTGTTACGATCAGTAAAACAACTGAGTGCATGCCAGGCACCATTTTTTAATTGGCATATATTGTCCTGTAACTGGGTGAGGTTACTGAGAAACTGGAGATTTTGTAGAGATGACAACTTATTAAGAAAACAACCCACACCACCTGGAGGCTAAACAAAAACACTGAGAATGTGTTTTGAAAAAGTATTCTTTTTACCTTACACTTTTACAACTGGAACTACAAAGGGCTACAGCACAATCTGTGATTCAGCTAAGTGTTAGAGGCTGGAAGATGGTTCTGCTTCTATTCAACAGAAAGAACCAAGCCATAAAAATGCTGAGGATGCATTTTAATCTTAAAGTTAAGCTGCAAGCCAGAAAAAGAGTGCTCATGCACTCCTCTGCCTCTCCCGCTTGCCTCTGATTGCCACCAGGCCAGCACAGCTGCACCCCCAAACCATGGGTGTCCCTCCAAAGGTGAGCTGAACATCTGCAGTACTAACAATGCAAATGCTGGAGGTGGTGAGATGGAGGAAAAAAAAGGAGTTAAACCCTGCAGCATTCAGTAACAAGTAGTGGCTCAATGAGTCTAAACAGACTGTAGTCCAAGAAACACCAGGCCACAGTCTTAAGTTCACACTGAGACTACAACTAGGTCTCTGACTTCTTTTCATCCATCTTAATGCCCTGTTGCTTCTCCAGTGTCATCAACATGTTGTAACTCACAGTATTGGTTACAGATATTCCCTGAAATCCAGAAGAGAGATGAGCTGCTTTGTTGTAAATGAATCTATATTCTCATTTTTTAGCACACGGTGTTCAATTCCTCAATGATAAATGTCACCAGTTATTAAGCAATTGCATTACTGGCTGAGGAACTAATGTTGCAGGTTTCCTTTGGCTGTATTCATCAATGCTTTCTTGGTTTGGTCTCCAGACATCCACTCTCTATCTGGAAAGGCTTCTTGCAAAAAGCAAAGCACATCAAGCCATGATTTTTATTAATTTTATCATGGAAAAGAATATTACATGTCCTTTGCAAGCATTTTACTGCAACTACTGACTATGCTGTTTATTCCTTAGAATTAAAAATTTGCATCTGAAGGAAGTTACTCCTTCAGCTGATACAGATTTAGTTCAGTTGTAAAACCCTGCGTATTACTTGAGCTGGTAGAAGTCAAAGAGCATATTCCTGACTTCATGCAGAACTGAATCCAGGACAGTCACATCAGGTTTGAACAGTCTAGTGTGTCCACAGTGAACAATGAAAAGCCCTGAAGAGAGAGTTGTTTAGATTCTGGAAGCATAACACGCGCATTAGAACAGCGGTGTCCTAGTTATAGCAATACAGGGCTATGGGAAAGCTGCTATAACTAGCTTGTAAGGAGCAACGGTTTGATAAAACTATATTGTTTCTGGAGCTGCCTCATGAAGAGCCAGCAGAAGGGTCTCTGCCTAGTGATCAGTGTGTAACAGACATCTCTGAAGGAGAAGGCATCTTCCTCTATGAAGATTTCCATTTTAATCCCATTGAAACAGCAGCTCCCAGTTCTCTGCAGAGTTGGACCCTTGCCTTGGCTTACACAGACTCCAGTCACCAACTAGAACAAGCCTTCCAGTCTTGAACATTAAACTTTCAAATCTTACTGCTTTCAAACTCCCTGATACTGAGGGACAGAAGAAAAAACCTCAGTCTCTCTCATACCAAATCCTTTCCAATAGCAAGTTGTCACATCTACAACCGCTGTCTGAAACTGTAGCTCTGCTCAAGGTAGGACAGCCAGCAGAGCCAAGTGGCTCTAAAACTGAACAGGCAGGAGGGGGTATTCCAGACCCAGGGAGCTGCTCTCTTCCTCGGGGCTCAGTCTGTGGAAAGCTGAAGGCACAAAGAAGGACAAAGCCTGCTACCTACTGTACATATACTCTTGCACTCCCTGGACATTTGCCCAAAACCTGTCACGTTTTCTCCCACCCGCTTGAATACAGTGAACTGAACACCACTGGAGCATCATGACCTGCAGCCAGGCTTCTGAGGTCTTCCGTTCGTGAGGTCCAGCCGGGGACTGTGCTCTGCGACCTTCAAACAGGAACACAGTCCCCCAGGAGTGCTTTAGCCCGTTTACACTCATTGCTAGTTCTTTGGTCAAAGCCACTGCATCTACAGTCCTGTAACTGCTGAGTGCCTGCACAAGGAGCAGATAGATTTCACGCACTCCACATTTACCTTGCAAAGAGGAGAGAGGCCAAAGCCTGTAGTACCTAATAATTTAAAAAACATTTTCAGATTCTTAGTTAAAAGCATTTTTATCTAAAGGCAAGCATGGTTTCATAATTTATATCTCAGGCTATCAGTATTAGGGCACAGATAATGGGATAAATCATGGTTTCAAATGGAACATACTAAGAGCAAAAGACACTTCAAAATTGAACAAGTCCTACCAGAAAATCTGTGGATTTACCTGCCTCTTATTTCTTTCCATTTGTACCTGCGCACTACTCAAAGTAGTTAGCAATGCAAGATAAGAATGCATGAGAATTGGATAATGATCCTACAAACAAAATTATTACACCTGTGTTTAACGTCATGAACATGAATAACCTTGGAATTCTGAGGGCTTTGCTAAGAAGTCTCCAAACCAATTATTTATTGTTTAATAGTTAGGATGCATAGTCCCTACTAGCTTAGAATGCTAGTGGCAGAGAACATTTGATAAGCATGCTAGGAATATTAAAAGTACCATTTGAACATATCTTTGTGTAATTCAAACAAACCATTTTTCCACTCACAGTGTTGTATCTGATTGAGTTGATCCTACCTTCAGGAACAACTTTTTCTTATTTCAAAATAACTTATTCAGAGATCACAGTCTCTGCCTGAAGAGCTGTTCTGTAAGTTACTGCTTAAACATCTCTCAAGTATACATATTTTGAGAAGCACAAACACACACACACGGAGTACATATGTAAAAGTCCACCTCTCCTTATGTAATGGAAATTCTGCATGCTTGCTTTCTGCAAATGAATTTTCTTAGTTTCAAATGCATTGTCCTTGAGGCTATCAAGTAATGTGATAAAATAATGAAAGGTTTCTGCTGTTACAATGAAGGTCAGTATACAGTGGACCATTTATTTTGTCTCACTTTTCAGGATGATCAGAGCGTTGAGGTGGTAAGAGGGATGCAAAATCATCAAGCTCTATGTCCAGTCATTGCCTGGTGCTGCACTGCAGCTTCCGAAACAAATCCTCGCCTGTCCCCAATGACATTAGGAGAGCTCAGGGCCTGCTTCTATTTTAAAACGACAAAAGCATTTTCCCTTTAGGGTTGAAAATATTCTTGATCACAGTATCTGACACTATTGTTTTGAAAGAGTCATCATAATTTATAATGGTATTCATTTATTAAACACATACATGTGGAAGTTAAATAAAGTGATAGGAAAAAAGTGTAAATAGTATGCATGGAGCCCACTGCGAATGCAGATGGAATTTCTACGGTTCACCTGACGCTTGTCTGATTTAATGAAGACAGTAAACTGCACAGCACAGTAACTGCGTTCCACACTGCATACACCACCCTTTAGCCGCAGCTACTAGGGACAGATATTCCCTTTCTTTCAGCTTTACAATGTTCTCTCTGATTTAATCATCACATGGGATATTGGAGAACAGTCTCTAGGATATGGGAGAAAGTCTGTAACATAGGCATACTAGCCAAATAGATAACAGGAAAATTACCAGGAAAAATTCTTATTTTCCTCACCCCAATCCTCCCCACACATAGAAGTTGAAGAACAGATGAATTCTTTGTCTGGTTGCCATGAAAACTAAGAGATGTAGCCTTACCTCAGAGGAAATGATGTTATGCTCACACAATGAATAAGAAATGAGAGCTGCATGGTCCTACCTCAGCAGCACAAAGCTGAGTCAAAATAGAGTCTTTCTAAAACCCAGGCATGTGTGGATTCTAATCAGCTCTGTTTATAACGTGTGATCATAGTTAATTGTTCATTAATTCCACCATGTCATTTGTTCAGAGATTATACCCTCCACATAATGAATGTTTTGGGGTACTCTCCAGCAGAGGAAATTAAAATAGATAATAGCTGTGATTTTAAATAGTCTTCTTAGCAATCTTAGGTTTGAATCCATTGACCTAAACCAGTTTTTAAAAGGTTTCAAAACACCAAATAATTATCTATGCTCTTGAACAAGGAAACACACATGTGTAAATCATCATGCCTACAGAACTGATGTGTTTCTCTCTAGCACTGGGCCTCACCCTAGCAGCCAGCTCCCTACAAAGCCTTCCCCTGCAGGGGACGGGAAGGTGGAGGACCTCTAACCTCCAGGTGCATAATTCACCCCCAGTTCAGCAGGCAGCCCACACTTCAGTTACTTGCAATTAGTATTAATACCATTGCAAATGCTGAATGGAAAAGTCACTAAAAGAGCACACAGCATGAAATGCCTGTATTAATGATAATGGAGACGTTCATGTTTCACTCCTGGATTTAGGAAAACACTTCAGTAAATTAGCTTACTCCACTTTACAAGATGAGACATACTTGTGCAATGTCACAAAGAACATGCTCATCTGAATAACACCGATACTTATTTTACTGCTTAACTGAGTCTCCAGAAGCATGGATGTGTCAAGAATGACAGTACATGCTTAACTGCCATCACCATGAGCTCGTATTTCATTTCACTTGCAGTCTTAGGGTAAGTTGATCCTTAATAGTTTTCAAAAGATTGAATTTGCTACAGAGTCATGATGTATTTGGAAGGCTGTTACAAAGAGAGCATTGTTAGTGATTGAAATGGCTTCCTTTGCTCACAGAAATAAAAAGAAAATCTTGGAAAAAAACCACCAGATTACACAGAAATTATTTTGGGAATCCCTTGCTGAATATAAATGACACATTGTAATAAGAATTTTCATCTTTCCAAAACACTTGCGAAGAAATTTCAAAACAAAAAAATTAAAATAAAATCCTTTGGTTAGCATGTCAAAACAAAGCTTTCAAGTGACTGATTTTTTTCATTTTCAAAATTTAAATCAACATTCTATGGGTTGTTTGGTTTTTTATTTTTCAGAATGTGTTCCTCTTGTTATTGGCTTAAATACTTTGTTGAGCTTAAATCAAATTTGTGACTGTAAGCATATTAAACTCTGTATTTTTCAAATTAAGAAACTGTTATCTGAAAAAAATTGGCCTGAATTACTTGCCAGGCTTTGGCCAGTAAGTTCAAAATTTACATTTGTTTGTGGCATACAAATAACTGCCCAAAGGAGAATTTATATACTTACACTTCACATACTGGATTAATACCTCTGTAACACCAACCACATAATGAGTTAATTAGCTTCTTAATAAGCATGATTAAATCAATAATATGAGTGCAATTATCAGCAGTAACTTAGTGCTAGGTGGCCTTCCTTCCCTTATTTAAAGGACTTATTGTTTTCATCTTCAAGGTTTTCTCACTGCCAGTATTTGACCATTGTTTACTGATGTACAAACATTGATAACATGGGTTTAAAAAAAAAAAAAAAAGCACCTATGAGGAAAATAATGTCTTTGAAATGCCAGATTTTGATTGGAATCCCCAAGGTAAGTGGGATTCTAGCTGGTAAATGATGTCATCTCCAGATCACAGGTTCTCACACCCAGCCTTGTTTGCACAGAGCTGAGATAACTAATAGCATTTCAGGATGGACCTGTTCTTCTAAAACCTCTCTCTTCTGATGGGGTAAGCACCATGGCCCCATTCATCACTTAAGACTGGACTCAGCTTTAAGCACACAGTGCTCCCTCTGTGCTCAACTGAATTACAAATAGGCTTAAACTTAAGTGCACGCTTAAGTACTTGGCTGGATTACTGCCAGAATATTTAGCCCTTTTGACTAAACAGACCCATGACAACAGAAGCAAAGGTATCATGCAGTTTGCTTAGTCATTTGTGAGCTCTGAGAAACAACAGTGCACCTTTTTATTGTCTGTTTTTCTGGCTGAAAGCAGAAGTAAAAATTAAGTAAAGATTTCAAAACCAGAACCTGCCCAAAGTCTGTCTTTCCTGTCAGCTCAACACATAAAGCCGATCAGCTTACCTAGTTGCAAAATATTTTGCTTTCTGAAAACTAAAATCTGCGGCCAGCATATAGCATCATTTTTCCCTGTGCATTTCAATTGCAACAGCTAATACATCTTTTGCAGCTAGAGGGTTTTAAAACCAAAGTAAAGAGAACCTTTCCTTGATCTAATGCAAAGGAACTTAGTTCTCTGGAGGGAAAGATTTATTTGATTCCCTCTTTCTGATGAAATAGGTGAGTTCCCCTCAATTTGCAGGCTACACTACAAGTAGTTTGACTCCCTCCCATGTGCGCTCCCATTGCATTTGGAAACATCATTCAGGAAAAGCAACACACCATGGCCCACGGGTCGTGTTTTTAAAACTCATTCCAAGTACAATGTAACTAGACTTAAAAGACACACAGCATCTTTTTAAATAAAATCTTAATGTTTGTAATACATCAGAATGGAAGAAAAATGTCCTCTAAAATACCAGCTCTATGTTGACAACACAAGGCTGAAGGACCAGCTTTCCTCCACTGACTTCATTGGACTGTTAGCACCCAGTGCCAGGACAGCCATCAACAGTCTCTCCTACAAAATATAACTGCCCTTTTCTCATTACGGGAGGAAGTCTGAAATCCAGCATTATCATCATTGCTCTGCTATTAAACATTCTGATTCTGCCACTTGCAAAAAGTGCATGTTGTCATTCTGAGGCTGGTTAATACACTGTCGTGGTTTAACCCCAGCCAGCAACTCGGCACCACGCAGCCGCTCCCTCACTTCCCCCCCCACCCAGTGGGATGGGGGAGAGAATCGGAAAATAAAGTAGAGCTCGTGGGCTGAGATAAGAACAGTTTAATAGGACAGAAAGGAAGAAACTAACAATGACACTAATAACAACAAGAAAATGACAATAA
>JAVKLA010000093.1:9180874-9204567 GCA_034782735.1 Sagittarius serpentarius | reverse complement strand
CTGTGTCCCCTCCCAACTTTCCTGTGCCCCTCCAGCCTTCTTGCTGGCTGGGCAGGAGAAGCTGAAAAGTCCTTGACAGAGTCTAAACACAACTTGGCAACAACTGAAAATGCCAGGGTGTTACCAACATTCTTCTCATACTAAACCCAAACCACAGCACTGTACCTAGAAAGACAATTAACTCTATCCCAGCCAAAAGCAGGACACACTCCCTCTGAATTACTTCTGACCTTGTCCTCTCTTGCCACCACTCTTCCTCTGAGCAGCCATTAATACCTCTTCATCGAAGAGCAGGATGTATTCAAAATAAGGTTGCTACACATTAAACCTAAGCTGTATTGCTAGAGAATCCTCCCTAAAGCTATGCAGTGCTAATCTGTAACTCCCATATATAAGAACTATAGACAATTGCATTTATTGAATCACAGTAACCGGCTACCCATAAAATAAAACCGATTCCGGGCAGCTCTCATGTTAATAAGACTTCATATATTCAATTTATGTTTGCATGAACAAAACTATGCAAGAGGCAAAGCACTGAATATTCATCTGAACAATAAGTGCGTAAAATAACTGATATTAACAAACATTAGTTAACATGCCTGTTTCCAAAAAAATAATAAAAACGCTGTTTTGAATAACTAAAACAGACAAAACTGAACTACAGGAAGACCCAATGTATTGCACAGTTCCAGCCAGAAGCCTCCAAAAGCTCTGGCAGCGATTTTGCTAGCAAGCTTCGCAAGATCTCTGCCCGCTCCTCTCCTAGTTTTACTTTTTTTTCTTTGCATATTTCCCCAATTTTTCCTTAAGATACTGTTTAGTTTGGATACAAATATAATCTGTGACTTTATTTTCCTTTGGGGATATTACCTTTGCTCCTTTTTCAGGCAACTTTCAGACAACTATTTTCTAGGAAACAGGCATGTAGGCACAGAGAGCATGTCTTATGAGAACTAGGACAGGGATTCTGTCTTGTCAAGAAAATGTGAGAAAACGTTACTGCAGATGAAAAAGAAACACACAAAGGCATGAAGCTGAGGGGTTTTTTTCACTCCTAAACTTTAAGAATTAAAAAAATGTACTTTGGTTAGCAGACTGCTATTTTAGGGAACAATTGCTATTTTGTAGGCGTGAATGAATTGTTCAACTTCATACCAGAAATATCTTAAAACTGACAAGCCCTGATTAATTTGTGGTTACCTCTTTGTATATGGACCTTGACAAAGCACTAGGCTACATATCCACAGTATAAATTCATGCAACCAGGTAAAGGATAAGAGATCTTATCTTTTCAAGGACTTAATCAGATGCAATCTCTTGGATGTCCTCCAACCAATTAGATTTCTCACTCTGCTATATAAAGCTAGAGGGTTTTTATCTTTTTGCCTACTTCGCTGCCTGAATTTCTCCCCCTAACAAGCCAGCATCTCTGTCTGGGGAGGAGGGGTTCACAAGGACAACTGCAGTCCCACAGTAGCAATGCAATCAGAGAGCAGCAGCCCTGCAGGCAGCACTGTATTTGCTCGCTTGCAGTGCAGCTGATGCTCTCAGGGAAGAGAGCCATCCGCTTCGCCACCTTATCAGCCATACATCACCTTTACTGCTCATAGAGCCTGTCTCCACTGTCCCAAAAGGAACCGCAGGCCTCTCTCAACTCAGCAGGGTTTAGAGCCCAGTCCCCAGCAGACACTGAATTTTTGCTGGCTTTGGCCTATTCTGCTCCCTCCCCTCCCAGGTTTTTTCTACTGACTCAGCCTGAGCAAAACATTGCAGGTTAACAAGGAGCTCCTCAGAACGAGGGGTTTGTCTCCCAGCAGCTAGTTACAGCCAAAATAAAACAAAACTTCTGGGTCAGCTGCCCCAATCACTCCTCCTGTATCTCCCCTTTAATCACTGCTCCCATTTCAACATCAAGGCCCTTTCTAATGCTTTCATTCTTTTTTCTCATCTTCCTTCAAACTGACTTGTTTTAAAAGCGCACCAGCTTTGTTTGCTCATTTGCATTTGGTAGTAAACAAGGAGAAAGGGGCAGCTTTGCCGTTGGGAACAAAGGGCTACAATTTTGAACAGCGTCCCTGTGGATCTTGTTTGGTCACAGCATCTCTTGGCTTTTAAACCCAAGGCAGATTGTGCATGTGGCCTTTCAAGCTGAATTACTGCATATGTTCAGTGGTTCTTCTAATTGGACCTACAACTTGACCACAATTCAGTGAGTTTAGCTTCAAGGATAACGGGCATGTAGGTCAACAAGAAGATACATACAACGTTATAAAATATACTACATTTAGCCATTTTAGATTAAACTCACGCACTTCTAAGACCAAGATTTGGACAATTTTCCTGTATATTGGATGGGCTAAACAGAAACAATTCTGAAAGAGCTTTACAAAATCTTTGTAAATAACACACGTTTCTATCTGCAAATTAACTACGATGATCAGTTGTTCTAAAACAGCCTTTAGCCAATGGCTTGGTATACTATATAAAAGAAAACTAATCTAAATAACAGTAAATCAGATATTTATACTGAATACCAAGGGGCATAATTAAATTGTTACCATGCATGCTTCCTCTCCACCAAAAGCTTTTTAAAAAGCTTATACTTCTTTAAAAACCACATTTCTCATCCAGAATTATGGCAAGATACCAGCAAAAATATTCCCGAGAGCTGTGGACGTAGCCAATAGGTCACACACCAGGGCAGCACAGAGCAGCTCTGAGGTCATTAAAAAACTAAACCCTGCACAGGCCTTATTTTGTGGCAGTAGTCCTTATGCAAGTCATGCAAAACATAATTCTGTATCAAGAACAGAAAAATAGTCAGTGCTTGCCATTTGAAAAGAGATCCTTAAAATGCACAAGAAGAAAAATATGGGGATATTTTACAGAGAGGAAAACCAGAGACTAAATAAACTGCTTAAGATCAAATTGGAAGAGTCCGTGGGAGAACCCCCTACCCCCCTTTGTTTGTTGTTTGGATGACTTGGAAGAAGTTTGCATACTTTTATCTTTTACATAGGTAGTGTGTGCTGAGTGTGCAAAACGTTTATTAAGCCTTCTTTAAGCATAACCAGACATTCTGATATTACAAAAAAGGTAGACAGGAAAATATCAGATAGGAACATCAAACAACATACACTTTCCCATAACTGTTAAAAAGCGTTGGCTGTTCCTCAGGCTGCCCTACTTAGAAACTTTGATTGTTCACCCACTGTCATGAGAGATGTTTCCCTCTCAACATCTTTTTAATCTTTTCAGACTGGTAGAAAAACAGCAGTCTTTGGTTATCAGAATTTTGAAGTTTAACAGCTTCAAAGTGCTGGTGGTTTCAAATTAAATCAAGCGGTAGGAAAAACTAGGACTGCAGGTATCCAGTGCATTCACTGATTCTCCTTGAAAATGTTTTCTTTGCTTAGATGGTAAAAATGTAGTAATGGAAACCTTTCTCACCCACTTCTCAGCAATATTTCACTATGGGATGTTTTAACTTTTCAGAGTCTTGGGTAAGAAAAAGGAAACCATCCACAGCCATCCTCCAGAATATACTGTCTGCTACTGCCTGGCCAAAAAAAGTCTCTTTTGAGAGAGGCTTCCTCAGCGCTACAGGAAAATGCTGCATTTACTCACACATAGATAGAGGCTCTTTTTTAACATGCTGCACCATGAGGTGCTTGGCACACGTCTCTCCTCTTGGGGGATATTTCGCCTCGGGCGTGGAGAGCAGTCCAGGCTTATTTGCCTGTGCTCCAAGGTCTAGTCAGCAATCTACTTCTCAATAATATCTGCATTAATATTCCTACAGTCTGGGCTTGAAAACATTAGCCTCAGCACCAGAGATGATTGCTAGATTCATACAGATCTGAAGGGGGCAGGACAACAGGTTACAGACTCAGATCACCCAGGCACTGGTATTTCCTCACAGGCCAATGGTAAATTCAGCTGATGAGATGGCTGCAAATGCTAAACATTAAGCTAGTGATTAATGAATGGGAAATGACCGCAATTTCAGAGATACCATGGTAGGGTCTAGAAGGAGTGGTGAAGCAGTTATGGGAGAAACAAAAAAGTTGTATGGGAGAAAATAAAGTTATTCCACCTATGGAGGAATTTAATCTAAAGTTATGAATGCCTATATTTATAAAATACTCTGATTACAACCCTGGAAAAATGACTTGAAATTTATACATAGCTAGCTACAATCAGTGGCTCAGTTCCACCTTTGCCTTCTGTTAGTAAAAAGCCCCATAGACTCATGTTGGGAAGTGGAGGGAATATCTGTCCAGTGGATATTGCACAGCTTTGCTTTTCTACGGCTTCCCAGAGAACACTGGAGACCACCTCCAGATGGGTAAGCTTGAGGACAACATACGGGACACGTCACTGGGAAGGACAACTACCCAGCTAGCTGTGACAATCTTGCTTAACTGAAAGAGGTCAACAATAGAGTTATTCTACATCCTGACATTTAAAAGTAATTCCCCAGAAAATGAACCGATGTGCTGAACAGAAAGTGAATTCCACAACTGTATCATCTACCAGCATCAAATAGGGCAGGTAAAAGTATGGTTTATTAGAGGGTACAGACAGGATAGCATCACTGTGGTTTCTCATTTTAATACTGCCTTTAAGGAAAGCTCTTTAGAATATGCAAATCAGTGTGCTCTAATTGAAAGATAGATAACAACAACTGCACTGACTTGTGAATTGTTCTGGGCTTTGTGAACTCAGAACGTGGTGCAGAAATTGCTGGTGATGCTGTCATTTGAAGAATTTCATAAGAAAAGTGGCAGAAGTTTGAAAAAGACCATTTAACATTTTGATCTGTTCTCTCTAATGACTTGTTCTTTCAAATTCTCTTTTCATTAAAAAAAGGATTTATAATATCTTGAGGAATCAATGACAGCAATGGAACAGAATCATACTGTAAATTACATAATGAAGAAACAAATTGTTTGTATACGCTTCTGAAAACACCACTAACAACTTTGTGGACAGCTTCTCCCTAAGGGCCCAGACTGGCCAACAGCACTAGCGATAGGCTGAGCCTGGCTTTCCCGGAGCCGCTGCATGGGAGCAAAGGGAACACGCTTCCTCTGAAATTAAACCCCTTGGAGCACCATGCTCCCAGTGAAGTGCTCCCTAACACACATGGAGACTCACCGTGCAAAGCAGGAACACTTCGGAGATGCCTGACTCAGGGCTATGGATGGACTGGTGCAAAGTGCACAGGTGGGGAGTCACAGCCAAATCCCTGACTACCGCCTCCCCTCCTGCTCTTGCCCTGCGCACATACAAACTCACTCACATAGCACGTGCATTGCGTGTATGTTTTGCTGTGTATAGATCCTTTACTTGTAGAGGGTATGAGGTTTTGTATTCATGCCAAACTCTTCAGCAACCAGGGCACAAAGACGCCTTGCAAGCAGCTGTTTGTAAGGGTACCATCCCCAGCTTGGCAGATCACATCATCATTAGCGGAGAAAAGTATTTGTGTTAAACCCCATGGTTACTCCTCAGTACTAGTGAACTATGCGAGTACTTGAATCCAGATTGGTTACTAGTTTGTTGTAGCCTATCACAGTTCAAGATTTGCATAATCATGGTGCTTACTTTTAGAATATAATTATGCAAAACCAGTCACTTCAGCAGCTCCAGGAAATCCTTTCATGGCACTCAGAATTCAGCAACTACCTGTCTCCTCATCTGACTTCCCTCCCAAGTCTCTTACTCCAGCAGAGCCTGGATACTTACTAACACCTTATTTCAAAAGGCAGAGGGTTAAGGATAGGGCTGTAGCTCAGAGCTGAGGTGACAAGATTTCACAAAAAAAAGGATACAGTTTTCTGCTTTCAGAAATACCTTCCATATTCTACAAAAATACAAACAACTGACATATTCTACCCTCATCCCATCTATGCATATATACTTTAAGGGGTATTACAAATGAGTGTTGAATACATGAATGTAATTCAAGTTCATTTAGTGACCAGTGATTTTCCTTCGATATGCACCAAAACAGAGAGTTGTTCAGAGATCTGCTCAGAACCTACGAACTACAATTTTCTGTAAGCCATCACGGACTGCTTTGCAGAAAGCAGGCAGTGATTTCCACCGACACTGGATCAGGTATCAAAGTGACACATGCATCCTTTCCTTCACAAGGGAAGCAAGTGACAAGATCACAGTGGTTTTTTCTGTTTACAAATTATTAATTCCATGGGTGAAGCACCAGGCACACCTGGGAGCCTGCCTGGCTCCTCATAGAGATGGGCTCACCAGCAAAACCAAGTTTAACGCTACTGATGGAGATTTTGTTGAGGTAGCCTCTGCTAGGCACTATGACATATGTCATGTTACACCCATTAAATAAATGCAGACATTGTGTCTGCATAACTTGCCATGATGGGGTAATGGATACCTGTTAAGGTAGAGACTTTCATTTCCTGCTTGTGCTCATGAGCAATCGGTGTGTTAACAGAGGCCTTGGATACTACCACTTTTATCAAGAAGTAACTACTTCTATAAAGTCCTGTTAATTCCAGCTGGATCAATATGGAGTAGGATATATTCTGTATAAACTAGGATATTGGAAACACAAGTGAACCCCTTCTACCTTTTCGTTTTCTCTTTAATTATGGAATGATTTTCAGTGAAAAATTAGGAAGATACTAAAACAAACACTTGAGCTGAGATTAAAATTAATACATAAACAGTGATGGCACAACATATAATACATCAGACCCTTCAACTGCTCAATAAGCTAAAATCTAAAACTGTGAATAAATCGTAGCTGAACAACCAAAAACTTCAGTAAAATACATCATTCAGGTCGTTAAAACAAACCATAAAAAGTTTTCTAAAATAATTTTCAGATGAAGGTGGCTATGCAGTACAGTGTGTCCTGTGTCTTTCTGCAACTAAAAAGGCAAAATAAAGTTTTAGTTCTGGTACATAATACAAAGGCATTAAACTGCTTGCGTACATCTTAGAGCACTATCAATCTCAATGTGGGACAAATTCACGTTATGAAACAGTCTGACTTTCTAAATAATGGAGAACTTCAGTTTATTGGCAAAATTATGATTTTTAAAAAAAATAAATACGTCCCAGAGTGAATTTTCTTTTCAATTAGTAAAACAATCTTTGTATTTCAATCTAGTTCTCCTACCAGTCTTACTTGAATAAATACTGAAGAAACATTCTGTTGGATTTCCCTTCCAAGTCACCATACAGTGATTTCGATCTCTACATAAAAACAAAAGCTGACCTCTTCCATGGAGATCAGTAACTAGCCACCTCACAGAGCACTGGCCAACAAAGTGGAGCTCCACACAAATACCATGCTCAGGCAACAGACATACAAGAAAGATTTTTAAAAGTGTTACACAATCCCAAACATCCACCAGAGATGCCAGCGCCTGATCTGCAGAATGCCCAAAGCTCTCAGCTGAAGCTGCAGGGCTGGAGGATACTCGATACCTTTGAAAATGAGGACATTCCTTTAACTTGTCTCCCGTGCACTGAATTATCCTCCGAAGGCATCTATCTTTTTCTATTTAATATATAGGGCTATAGCCTAAGTTAGAGAACTGAAGTCAGGAACAATGTGGGGCAGCTGTACGGTCTCACTTGAGCTCATTACCTGAGAGGGCCCACACACATCCCAGTCTGGTGGGGAGGCATTATTTTGCAGAGTTACTAAAGGGCCTAAGCTGTTTCCAACTCAACAGGCACCCTGGGCCCGATCAGACCCTTAAGGCCCAGTTCTCTGTGCTTTTACAACACAGCCCTGCGCTAGCCGTACTGCCTTAGTCAGAAAAATCCCCGTTACCATGCTACCAGTGGCCTAAATAGCTGTACAAATTACCGAATAGCAGCAAATCAAGATTTTTACTGTCCCAACTTCCATTCAAATCAATATGGGAATACATCAGGCTTTGTATGGGAATTAAATATTTTTTTTTAAATACAACTTACAACTCAGATTTTTTTTTTTTCTTCTCTATTTCTTTCCTCTGCCCACATCACATACACCAAGAGCCTAGTTCTTACCCCCACTTCCAGTCAAACTAGGTCTGATTGAGTCAAACACTCAATTTTAGCAGGTCCTCAGTCAGTTCCACTAGTTGAAAAATATTTTGGCTCACAGTAACAAACATTTAGTGAATGCCCAAGGGGAATTTTATCAAAGTACACACGACTTATCCTGAAGCCGTCAATTCAGGCAAGTTAAGAGCTTGAAATTAGCAGTGCTTTGACTTTTAGCATAGGGCTGAATATTCATAACAGCATGAAGAGTTTTGTTTTAATTTAAAAAAAAAAAAATCACTGTTCACCAAACATTATCTTTGAACTTTCTTTTGCTTCAAAAGCATCCATTTTCCCACAGAAGAGACATTTCCCCCTCCCCCTCAGCTCTTCAAGAAAACCCCAAATAAAATCCAGCCTGGGTAGAAAAACAGAAGGATAAAAGACGCCATTAATACCAACCAGGTAGCTGAAACAGTATTGATTTACACTCACTGAGAGTCCAGCTCTAAATCTAGTCACTGAGCAACCTTCCTATAATGGCAAGGACGCCCACTGTTGGTCCTCCCTCTTCCCCATCTCCTCCCACCACAAGCTTGTAACATTAAGCATAACGTGGTTTATAACCCAAACTGACATTTGCATAATAACTAATGGCCATCCGTTGTGACAGCACGATCCTGAGGCATCAAGAAGGTGAAGAGGAAAAGGCGAATGTTCTAAATCTGCCTAAATAAAAATGTAAATGTATAACAGTGCAAAATTTTCCCTGGGTTTATAAACAACGAAGTAACACTGAGCAGTGCCCACTTCAAATGATACTGTAGTGCTACCCACAGAATACAATGCAATCTTTTCATTCCTTTGGGGGTCATCTTCAAAGAAGGAATTGTTTTTCCAGCTGAATAGCAACAGTCTTTCACCACCAAACCCCGTGCTGGTGAAAATTCAACGCTGCTAGTAGATATCCCATCCACCAGCACCCCTAAACATCTATTAAAAATATCTTTCAATTATTTAATTAAATTTGCCTCTGACAGAGCATCATGTCCAAAATCAAGTATATGACTGAAATTTTCCTTGCATCTAGGGAAGACTGACTGACTTAACAATTTTTCCTTAAGGCCCTAAATATACACGATCTTTTCATTTACCATAGGTCATGTTCCCTGATGTTAGAGCAACATCTGCCTGGTTTGTGCCTTAACACAAATGAGTTAAGGAACAATCATTTGTGCCCAACCTATCTAGATTCTACTACTGTCAAGTTCAGCGGTTCAGAAACTATGAAACAGATCTCTCTAATCCTGAGATTTGTTTAAAAATCATGAAATTAAGAATTTTTAAAAAATGGATGGGGATTTGTACTTATCTGAGTTAAAACTCTTGAAGCTCCCATTCCAAGCTTTACCTGATAACTGGCAGACTTGTTTGCGTGTGAAAACTGCACCAATTCCAACCCAAATTGCTTTTTAAAACCACAGGACAATTCATTGCCAGAGCATGTGCCTGTCAGAGAAAGAATTATCCCTGTTTTCCTTAAACCTGCTTAATTATCACTGTGAACCAAACTGAAGAAGCCACTTGCACTGAAGCTGGTCTGCACACAACCCTTTGCTCAGGTTAATTGTGTGGGTGCAGATGGTGAATTTTTTCAACCTCAGGAGACTCCTACTTGACACTGTTGAGATCCATAAAACATTTGACACCCCCGAGAGAGCTGAGGGGAAAGGAAACAGTGGGAGTCTCCCAGCCAGGGTATGATGATGCCCTCCCGGGGTCCCACTGCCCCTGGGAGGTGTTTCCAGCTCTGCTACCTTGGGCAGTCCAAGCCATCTCCCATAGGCCCTCGCAGATGGGAGCAAAACCAAGCCCAGAAGATGCACAAGCTCCTCGAAGCCACATGAACAGCCGTGCACCTACAGGTTGATCATTCCTGACACAGCATTTCAATTTATACCCATTAGGAAATTGCAGGGCAATTTTTCCAGCAGACCTGAAAGTTAAGTAAAACCTTCAAACACTGTGAGAGCCTTATGACGAACTTACCAGGATTTGCAACATTGGCATCCATTACTTTCCCTGCTGCCCACAAGTTTGTAGCAGCAGAGGATGTGACAGCAACAGCCTTTAACATCTCAGAGACAGCAGCAGCCAGGCTTTGCATTATGATCAAGCTATTCTGTGTTCCCAAAGAACACGCTAGCTCCTGAGCACTACACGCAAATGGAAACCACTTCAGTCCTACTGAATATTGTATAAAACATAAATCATTGAGTTTGTGCCAAGACCTGCCCTTCTCTTCTACAGTGTACTGAACAGAGAACACAAAAAACAATTTCAGAGATTTCACCTTTATTTTAGGAATGGCACTGACTAAGCAACTGATTTCTTTCCAGACATTAGTATAGGATAAACAATTTCTAGTTTTCACGAACCAAACTATGCATGACAGAGCCGCATTATAAGGAATTAAGCAAGCCATCCTATGAATCACTTATTATAAGGGTGGCTTGGCTTGTTCTGTGATACCATTTAAGGCTGAGGTCTGCCCTTGGGCGTACTCAAACTGTTTGCAGTGGTGGACACTGCACAACCATCCAGAAGCAGAACTGCAACTGCTTGAAGCTGTAATATAAACTTGGAACAGACTAATGGGAAACCTGTATAATGCAGACCCTTCACTGTACTCACTTCACTTGCTGGCCCCATCCCTTTCTCTTGCATGAATTAAACTATTTAAGCTCTGAACCTTCAGAAATGTCTTGAATTCAGGCAAACAGAAAGTGCATGGTGGGCCCATAGGGCACAAAAGCACAGCGTCTCTACAGAGCTAAGTGTGGCAATTTGAAAATATCTCACCTTAAAATGAAATGGGATTGGATATAATACAGGGTTTTGTTTTGTGTATATTTTTAAAAAGGTCATTTCTCTCATTCAAGTATTGAAGCAAGCCTTAACAGAAACATTATTACACTGTAAATTGCTTAACCAGTCAAAAGCAGTGAAATATTACCCTCAGACTGCAATCCTCCAACTAAATAGGAACATAAATCATCATGACTGTTACTGGTGTCATCAAGTCGAGGACACTGGGCGCTCTTACCAGCCTTGCTTTCTAACCATTGGCTGCCTTGGTCTCCTTACTATATAAATTATCCAGAAATGTTAGCACTCTGTTGTTCCAATCTGACTGGAAGACCCTAAAGGATATTTCTGTATACTGCTTAAGCAAAGGGTTAGCTTTGTGCAGTATCATGTCATCAAAAAAAAAAAAATCCCGAGTACTGCTTGCTTGTGGGTGGTGCAGAGGAACAAGAAGTGACTCACAACTCATAGTGGAAAAATTGGGGGGAAAATGTTTTAAATAGTCAGGAAAGTACAAAATGGCAAACCACAATTATTGGACTTCCTACGCCCTTTGTACTGGGTGGCAAAACCATGTCTTAGCTATGAGAAGACTGATGCCCAAATGTATGAATGTTAAGTGAAGCGATTGCTGCTTTTTGCTCCATTCTCCTAGTAGAGAGAGCCTCTACATGCCCTGAATCTGCAAAGACCTAAGGAAACCCAGAAAGAAACTGGAATAAGCTACCAAATTTCAGCGTGACATGAAGGAGGTGAGGGGGAACCAAAAAAAGCCTTTGGTGGAGCAAAAGCTCTCTATTTTATCTCATTCTTAAGATGCAGAAGTAAAACACTGAAAAAAATCCATACATTTAAGTTTAATAGGCTGATATTTATCCATGTGCCACTCTGGTTGCTAAGAGATTTCTTTTCTACAGCACTGTGTTGCGTAAACAATAAAGCATTTTTGTCCACAAAACAATTGTCTCACCTCACTGAATCAAGAGCCTCTCACTGCCACATGCTTTCTCTGTTGTTCTTAATTACAAACTGTGAGAAAGCACCCTCACACAAAGACAGTATATGGGTATGGTTGCGCGTGCTATTGTTAAACTTGAGCACGTTAAGTACAACGTGGGCTTCCTGCATCATGAGTAGAGTTAGCTGAGAGAGTATACATTTTAGCTTGCAAGCCATAGGTAAATATGTGTTGATGGGCCAGCTCCTACAATTCTTAACTGCTGTGGTAATTTTCAGCTCGGGGGAAAAAAACCCACCCTGATAGCTACGTTACAGACCTGCATATAACCTAAACAGCAGACAAGAAAAATATTACTAATTCAGGCCAGTTTCAAACAGTAGCGTCCCAAAATTCACCCCAAAGAATCTTATTTGCACACTTTCCTTTATATTGGAAGATGATTCAGAAGAAAAAATACCTACAGTTAAACATGCTGCAGTACACTCACTGCAGCCATCTAAACAGTCTCCTAATGTGCTCACTAGAACAGAAGGCAGTGGGTTTCTTAGTGCTTTTCATTATGTATAGTACTGCCATGGCAGAGAAAAAAGAGAAAAGGGCAGGGAAATGCTGACTCTCACCCAGCCAAAAGATGCACATATGTTAGAGGAAATCTACGTGTCATTTAGGAAGCACATGCGCTGCTTATCTGAGCATATGAAGATTATCCAATCCCCCCTTAGGGGGATTTCACAAAGGCACACAGAAGTACTACACACTCAGGTTTCTGTTAAGACAACTGGCTTCTTGATATGTTCTTGAAAAAATATAATAAAATACAGCCAAAGACAAGAAATCATGGCAGGGCCTTATTTTTGTGGAGCAGAGTACAAGGTGTCATTTTTAAGGGCATATCCACAGGGCTGCCAAAGTGCCTGGCCTCTTTATCTGTCATTATGCCACAAACCATAACTATTTTGCTTTATACCTTAGAGAGAAACATTAAGTCTGGAATCACACAGAGGCTCCTGAACTGAACAATGAGTAATGCAGTGCCTACAGAATTTTTCAGATCCTAGTTTGCTAGAGGGTTTTCTGCAGCTAAGACAGATCTACAGCAGAGGAAAAACCAGGCTCTGCGATCTCAGTCACATATTTCCCTAACAAAAGAAAGTTGCTAATAACAGACTGTTACAGCTCAATTCCGTAAAACAGCTCACCCTTAGGAGAAAAGAGAAACACTGAAACACCTTATTTCTGTAACATTATCCCCAAAATGGATGTTTCAGAAGCCAAACATGTGACACAGTCCCAACACAAAGAAAAAAAAACTGCCTCCACACACATCCCTTTTAAGTACATGTATGTAAGCCTAAACTATTACGCTGTTAAACCTATGAGAAAGCTAAGCATTTAACCTCACATCATGGTTACAAACTATTTTCAACTCACAGCTTGAATATCACAGTAACACAAGAGGTTTATCTGAGGAATGAATGCACACCTTCTGCATCACCACTGCAATCAACTAATATCCAATTAAACATTCAATTGCTTTGCAAACCCCACAGCCGTGGTTATCAATACTATTTTCCCACGTTAACAAATTACTCTGACAGCTACCAAGTTACACGCAAGAACGAGCTTTAATACTTTAATTGCAAGGTAAAAAAATTAAAACAAGAGAATCCCTGTCAGAATTTGGCACAGATCTAGATACCTTTTTCTTCCGATCCCGGGATCTTTTCCTGTGTTTTCTTTTTTTCTCAGTTTCTTCATCAGCATTAATTTCTAAATCCCTGTTTTTCTTTAACTGTGATGCTGCATGAGCCATAATGCATTAAAAATCCTTTACAACAATGCTCCCTTGTAAAAGGTGATTTCCTCGGGCACCTTTAGCCAGCCCTTACAGCAAATGTTCCAGTGATTGGAAGGAAATCTGTGACCAGAGCCAGGAACACATTCAGGATTCAGAGATCTCACAGAAGCTTGCAGTCACTACAAAAAAAACATAGTTGCAGATTTCTTCCTATACCTTTCTGTACCTGAACCTTTATAAAACAGTGCAGCCATCGTAATGCATTTAACGTAACGAAAAAGACAGCTGGGACAGAGAAAGCTGTATTATGGCTGTATCCCCTGCCACCAGCTGGAAGTGTCTAAGTGATTCCACTGAAGGGGGAATGCTGAAAAGGAGCGCTTTCTATTAAAAAAAATTCCAGAACAATAACATACGCTGTATTGTATTTTCTTCACTAATCCTAAAGCACGTTTCTAAAACCTATTGAAAAATGCAGTGTTAGTGATGTACATTTCTCAGCTAGTTTTGTATGGTAAGCCATTTAACCTATAACGAAATGGAGCAGCTCCTACTTTAGGTTAACTGCTGATGGTGACAAAACATAAAATAAAAATTTCTTTTTACCATGGAGACCCTGACTGCATTATGTAGAAAACAATGCATGCATTGCCATATCTTAACAGTGTGTCCTTTATACCCATTTTTCAGTTCCAATACATTTTGTGAGAGAGGATTACAGAAAGCCCTGTTGTCTTTTTTCCTTTTTTTTAAAACATACTTATTACAACACATCATACAGAAAGAAAGATGCGATCACACTAGTGTGTGAAACAGGCATTTAATTCATGGGAGATTTCCTGGCACCGTTCTTTTACGTGGTCAGAAAGGGAAATCAGCACTATTTCCATGTAGTTGGAAATGTACTTTTAGGCTTTTATGTCAAGGCTTGCTTCAATCATCTTACTATTTTTGCCACCTGAGTCCTCAGTGACTGCAGCTTTTGAATATTCATTATGGGAGGTAAAATAGCAGCAGTATTAAGGCCTGCAGGAGGATCTTTTACTAGGATGAACACTAGGATGAACACAGAGCAAGCATCTAGTAAATAAGGAACCATATTTTTTCCACACAAACATGAACAATCAGCAGCTTGCCTTGAGACTGCTGGTTTTAACCTTTCCCAGTATTCCTAGTAGCGTACTTCACAGTAATGAAGATTAGCGTTTTAAGGCAGTCTGATTTCTTTCAGATAAGAACCAGAAGTCTCCACAAGTGAAACTGGTGTATTTTACATGATACTAGCTTTTCTTCCGAGAAGGAAAAAGCAGAATTTGCTGTAAAAATAAGGTTAAATTTAAATTTGAAGTGCAATTAGCCAAATCATATTGAATCTTCAGAGTGTAGCATAAAATCCAGAGAGGTCTCACAAGGTTGTAAATATTCTTCCCCTGAACTTGAGAGACATTTTCTGAATCCAGCTTGTTGAGGTCCAGTAAGTGACATGCATCCGTTGTTTTAGTTTTCACAAAACAAGGCTAAAAGTAAAATAACCTTTTAAATCTCCAAAACTGAAACTACGTTGAACACACTGTATGTTGTCAAAAAGGCAGCACATGGTGCACTGTTTGTCTACTGTTCACAGGCTAACGAATTAGGTTTAAAAAGTTGTTTATTCTGGAATGACTTTTAAGAAATGCTCAAGGATGGAGACCACATTTATGTGACCTTAGGGTCCTTTCTTCCGGATGCTGTAAAATCACAGGTTCCTGTCTGTATGCAAAACTCCCTGTACCTACACACCACCATGTATCTCTCCCTACTCCTCCTCCACATCTTAAAGATATCTGAAAGACTCATGTAATGCTGCCTTTGGAAAGTTGTGGAAAGAGGAATGTTGCACTTGGGCAATGCCTGGTTTTGAACCAGAAGAAGTGAGTTCCCACTTCTCCGTGTGCTATAGAAGCTTGAATAAACTTATTTCTGGTTTTGAAGATGCAAAGGGTATACCCGAAGGATGCCCAGGGCATGCTTTCAGGCATAACTGCAAACAGTCGAAGGCCACATTCAGGCGGGTATCTGGATTTTGGCCCAGCTCTTCCGTGAAGCACAGGGCAGCAGTGAGAAGACTCTATTGTACCACAGGAGCCCTGCTGGAGAGGGGAACTAGGCAAAATTACTGATTTAAGGGGGCTGGAGAAGGTATCTCAAGGACACTGGTGGAGAAACTATCAAGTTTTGGCGGGAAATGGAAGACTGCCTTGTGCCTATTTTAAAAAAAAAAAAAGCAAAGAAAAAGCATCCAAGGCTTTCTAGCTCACAAGCTGCCTGCATGACCTTGGCAGTTATTCTCTCTGAAGCTCCATTTTTTCTCTGTAAAATAAAGTTGACATTAGTTCCCCTGTCTGACAGAACACAGTTATTAGCATGGAAGTGCTTAGAAAATACAGCAGGACCAGAACTGAAAAAGGATTCAACACAATTCAATAGAGTTGGATCCCACTTATTCCCAGCACATTTCCATCTGGATTTGGAAGACTTGTGAGCCTTTGTCTTAGGAAACCAACTTCTTATTTGAGCCACAAATGAAGTGAATGCTGCTGTCATTCATCACTTCCTAGCTAAACCTGTAACGTTCCATAAACCTTTTAATCATACTAGCCTGTAACATGTGCCTAAATAACCTCATTAAATGGAAGTATAAATAATGTATTATAAAGTGTTATATGTTTAAAATACTTGAAGCATACTTTTAAAGATGTTTGTACCAAGAATAATATATACATACGCAGCTTGAAAGCCCTAATGCCACCTTATGCACAGACCATATTCTATGCAGGTAGAAAGCAGTCCAAGCTTTTATTAATGAGAATAAGTCTAACAAATGAGGATAATAAGTGAACTCATCCAATCCCTTGAGATATGCCTAAGTGCAAGGATTTTATCTGTCAGCCAAGCCTGCTTCATCCCAAGTATCTTTTCAGCTAATTAACCAACTGGACCAAACATGTAGATGTTTTTATTATGTGGATTACAATCCCTGCTTGAACTGCAGAGTCCAAATTCCTCCTGAATTAGATTTCAGGATGAAAAAATGCCTTTTCAAGCTAGGATTTTGAGAAATTATGTCTCAGCTAGTAAAGCAACAGTGGGGGAAAAAAAAAGAAGATCCCTTATAGTTTGAGAAATACTAGGGAGATTTTGTGTAGCTTGCAGGCTGGAACAGTCTCAAACAGAAAAGAGGTTACAAAAAAGGTGTGAGTAAAAGATTCAGACCCCTGTGGAAAAGAGACTGTATATGTACAACTTCTGCTTTTGGGGAAATGGTGAACTGGTGTCATTCACTGGAAGGTGATAGGGCACTGCCAGATGAAAGATGGATGAAGTGTGAAGGTTTTCATGCCAGATATGTCATAACTCACTTCAAGGGAATTAGGTACTGGAAAGCCTCATTAAGTGCTTCTTTTCAGACTTCAGTAAAATAATTAAGCTATTTGATTTCACTCTTAATTACAAAGTTAATGAAATGCCAGTGAGTGTTTCAGCACAATCCATAGGGCCCTGATAAAGTTACAGAGAACGATAAACTGTATCTTACTTTGACGATGGGAAATTTACACTTTCTGTTAGTGCAAGGATAACGTCTACTTAGCTTCATCTACACACAAAGTCATAAATATGGTTGGGAAGTGATGTTATCAACTTGAAAGTGAAGTGTCATTTGGTTTAATTTAAGCTGCTAATCCCACTGTTAAAACTAGGTTCAAGAGAGTTTGCAAAATGACATTAGCACACAATATTGAGACAGATTTTGAAAAACCACAGGTTATAGGGAGGAAAAAGTGTTTGTAATCTAATTGCTGGAGTTAATTTATCAATTAGCAGCAGCTTATGGAGCAAAATGGTACCGTCACTTTTACATTATTATTTTAAATAATTATGTGGCACAAGAAAAAAAAGATGAGACAATCACGAAAATACTGGTTTACTAAGAATATGCCAAAAAATAGATTATGAAAATCTAAGCTGTTTTAGGGAAGATGGAACACCATAGAAACATTCAACATTTACACTACTTAGATCACTATGGATCAAAAAAGGCTTATAATCACACACAGTGCTAGAACGTCACTATGACAACTCTTACTAGTAAACAAAGTATGCTTACATTTTCCCAAAGATGAAAAGAAGTGTTATAGGTAGAATAGAAAGAGCAGAGAGCAAAGAAAAGGAAAACACATGAAGAAAAATAAAGCCAACTCTTGTTAGGTTACTTTTAAATTCTGAATTTCTGAGTTATCTGATACAGAACAAATGATAAAAGGGGGAAGCGGAGTCTATCTTTCTGCTGGTATAGCCCTGCTCTGTATTATTTTGTTGAGAAAAGCAGTGGAAGTGAGAAGAAAAAGAGAAGAAAGAAGAACAAGACAAACTAGAAATAAGGGCAATATTGATTTGCCAATTCATGAAAATAACTTTCGGAGAAGACCAAGCAGAAGAAATGACAGTTCTGTTTTTTGTTTTTTTTTTTTTTTCTTTTCTGTTTTTTTTTTTTTTTTTTAAGAAAAAAAAGCAAGCTATGTGAAACTTACTTAACTCGGAACCCTTCAAAGGAGTCCCATAAGATTCTTCTGCTCACACATTAGACTAGCAGGCCTTGTGTCTCAAAAACAAAAGAAAAAACAAGCCAAACAAACAAGATGAAAAGCTTATTTAGCATTTAGTTTTACTTTTATATCCTTTTCACACATCTGATGTCAGGGCAGAACGGACCTATCTCCAAACATGCAGAAAATTGAGGTCACTAAGTAGCAAATGAATGGAAAATAAGAAAAATTAAGTCTTGTTTTGCCGTTCTGTTTTGTTGCATTGAGTTTCCCTCATCATCTGCCTCTTTTAGCAGAATTCTGCTTTGGCAATAACAATCCCAGAGAAACTCTGAGGAAACATGACAGAGCCAGAAAGGGATGCATGCACTGCATGGAAAGAAAGGAAATACCTAAATTGTATTTTATAGAAAACTTTCATAGTGCTTACCCCTTAACTTCTTTGAACTTACAGTATAAAATTTGGAATTTTATTGAATTATGTTTTATTTCTCATTTGAGTCCTTTAGTTCACAACAGCTTAAAAAAAGCTTCGGAAATGACACAAATTCAGGGATGCAGTAATAATGGCCAGATATTTGAAGCTGAGGCACTGTCCTACCAAGAGGCTTACTACTTCTTAAATGGCCCTGCTGCCCTCACTGGAAAATTAAGTAGAAAAGGTAACAATTGTAAATGTAAAAATCAAAAAAACCACCCCCAAAAACCTCAATAACCTCAAAAACACGCACACGGAAAACAGTCATGGAATATGCTTTTCACTAAGTACTCCAGACACATCACCTGCTTTCTGAGCTCAAACAAACTCAAAGCAGCAGTTACATTCAAGCTTGCAGAATTATGTGCAAAATTACTATTCCTCTATGCAGGGATGACACAGTTTGGCTTAACTGATGAAGTTATACTTCCTGCAGTCCAGCATACTCCCAACACGAGGACGGCTGACATATCTGTGAATTCATCACTAACTTCCAGTTTGAGGCATGACATTTAAAGAAAACAACTACCGATTTTGGTTTGCCTGAGAGACTTAAGTTGTAAATTGGGACAGTTCAAAAGCTGACTCAAGGGTCACTCAACCCATGGCTTCAGGGGCAGAGAAAATGGGACAATAAATCTTCAACTGTCCCAGGCCACCACACAGGCATGGTAAATATGCCTGCAAACTGGGAGAGGGAAACAATGAGCTCATGCACTAGCAGAAGAGAAAGTGTGACTGTAGAAGACTGCAGAGTACCCAAGACCTAGAGATTATCATCCCTGACTTTCAAAACAGGATAATTTTGTTTGAGGCCTGTACAGAGAAAGGAAGCTGAAAGTGACAATATTAAGTGTTCTGCAAACAGAGTTTCATCTCTGACTCATAACAAATTCAGAAAAAGATACTGGTGTATCTTATTTATAGAGGCACACTAATTGGAAGATAGATTTTGAGTGGGTTTGTGGATGGAATTGCTGAGGAGCCCAGGAAATGTATCCGATGCAAGGAACGTGGTAAAAGTAAGATATGCAATCTCTAAATTTTTGCTGAGCAAATACACAAAAAACTTTCTTCCTATTCTTCCTCCACCAAGAGTAATATTGCTAAAAACCTACATTTACTGGGGACCACTGAAATATAGAAGCAGGCACTTTTAGAAAAGGTTTTTCTGTGTTTTCCCCTGCAATTCAAACAGCAGACTACAACCAGGACTGAAATTCACATATAGAGTATTGGTGTCTCAGGGATGCTGACAAAGATCACTCTGTGAAATGGTAGTAAATTGGTTTCAAACATGTTAATGGGTAGAAGTTATATCCAGGACTAACGGTAGATCACAATTAGTGACATATATTTCAACCTTTGTTTGGAACTACTCGGTAATGTTCTGAAACCATAAATTCAGTATATCAACTTTCCCCCGATTCCTAGTTTCATGGTTACTCTCTATGTAGTCCACAGTGCTCTCCTAGTTTTGTTACTGCAAACCCCAGTACAACAGGGGGACCAGGAGGTCAGTGGGATGGTGCTACACAGCACCAAACTGAGAGTTTTGATCTGGGAATTGTTAGATGCCTCTGCAAATTACACCAACACAGCCAGGAAAAGCTATCCCGGCATATAGGATTAAGTGCAAAAGTACGCTTTGTATCAGTTTTGCACTCACATACACATAACTTGAACACTGTCTGTGATATGATGGGAAGATCTATCCCTTCTTGGTGAGTTTCAAAAAAGAAATGCAAAAAAACCATTAATCAGGATTTTATGGTTCAGCTACCAACTTCATCCTCAGTGGACAATTAATCACTGCTGCATCTGTTAACTTCTGCTCCAACACATGAAAGCAACAGCCAATTTGCTAACACATCCAGTGAACACCAAGCCTGTGGAGGGGTTTCCTTCAACATAACAAAAGCAGGTATTAAGGAGGTCCTTGTATGGTTTTCAGAAGCACCTCTGCTGGGCCATCCAGTCCCCAAACGGATACAAGAAGAGTTATTCCCTGCTCATCTCAGGTGGAAAATGCCCCATATCAGAGTGGTTTAAAAATAACCCAAAACAGCAGCAGGAAATGTCTTTGTGGTATTTCAAATTACTCAGCATCAAGTCCCCGCCTGCTGTCCCTTTTTTGGGGCAATAGCAGTCCCGTAATAATAAAAGCTACTTAAAACGCCATACCACTCCAGAACTGCGATACCTGCAAAGGTGTCCATAAGTGAATCTCCTTAGGCAAATGAAGCTGTCAAACAAAGAGTGAGATGAGAGCAAGAGTCACAAATAGATGCAACACGTTTACCTGTAATTAATAGATCATTTTCCAGTGTCCTTTAATTAGTTTCCTTTGATTTTTGTTAGATTTCAGTCAAAAAATAAATAATTTAGACTAATAGAAATTTTGACTAAGTGAGCCTCCACATAAAACACTGCACAAGGTATATGCAAGGCTAGTAAGCCCCTTTGCCTTAGGAAGATACTGTGACCATGAAAATATTATTTTACCTTCCCCATCATGACACAGCCACAAAAGGAAAAATACGTATAACTTTGGACAAAGGCAGCGCTTGATCGCCTTATGAAATGGGTTATTTCCCCACCCTACTTTGACAGTAGGGAGCTGCACTAAGTGACCCAGTGCCCATGTATTTTCCTGTCGCCAAGCTCGAGTAGCTTACTTGTTTTATTTTGAAATAAAAAGTTGCTGAATAAGTGTAACAAAGGACCCATCTGCAAAGGTCACAAGAAAGGTCTGGTTTCCAGCATTTCCCAGTTGCCCTAAGACTTTCAACTGTATAATTTTTTGTTTGAATTTCTGTGGTACAAAAATACAGAAAGTACAAGGAAGGAAGAAAAAGGATTCCTTGACTTGTTTTGTATGTTAGGTATTTTTAATTTTTGATTTCTCTGAACTGCTTTCATACACAAAAAAATCTACTACTAACACACAATATTCCTAAGACAAGGAAAACCGGTACGTGTGAGCCAAAGAGAGCTGCAGTTTCAGTTCCTTCCCTGTTCAGTGCCACACTTGCATGCTGGACCTAGGCTCCCTCGACAAGTACAGGGGACATATTTACTAACTCTGACTTTATTTGCAGACTTCCCATTTTAGCAAAACTAAGTGCAGAATTTACAGTGAAAACCATAGTTCCTATGAATATACACACAGTTTATTAAGTTTTAAGGAAACATTTAAAATAAAAATATAAAAGCAAAAAAAAAAATTCCCCAATCCACTCCAGCATAAGAAACTCATTTAATTAGACTCCTTAATTATTCATTATTCCTTTTCCTATGTTCAAATGACCATCTTTGTCGCATTCCCAAAGGATCCTCTCCATAATTAAGTCAGGGAATCATTAAAATCTCAACATGCTGCCTGAGTAAGATTTCAGCACTGTAAGCGTTCTGCACGCTCTATGCAGCAGTGACTTGACTTTTATATTAAAAAAAAAAATAAATGTAAAAAGCAGAATCATTAACAATCAATAACAAGAGGCAGAAGGTTATCAAATGCATACTTTTCAGGTGATATTTTTCTGATTTTCCCATAAGTAAATTCATGTATCAGTCATAAAAGCTACAAGTTTACATTTAAAACAATGGCATGTGACAATTCTCAGTTTTCTGAAAATAACAACCAATAGAGGGTCATTTTAAAAACAGAGATTTACATTTTATTTGGCCAAAAAAAAGGAAGTCTAGCTATTAAAATTTCAGTGCTAAAACCCTGCTGGAACAAACCCTTGGAGGAAGAAAGGTAACTACCAGAGACTGGTCAAAAGCAAAAAAAAAAAAAAATTCACTGCCACTACAAAAATTCAAAAATGTTGTTTATGCATAAATTTCACATAAAGCTATTAATGTCCACATGAGGCCAAGTTCTTTCTTGGCCTGGCAAGAGCAAGCTAGCGTATGAAAAAAGCCACTTTCCTGCATAACAATTATAATTATCACAGAATAGGTGCATTGATGTGGTGCCTGAAAACCCAGGAAATATTAGTGCCCTATTCAGAACAACATAGTAAGAGAGAATTCCTGCCCTGATCTGTTTGTAATCTAAATACCCAGTATATAGGGGATGAGGAGGAATGTATTACTCTTGCTTTAGAGAGGGGTAACTGCAAATTGGAGATGATGAGATTGGAGGGGGGTTGTTTTGTTTGTATTGTATGGCAAACTGAACATAAGTTAACAGAAGGCAAATATCATACTGGGGATGTAAAAACAGAAGTAACAGCCTTGAAGACACAGGAAAGAAATCTGTCTCCTACACAGCTTTGCTTGGGTCTCAGCTGGAACACTGTGTCCTATTTCAGGCACTAAATTTCTAGGAAAAAGTTGTCAGCTGGAGATGTGAAGAATTTATTGCTTTAACTCTGAAATCACTCTTCTTCATAAAACAATGCTGAATGCTTCTCTGAATCTGTGGTTAGTAATAAATAGCTTTGGACATGCATATTCACTCACACACACACACTTAGCAAAGACAAATACCAGTCAGCGCTGCAATCTTGCTCATTTGCCTGCCTCCCCAACCCACCCGGTTTTTCTCCTCCCCCCCCCCCCCAAGACAGGCAAACTCATATGGTTGGATGCAAACATGCGTAGGAACTAAAGGCGGTTCTTAAATTTTTTTTTTAATCTGTTTTCTTTCTGTTCTTGGGTTTTGTTTTATTTTAAAGTAGTTTGGGGAGGGGCTGGGAAGGAGGAAGGTTGCATGGAAGTTCTATTCAGAGATAAATGCATTGTTCCTCTTCTAAAGATAGCATAAATTCTACCTAAAATATTTGATGAACCTAAACTTTAAATAACCAATACTACACAGAACAGGAGATAAGAAAACAAACAAGAATCATCACCCTAGAACAGAAGTAGAATAGCTTAAAGGGTACTAAAATAGGTACATAACAAAGTGACCTCCATGCAGTTCATTCTTGGACATCTGAATTCCAGCCACTATAGTTT
>JAVKLA010000093.1:9154987-9170885 GCA_034782735.1 Sagittarius serpentarius | reverse complement strand
TCAACCCACGAGCTTTATTTTTTTTTTCCTGATTCTCTCCCCCATCCCACTGGGTGGGGGGGGGGGAGCGAGTGAGCGGCTGCGTGGTGCTGAGTTGCTGGCTGGGGTTAAACCACGACAGCAGGGAATAAAGTTATAGCAGGAGTATAAGTCAAGGCAGAGACATTAACAAATGCAGACAGCCTAGTGACTATCACTCTCTTATATGCATATGATAATGAAAAAAGGCTGACTGGACCCCATCCCTCTGGAGTATTTGACTTTTCAGGTCACCTGTTTGTCATGGTGGTGAAACTACTGCTCCTAGGATCAGAAATTGAACACTGGGGGTCTTAAAAAAAAAAGTGAAATGAAGTTCTCCCAAAGGACAAGTCCTTAATTTTCAAGGATATACCAAATGCCCATGCAAAGCCATTGTAGGAGCAGAGATTAGGTTTCAACATAGCCACTTGAGACCTGGCCCTAAGTTGAACATTTCTTCCCCTTTTGGGTCACACCATTTTTAGGACATGCTGTTTGCACTGGCAACTGTAAAGGGCTTGTATCATACCTGGCACAGACAAAGCCATAGGCAAATAGTCAAGGCCATGTAAGAAGGGAGAGGAGGCAGCAAAGGGAGTCAAGCATGTCAGAACGTGCCCTATGGGCATACTCGCTGAAGAACTACATTAACAAAATATTTCCAGTTGGTCCTGTAAATTAACCAAAAAATAAGGAAGTCAGTGTAATTTCTGAGTGAATCTGATAAAAAACCAAAACTCTTTTTACCATATAATATTCAAAAAGGCACACTAAGAATACAGTAAAATTACATATCATATCAACTTCCTTCTATCAATATAGATTTCAAGATACCTTTGATCAAAAGTGACTTTTCACTTTGATGGTTCACATTATTATGACATCTGGCTGGAATGGGTAGAGTTAAGTGTCTGTTGCTATTTTCATTAAAGACTATTTTATGCCTCAGTTACTCAAAAAACTGATTTCACTTTAAAACTAGACTTGGCAGGCAAATGCTGTGGCCAAACATGTGGGTTAATAGATTTGTCAAAATGAAAACCATCTAACAAACAAAAAAAAAAGAAAAGAAAAAAAGCTCACAACATCATCTGAAACTAAACCTATCCACAAAGTTTACTTTTAATCCAGCTATCACCTATTTAGAGAGATACAAACTGGTATTTATTAGCCAGTTTTACTGTCTCACTTGTACGTTATCCATCAGCAGCCCATTATTTTTCTTTAAAATGATAAACAGCCAGGCAGGTCTAGAAATCAGCATTGTTGTTCATGTAATAGTACAGGTAACCATCACATCCTTTGAAAACCATGTCCATAGGCTTTGGGATCGCTAGGACACTTCAGGTCCCCAGATCTGCCACTCCAGCCCAAGCGCTTTAAAGACTTAAAAACTTGTGCCAATCTGTGGCCACTGAATTGCCTGTGGAGCGCACCCTCCCGCTGCTTCCATGTAGCTGTAAGAAAGAAAGGGTGTGAAAAAGCCTTCCCTACACCATGTATAGCCCTGTCCAACCCATACAAATCCCCTTCTTGTTGCAGAGGAAAACTGCAAGCTCAGCTGCTTGGAGAAACTGAGATAAACGGCAAGTTGTTGAGAGGGAGGCTATGCCTGTGCAGCATCCTAGAGGGGGACACTTGCAGCTCCCTGTACGAGCAAGACTCAATAGGACATGCTGCTTGAGGACAACTTAATTTGACAGGTCAGCAATGAAGCTGTCAGCCAGGGAGCTGAAAGCAGGGACCATTCACACCAACACCACCCCCTCCCATGCTTCTCCCACAATCAAAGACAGCTGGAGAAGGCAACTCCATTCATGAATAAGATAAGGTCAGATGCCTTTTTTTCCATCTCTAGGTTAGACAGAAGTCAATGCTATTTAGACCCAGTTGAAGCCCAGAAAGTGACAGAGGTGTTTACAAGCTCTGGGAGCACCTGTACTTGCACTTCTAATTATTCAGGATTTCTTCTCCATATCACCATTCCTGCTATCCCAGGGACTCCTTTTCCACCTGCAAACAGGTGCAAGGGTCCATCCTTGTAATCCTGATGATCAAAGTGGTGCAGACTGTGAAGAAAAGAATTTGGCTCATTCCTCCTAATGATGGCCTAAAGCATAATCATCAGCTAGTGACACATGCATGGATCTGTCAGGAGAGCTGCACTAAGTATCAGCAGACTAGTCTAGCACAATTACACACAGCAGCTGAAGACATGGATGGGGTGAAACTGTAACACCAATAACAAAATTTTGATTGACTTCACTGGAATCAGGAGTCATGAGAAAGCCAAAATCAGCTGAAGGAGGCACAAGAATGGAAGTTTAGAAGAACGGGAGAAAACAAAAGGGTTTAAATCCATCCATCCATCCATCCATCCGTCCCACAACAATGGTTTCTGGGAAACTAAGCTGTAAGCACATGGAATGATGAATAGCATTTCCCGGACGAGTGGAAGCTGTAGTCAAGAGAAATTACCAAAATGATTCCCTGTGAAATATTTCATACCCATTGTGATTTCAGGGAATTTTAGAAATATTTTGAAAGTTAGTATTTTTGATGTACATTAAAAGAAACCAAGTAAAAAATTAGATTGTTAACTTAAATATTTGATCAGTAAAGTTCTGACACACACTGTGTAGTAGGGGAAAACGTGAAACTAGACAGTAACTATCTAAAGTCCCACCAGGTGCCTGAAGTTTAATTCTTAATTGTAAGTTTTCCTTCCAAAGGCAGAGAATAGAAATCCATCTCAGAGATGCACAGAGCCTTTTAAAATGATATATTTAACTGCATGACAAGCATTAATAGGAGTTACCCAGATAAATTCCAGCATATCTACTTCCAAAATATGTTACTTAACCTAGCTGAACCCACAATCTTTTTTTTCTTGAATTGCCAGCAAATTGAAATGAGGTTTAAAAAAAAATTACACAGCACAATGTGCAGAGACATGATTTTGGTGCACTACCATCTTGTGGACTATCTAGGAAAAACAATAAATGGAGTTTTACATATACAACCAAGTCACATTCAGAGTATATGCTAAACTGTGAAAAGAGCCCTAAAACTGCACTGGGTAAATATTACGTAGAACTAGGAATGGTTCATTGGTTTCTTATGGCTTCGCAGATTGCATCAAACCTCTTTTGGACAGTTCAGCACCAATGTGTGACGTCACCAGCCTTTCCTGGGAGAAAGCTCTCACTGAAACTGCAATATTATACAGAGCAGCTGCAGAAGATCCTTGAAGCACTGTGCTGGCTCCAGCTTCACCGCTGCACAATTCCAGGCTTTCACCTGTGCACACATGGGAGTTTCCCTTGTAGGCGTAGCTGTACCTTGTGGTGCGAAGGATAAAACCACTGCCGGGTACTCGATGCCAGTATTGGGGATTTGCTTAGGTTGGTTAAGATAGCAATGTCTTACAACACATTTTCATGTACATACATGTGAATGTATATATACATATGAATGTATATATGTAATATTTGTGAAAATGCATTTTTAAGACACTGTTCACTCGTCTGTGTGTATATACAAACATTGGTTTTGCGTGTGTGTGTGTGTATACACACACATATAAATTGTATTTGAAATACGATAAACAGCCTCTATCACTTCTGCAATTCATTGTTGCGGGTGTTACCGGTGCCTCTCTCAGTATAGTTAAACCTCCATGATGAATCATGCTTCTGCATCTCTCTTTCTCATAAGATGTTTCTTATGAGTATCCAGAAATATGCTAAAAAATTTCAAACTGTGGAGAATGACATGATCTTCGAACTTAACTCAGTGTAGTGAAACAAGCGTATGAAGAACAAACCCACATCAGACTTTTAGTTCTCTGCTTGGTTATATTGGTTATATTCAAAGTTTTCCTACTAATAGTGAATCGAAATACATGTTTTTAAAAAGGGCTAAGAACATCAAATACCTAATCATTGACACGATCTGCACATAGACAGCATATTTAAAAATGTATTATCATGCCAAAGCCTGGTTGTATTTCTGTAACATCAGTAATATTGTTAAAAATACAGCAGCATAAAGAGTGCAACTGCTTGTACTACTTTCGTTTAACTGCTATGTACAGTTACTTGGTAGTATTTGAAAAGTACTTTGGAAGGATACAGAATTAAACAAGACATTTCACTCTCTAGCTGCAAAAGATTAGTCACCAACAAAATCCAAAGATTTCACAGCAGCAATGCCAACTTAGAAGAGGGCAATTGCCAAAGCTCTTTAGGCATGCAGTGATTCAGTACAGCTCCTCTTTGGCCTTCACTGCCCAGCCCTCAGTAGAGCTGTTGGCCCACTCTCTGGGACAAGGCTACAAGGATCTCATTGCTACAGGAAAGCACAACTTAACTTTTGGTATTGATTTCACTGAGTCTGCCCCAACACAGCAAGGGCTGAGGCACGTTAATTAATACAGGTAAAACAAAGGCCAAACACATTCACGCTATTTTCTTAAAAACTGGCTATGTCCCTTTCTGCTGAAGGTTAAATTATGCTTCCTCATGGTTCATCTCTAACCAGCACCCCTCGCAAGGCCGTCATTCAGGATCGCTTCTAATATCTCACAGAAAGATGCAAACAAGTTATTGCAGGACTAGATGAATTTTGGTGAATGCTGCCAGTTGGCTCCTTCTGACCAAGACTAAATCTGAGATCGGAGCCCCCGCCTGCGAGGGCACACCACACACCCCACTCACTCTTTTGACAGGGCCCGGTGTTCCACGTAAACTGGCCACAGCCACTATCAACAACCTGCTCCCCACTCAGCAGCCTTAACAACCAGTCTCACATTCAGGGATACAACAGAGGTAACTCTTTATGTCTTTTCCCAGTGTCAAGGTGATATCCTAATACTTTATCCTTCCATGATGATTCCCAAATCCAAAACTTCCTTATTGTTCCAAGTGTCACTGTTCAGTCCCTCATCAATTTTTGAGAAATACTCTCTGGCTTCCCTCTCACTTCTTTTGTACAAAGTCCATTGCTAAATCTCCCTCATCCTACTTGCCATGATCAGATTATTCCCCTGAAACCTGCTACCCCCGCCCCATCCTTCCCCCAAGCCCAGTTTCAGGGGAAGGGGAGATACTATGCTTGAGAATGAGCAAAACCTCCAAACTGCCTACCTACATAACTTATATTAATCAATAAAGTACGACAGACCTTTTGTTGCAAATTTTATAAAGCTGGTGACCACAATATCTTAACCTATAGCTCTAGAAACACTCAGAATTGGTGCACATACAGTAGATTCACAAAAAACCCCAAAACGTTCTCCTTCAGAATCACATCACCTGTTGCAGTAGCACCATAGTTTCCTGTAGCTGTCAGACAGATGCCTTAAGCCACCAGGAATTACTTCAAGCAGAACAAATTCCAATTAAGAGTCTCTGAACAGAAAGAGGTGGGGTGGAGGTGCAACACCGTCCTTTATAGTTAGTATAAATCCACACAGCTTTTCTAGAGTTGCATCCTTTCAGACTTTCTAAAAAAAGAAAATCTTAAATAGGATAGTTTCAGTGCAAAAGACATGAGCATGACTTAAATGGGGTTGAAGCTAGCAGGAAAAAAAAAGTTGAAACCTTCATAAAGGAACATGATATTGCATCAACATAATGTCGTTAGCTTCTACACATCATATATAACAAGAAAAAAAACCCCACAATTAAAAATTTTATTTCAGAATAAATGACATTTAGATCACATTGTAGAAATGTTTCCCAATGCCAACACAGGAATGAAAAGCATACCTGGCAGCCCTTCCACAGCATGCAAAAATTCTCCTAGGATTATCATGTGTAACGAGCCGTCTGACAAGTCCTATAACTGATCAAATATTTACAGGGGTCACCACTTGTCACGAGGGTCTGCTATATATATAATATTTGTAGGAATCACCATTTGTTATTAAAGTACTGCTACAAATGCTAACACACAAATGTGGTTTTCTACTTTTAATGACATGCTGAACAGTAATAAGTGTTAAAGATCAGACTGAAATCACAGATCAAAATTTAGCACCACCTTATTGATTTTCAGAATAATTTCTGATGCCAGTTGGAAAATGCTTCAATTATTTAATTACTTTTTGGAAGAAGAAACTTTTAAGAAAACTTGAGGTATTGATATTGATAAGGGGAAAAATACAGCTTGACTCCTAAACCTTACCCAAGCCAGAAAAAACAATAGTAATCAACATCCACCAACAGTTGACTAACAGGATTGAACTGGAAAAAAAGAAAGCTCAAATCTACCTATTAATGAACGAGTGTCTACAGTACTTACAGATAAAGACCAGAAAAGATAACCTGCTCACCAGACTGAAAATCACAGACACGAAGACAATGAAAACAACCCGATTAACCTAGTCAGCCTGGTTTTCATCCAATTTGAGATTAAACTCCAGTTCTTGTTGGCAGGTTTATACCTGATCCAAAGTGGAATATGGAGATGGGTATTGGCAATGGAAGACAAATGCTGGGTGGCCCGTGGGAGCTTTCACTATTACTGGATGTCCTGGACCTGTTTTGTGAATCAACACAGCAGGACAAGCCAATTTCAAAGCACTGGTTTGCTCTTGCCCATGTTTACAGCACTACCAACTGGGAATATTGCACGGCACTTCATAAAAACAAAGTTTTATAGGGGTTTCTTTCTATCATGTATGTGGGTGGCTAAAAGATACCCTCTTTTAAAAGTAATTTTTCACAGCTCAGTGATTAGTGCAGAGTTAACAACACGTCTGCTTTCCTGAACCTGTTTCTGAATTCATAAAATTGAAGGCTGATTAGGGGCACCCTGAACTACCCATTACATGAGAGCTACTACAAATGAATGGGATGGCTTGTCCTGTAAGAAACCGTGTTACAACCAGCACCAAACGTAAGAGAGCCCAAGTATGTACGAGAAGCCCTTTTTCATTTCGGAAGCCTGTAGACACATGTACAGAGAGTAACTAAATTTGATTTAGCTGTAGAGATGTTGGGAAATGCCACTAGAATTTCAATTTATACCTAATGAGAAAATTACATACAAATTTTAGTTTGGGATTTGAACCAGGCTCCTGATTTGATTTCAGATTTTCACACTGTTCTGCTGAGCTCTGTTAATGGAAATGCCCTTGAACAACAGAAACAATTAACTGAAGTAGAATAAATTCATCTCAGTAGTTACTCTAATCCCTGCTATACTGACACAGCTACTTTAACATAGCACATAATGAAGGCAGCCTTGGAATTTTCTTAAAAGTAAGTGCTTCAATGAATTAAACAAAAGTAGTCTTTTTATTAAAATCTTAGATTTTTGGGGAAAAAAAAAGGTTTTGTTGTTTTGGGTTTTTTTTAAGTGAAAAGTACTTTCTATGCTGAACTTTCTGCCTTTTGCATCTTTTATGCATCTATATTTAACATAGACTATCAGTATTATGAGCTCCAGAGCACAGAAATTTTTAACCATTAACCACAAGCAAATACAGATGTGAAGATTCAACAGTTTTCAAAGAGCTCAGCTCCCCTGGTGTTCTGACATTCAGACAAAATAGTTCAAGTTTATATTTAAAGAACTGATGCATATTTGTAACGGTTTCCTTTTAGAAACATATTTAAGACATACCTTTGAGGGTTTTAATACTTAGACCTTTAAGGGTTTTAATCTTGAATATATCACGATGTCAACATTTGATTACGGATGTCCTGTAATATATTTCCATAACTTTTTAATGTAATAGCTGTCTTTAGAGAGAAGAAAATAATTGTTGGCTAGCTCAAGCAACAGTAACATAATACCCCAAAAAAGAAATGTGCTTGTTAGTAGACAACAAAATCAATAAAGGAAATAACTTTCATGTGAAAATTTCAATGCCTTTTAAAACTATTTTTATGAGATATTATCTCACTGTGTGAAAATACAAAATGTTCCATTGCCGATTAACATCTACTTCGAAACTCACGCAATTAATAATTAGGAAAGTATCCACGGGAAGTACATATGGCAAGCACATCCTGACGTCTGACAACTATTCCAGCCAGCACAACACACAGCCTCACTCACTGATGAAACCATCTCTCCATTTGAAGGAATATCAGCTCTCAGACGCTAGGGGAGAGGAATGGTCACCAGAGGGAAACCAGCAAAGATGAGCAGGGACAGCAGGAAGCAATACCAATGAATCAGCAGGTGACAAGCAAAGCAATATCAACGCACTGTCAGCATGCTGCAAGAAAGGTGGTGTTTCCAAGAAAAATCAAGACCATTTAAGGAGCTATGAGAGAGAAGAGTCTGGCTAAAACCTATGTTCTCGCTAAGCACCTAAAGCCAAAATACTGGCTGAATCATAGCTGCTTTGAATGGAGTCACCAACATTTTGTTCTGCTTTTGGTTTAGTTGTGTCTTTTAACAGTATGCTTGTATATGAACAGATGCATCTTCAACCTTCACCTGTAAGCCTTAATAGCAATCACATTTAATTCATTACTGACTTCTTATGAGTATTTCAGTGGAAATATCATTAGAGTAGAATTGTAGCAGTAAGCTTGCAGATAGCGTAAGTTCAGAGAGGAAGCTGTGCATTTCTAATGCACGCATATAACTCAAACATGGCTTGTTTCCCTACAGGAAAAATCAGTATTGCTTATAGCACACTTGACACACTGTCACATTACACCATTCAAACATACAGGGTTTTATTAACAATATGCCTAACAAGAAGTAAGTTCTTTTTAGCAGTAACCAAAAGCATGACATGACACATTGACAAGTAATGTGACAGCTCCTTTCTAATCAAGTGTGCTCAACATAAATAGCGATTCACTGTGTCTGACACTCAGTGACAGGCTAAGTCGTCCTTAACAGTAAAGGCAATGCTCTAAGAATTTCATCAATACATTTAAAAAATAACTAATGCTCTATTTCCATCAAAGCTTGCCTATTCTATTACATGAAATCTGTATTTCTCTCATGCCACGCTACAGTTCAAAAGCTGCCTTGATCCTCTGGTACGCGTACAATCTGTCACTAGAGGGTGCAGTTGTTCTGTTTCTTAAACTGAAATTATTTACAAATAATAAAATGCTACTGTATGACTAAGCTCTTTCAATGATTTTGTTGAGCCGCATATGTACTGCATTTTTAATTTCATTCAGAGGAATTATTTTAATTCACGCTCTCCAAATAACTAAACTGGGAGACAACACACTTTCTCTCCAGCAAGACTACCTTAGTCTAGATTCAAGCTGATTTTAATACTCTTGACTTTATACAGAGTGACAACCAAACAATTGCAAAAGCAAAGTCCCACTACAGGATTTACCAAATTAGCCAGGCTCAGTCATTAGGTTGTTGCTGTTCGCATGCTCGTTTTCACAGCAGTTGTATAAATTCCTTTCTATTCATTATTTCCATTGTTTTCCCTTGAAAAAAGAAGTGATGTTTTAATAGTAGTCTGGCTTTAGCTCCAGATCTGAAAACTGCCTCCATTGAAGTGAATGTCAGAGCAGGCAGCAAACACGGACAACTGCGTAGAGTTAAAGATGGATAGAAGCAGCATTCCTTCTCATTTCTCTGCCTGGAAAACCAAACAGATGAGTTCACACCATCCGTCCTTTATCAGGACGGATTGCAAATCATTGGAGAACCAAACCACTGACAAGTTTGGGGTGGTGGCAGCAGCTGTGCGCTGAGAGCAGGCTTAATACCCCAGGGCTGCAGGAACACAGAAGGGGAAGGTTGGTTGCTCTCCAGGCAGCACAAGGTCATGGACTGTCCAGCAGCTTTGCACCAGGGTTTGTAAATGGCCCTCCCAAACTCCTGTTCTGAGAGGAGAAGGCAGGAGCCTCCACATCCTTCCTCAGAAGGAAAAGAAGGAGGGAAACTTCTGCTAACATCTCCATCAGATGAACATCTGTCTGGAAGAACAGCCCCAGGGCAGGGAGAGACAGCAGGTTGCACAGCAGGTAGGCAGAGATACATCCCATCTGAAGCTAAGGAACAGGTTAAAGTGGTCATATGCGCAACCTGTTTTTATCAGTCTTTCACTGGAGCTGTATTGGCAGAATTAATACAGGAGCAACGCTGTTCAGTGCAATCACAAAATATCATGCAGGCTGCATCATAGATCATGCCAAATTTAACACCTTACCCTGCAGCTCAGCAAGAACCAGACCCTGAAGCCCCTCACTGCAGCAAGTATCCAGCCTTCCAAGGGAAGGCCACAGGCTTCCAGTTTTGGCATACCCTCCATGCCATCACCTCACTCTCTGTATACTACCCAGCCACGATGGAATGCAGACAATGGTGCACATAACAGATGAAAAGTGAACACTTTAGATACCCAGATTTAGAAATACTCTTCTTTTAGAGAAGAGTTGCCAAATTAACATCAGTAAAACTAGCCACAGTATTTTATAAAACAAAACTTCATTTCCTCTACTCCCTGAAAAAATGAGGTTGGAAGGTCTAGATTCTTATCTGCAACAGAATACATTATCAAACTGCAGTTGATAGTTTTCTATACAGTTATTTTTCTATTATTTTGTGGGAAATCTCTCAATTCTTTCGTAAAGCCATCCACAAGAATCAAGTCAAAATTGCCTCTTTCAAAATACACATTTTCCTCACTAGTACATTCATAACTTCTCTGAAAACGGAGAAACTATTCCCAGCAGCCATCTACAATTAATATGTTCAGGAAGCTCGCACAGCATCTAAACCTACAACTAATTTTATCCATTTGACAGACAGGGGTTCCCCCCACCCCGCCATAGGGATCTGCAGATTAACAGAAATCAGGCAGACCTTACGCTAAAGACAGTTCCGACCATCCCTCAGATCAGTTTAGTAACATCCAAATTATTTTCCACTTGTGTTAAACACAGATAGGGGTGCACATGCCAGCACCGTAACACACAGCTGAGGAAGAGCACAGGGCTTGTCTACTGACATCCTCAAGGTAAACCATGAGGGCTGCCCTTGGCCCACTGCCCTGAGAAAGACAAGTCCAGGTTTAGGGTTAGGATTGGGGCTTAGCTTCTGAGAACAAGGCATGTGGGATGTACAGCAAGAGGCGCTTGGGAGCAGCCAAATATCAGCATGGGCTGTGACTGACATCATTCCACATGCCTGGGGTGATCAGTGTCCCACCGCCAAGGGAAAGGGCGAGGCAAGGCAGCTTTTACGTTGGGGACAGCAAGGTCCACCTGCATCAGAAATTTTTAACTGTTTGCTTCTGAGTCTCATTTCCCTCCTGCGCTAAGTGTGGACAGTGCAGTACTGCTGTTAGGATAGACACGTGGCCTATCGAAACGCATAAACTAAGTTCGGCTACCTTATTTACACTGTTGGCAAGGAGAGTGAGCGCTCAAGCAGCCTGAACAGCACCCCAAGGCTAGAAATGAGGGAGAACTCCCAGCTACAAGCCCTAGCAAACTCAGCAGCAAAGGCAAACTAGCATGTGGTGCTTCCAGGAGACCCACAACATAGACACTGCAAAAATAGTGGGGGATCTGAAGCGTAAAAGTCCATGAGACATAAGTATTTCTGAAAATTTTAATCCACAGAATCTTCTTCGTATTCAACAGGACTTACACAAAACCAACCATAAGACCTTACTGTGGCCTTTATCTAGTTAAAGGGGGCTTATAAGAAAGATGGGGACAGACTTTTTAGTAAGGCCTGTTGCAGTAGGACAAGGGGTAATGGTTTTAAACTAAAAGAAGGTAGATTTAGACTAGATATAAAGGAAAAAATTTTTTACAATGAGGGCGGTGAAACACTGGAACAGGTTGCCCAGAGAAGCGGTAGAAGCCCCATCCCTGGGAACATTCAAGGCCAGGCTGGACGGGGCTCTGAGCAACCTGATCTAGTTGAAGGTGCCCCTGCTCATTGCAGGGGGGTTGGACTAGATGACCTTTAAAGGTCCCTTCCAATCCAAACTATTCTATGCTTCTATGACAACACAGTTCTAAAAAAGCAGAAATGCTCCTAAGAACATCTATATGGATGCAGTACCCAAAGGCTGCAACACAGCCCTGGGGAGCAGGGATGAAAGAGGAAGAGGGAATATTCTCAGTTATTTTGGGGGCAGAAAGGGGAAGAAAAAGCAGATTATTTCAATTAAAAGTAGAGTCCCCATATCTGAAAGCAGAGTATTGGCTGTGGGGTTCTTTCTGATACAAGATCCAATCCATTATTATGATGGCCGGTAAAACGAAAGTAATTTTTTTTTGGTTTGTTCCTTAACCTGGTTAAAATTTGCTTTAACACTTCACCTTGTAAGCTTGCCAAACTGCTGCAATGTTACTCTCAATCATGTTACTTTCCACCATTTATTCAGTTAAGTGTTTTGAGATACAATTACAATGCATCAAGCCCTATCTGAAGGCATGAGAGCCTGTTAAGAGGATCCATCAGGTAGCTACAATAAACAGCAATATTCAGTATGTTTGGTTTGAACTATATAAAAAAAGATAAACTTTCACTGTTACTTCTATATAGAATAAGAGTTAGCTAAAAAAGCAACTAAGACTTCAAGAGGAAAAAAAGAGGGAAGAAAACATATATGTGTATTTAAAAAATTTGTATATATAAACCCCAGCATAAAGAACAATTAATGGCAATATGTCAAGTGGGAATATTTTTAGAGCTCTGTGCAAATTATTCCTATCTAGAATTATTATAGTTGTCAATTTCAGCAAACTGTCATTTTCCAGCAGCATTTAATAGTTAATGTAGTCTATAAAATTCTTCATACAAGAGGTTGTTAATGACTGAGGAAACTGGCAATCCACTGAGATTATATGACAAGCCTCACTAACCCATAAACACCTGGTTATTAAGGCATATCCATTAGGTGTGGGTGGGTTTTTTTCGGAAATGTCACTGGCTTTTGATGAAACAGCTATTGAGAAAAGCATCTGGCAACGCAAAAAGAGAAGCCAATTAATGGGCTTCATCTATTTTTTATTTTTTAGCTTGTCCTGGATAAGAATATGTGTTTGAATGTTATATGTATGTAGTAATCTAGGCTTGCAAATTATACCTGACATTTTTCAAAAATGTTAAAGGGGCATCTACAAAACCCACTATCAGTGGTTATAATGTCTGGAAAGCCTATCAGAAATTTCTTTTTTAAAAGTTACAGAACTCCTTTTAAATACACGGCAGAAAGAGAAAAAGTGAACTGAGAAAAACCTGGAAGCCAGTTCCAGAAACTGGCGTAGATGAAAATGACTTTTTTTATCATGTTCAACTTCATTTAATATTTCTTCCTACAAAGCAGTAGAGATTAAAACAGCTGATCAATATTGCAGATAAAAAACCAATAAGGAATAATCAGCATTTGAGTGAGCACAGCTAAAAGAAATTGTGAGAAAACAAGAAACTCAGCAGACTGAAATATGGAAAACATTGTTAGTTAAATATAAATATTGTCAAGAGCTGTTAAGAAGCAAGACAGAAACGATTCATGTTCCTCTACAAAAAATGCAGAAAGTCAGTTTCTACTGCTTTATTTTCTTTTTAAAGGCTGGCTATGCTGCAATGAAAGCTTTCTTTTTTTCTTAAAGTGTCAGAGAGGAAAGCTGAGTGCAATCATCAGGTTCACAAGATGTTCGCGACATGGTTTCTGCCTTCAGAGGACAGCCATAAGGGCTGGTCTCTGGCCTCCTGGGCTTTGCTGTAGTGTGGGAGCCAAATGTTTGAGGGGACAGGTGGCAAGAAGAATTAACACTAGCTTCATTCAAGAGCAAAGTCTATTCATCTGCCTTCCAAGCAGCACCCTCGATAAACAAGGATCTAAGCCACAAGCATAACTGAAAGACAAAACATTTAAAATTCTTAAGGTTATATCTTTATAACTAAAGTGTCCCCCTCATAAAAAAAAACCATTTGATTAAAAACACAAAACCTGCAGTATTTGATGTGTTGTTCCCAAAGTAAGCCACTGCAAGCACAATCAAACATTAAAAGTAGAAAACCCCAGGAAAACAAGAGAGAAACATGGATAAATCAGCCCCAACATTAAATACAAGATAGCTTGCAGAACATGAGAAATTACACAGAAAAGGCTGTAAAAATCCAGGGGGAGGGGAATCATTTCTACAACCACAAGCAGTGGAATAGTTGCACAACATTTTTAGAACCTTTAACTACAAATGACAGAAAGAGGCTGATAACCCATCTTCACGTTCATTTTGGGGGATTTTCACAAATGTTGTCTCTTGATATTTATATCTGTAAATATGTTCAACTTTATATTGAGCAGGATTAAAACAAACCTGTCGTTTCACACCCCTGATTCTCAAGAAAGGCATTACAAGCTTACAATAGCAGCCAGAAGATGTTTCAGAGATTCTTAACAGATTAAGCATCTGGAACCCTACAGTCAGAGTTTACACAGACATCTATTCTGAACTTATTAGCAAGAAAGGGGAGGGGAAAGAGTGCGCATGGCACCTAAGGGCAACTAATAAACAGCAGCGAGATGCAGTTGAATTTGTTCATCGCTTTCCAAACAGAGAGGTCACAGGCTAAGCTGAGAAAAGAAAAAAAGCTACAAAATAGATGACTGAATGCAATCATGGGCTTTGACTTTCCTTCTAGGACTTAAAATTGAAGATCTAGATTTCTATCCCCCATCTCTGTTTGCAAAGCAGGCTGTGTCGCAGTTCATTGCATTAAAATGGTGAGAAGCTGGAAATAACCCAAGACAGAACAGAGATGAATCAAGAATTTGTGTCCACTCCTGAAGAGACTCACTTGCTCTGCAAGTAGCTCAAAACAAAACAAGCATGTTTTACAGCCTGTTGGTTTGCTCTACTTGGGATTCATGAGACTGGAACGCTGAAAAATATGAACAGAACTTTTAAAAACCTGTTGGTTCTCTAAAGCATTGTACGACTATTTTATGGACTGTGAGTTAACAGGTCATCATACACAAGTCAAGTCTGAACAGTGATCATGCAAAAGTTTGTTTTGGACAACAAGGGTCAGTATGATTGAAAAATAAAAATCCTTGGAAAAAATGGTAGATTTAATACCTAAGCCATATCTCTTTCCTCAGAAAAAATGCTCTGATATTGATACAGGACAATCAAATGCAAAACAAACTATTCAGACTAAAAGATCAGCTAAAAACCTGGATTGTCATAGTTGAGGAGAACTTCCGCGTTTCTATACCAGTGTTTTTATTTATTAACTTCAGCTACAGATAGCCAGACATAACAGCTAAAGGCATCTCATTGTTACAGAGCACGTATATAGGTAGCCTGCACAAGGGAACAAAGTTGTTGTATACAGATTTTCTTAAAATGATTCTATCACTCTTCACCTCTGGACATTGTCACATATTTCAATCGCTAACAGGTTTCTGCATACTGATATTCTTTATTTTTCTGTAGTAACAGTCACACAGAGCTTTTCTTTAGTAATAGTAGAAAATAATCCTCTTTTTGATAAATAATAATGACTGTTTGCTACACAGAGCACAGGCATCAGACTGCATGCTGCAAAAATCTCTGTTGTTGATATCTTCACCAGAAAGGAGTAGCTGCAGGGTCTGAAATGACTGCCAGACTTGCTGATGTCCGGACAGGAACAAAGCATAATATAAATAAGTAACTGCCTGAACAATAGTTTGACAAGTGAAATAAGTCTGACAGTCATTCTGGGATAATGTGACATTGGAAGGAGAACAGCGCCCATGCTTATTAGCTGGCTGTTTTAACCCAAAGGATGTCGAGACGGTATCGGCATGCACTCTAATAGCCAGCCTTCCAGTAGCCTGGGTGTCCTGGTTTCGGCTGGGACAGAGTTAATTGTCTTCCTAGTAGCTGGTACAGCGCTGTGTTTTCAGTTCAGTATG
>JAVKLA010000093.1:9142127-9154887 GCA_034782735.1 Sagittarius serpentarius | reverse complement strand
TGTTCTATTAAACTGTTCTTATCTCAACCCACGAGTTTTACTTTATTTTTTCCGATTCTCTCCCCCATCCCACTGGGGGTGGGGGGGGAGTGAGTGAGCGGCTGCGTGGTGCCGAGTTGCTGGCTGGGGTTAAACCACGACACTGGGTAACAGCCATTCGATTTTAGATACAAAAATGCCACCAATACCAAATAGCGGTGCTTGAACACCAAAATCTGCTTTGGTGTAATACATAATAGCATTCATACCATTCTGTAGTACATATACTACCATACCATTCTGCTTCTGAACTTTCATGAACACTGGTTTATGCAGGGTTTTTTTGTGTGAGACACCACATGAGAACACTATTCAATACTTTGAGTTCTGTGTAATTAAACAATTACAAGTATTTCAGGTGCACACCCATTGATGCATTTGTTTTCTTTTTTTCTGATTGCCTATGAGGAAGGGACTCCTTGATCCAGCTGGAAGGCTTTCTGCTGGTCACATTTTGAAGCCTGGTGTTTTGGATTGGTGTTTTTGCCCTGGAAGTTCGCTAACCCTCCTCAATCTGCTTGCAAGCAAGCTCCACCAGCTGTGACTGACTGCCTAGGGCTTAAGCTCCAGGGTCCCAGAGGACTGAAGAAGACATTTCCCTTTGAGCTCTGCTTTTGTGGTTTGGAATTGTTGCATTTCTTATCCCCACCTCAGTCTCCCAGTTAGCAAATTCCTTGTGGGAGAGAAGTCCTGTGCTCCTGGCTGATCTAAATAACCTATGCAAGATGGGCAAGTGTCTTGCAACATTTTTTTGTTCTAGCTAGGACTACAGCCAAAGCTGCATTTTGTAACTATGAATTAATTACTACAGTTCTTGCCAGGACAGATTGCTAAAAATATTATTCTCACCACCGTCCCTCTTTGTATTGTAAGTATTAAAAGACATGCAAAAGAGCTGAACTGTAGGTGCCGTCTGGTACAACACATTTTTTCCGCTTAATTTTCATTCAGTTTTTATCTGTAGATTGGCCCAGAGCTACAGTTTTTCTTTCTTTTCCTTTTAACCATAAGTCATCATCCCAAGACCAATAGCATCAATCACATAGCATGTTTCGGTGCTCTGCCATACTGTTTTCATGGGAATGAATCATCCACAAGAAGGCAGCAGAAAGCAAAAATGGAAAAAAAAGGCCAGCAGCACTTACATTCCGGAGATGCACAGTTGCTGTGATACAGTGATAGCTAAAGTAAAAATTTAAACAGTGCGTGGAAAAAACTTTAACAATCTTTGGTTTATTATGAGAATATACACAATAATTATGGTGAAGTATCAAATATCTACCCAAAACTACAAGAATGGGTGTAATCATCAACACTTGCAAACATTAAATTTAAACAAATTGAGACAAGCTGGATATAGCTTTAACTGGAGATACCCTATTGGTAGTTGAGCAGTGCTCTTCCGTTCAAGCCCGCTGATGGAGTCGAGTAGTTTAAGTGGATCAATATAGATAAATGGTCTAAACCCAAAACAATCATAGAAAGTACTGTTTTCTCATCATTCCAATTGGGCTGAAAGAATATGTGCCTCAAATGGCATCCACCCAAACATCAACATTCTCAACACGCTTATAAACAAATAAATGGGAATTATATCAGAGTAAAAAATGCAACATTTTCACCAGAACCACTGCTCCACTCTCCCTGATTTTTGTAGCACTTCTTCCACACTTCAGAAAAACTAACAAAAACAGGATGCATCTTCCCTTTGTTATCCAAGGTCCCTTTGCTATCAGGCAAGACGCAAAACTGGGATCCTGTCTGCTGATGATTAGCAAGAAAAAAACCCACAAAGAAACAGACACATCTGTCAGGACAGGATTTGTAACCAACACTCCTTGTCAATTTGAGAAACAACTCTGTAAAGGGACAGCAATCCAACGACTGGATCAGAACAAACGGTGTTATGAGTACAGAAAATTTTTGTTATTGCTGTGGTTGGGGTCTAGGGAGAAGGCTATGAGCAATGAGGCTACCAGTGCCAATGCAGAAATGTGTTTACAATATGTAATGCTTTAAGATTTCTGAACCTCAAGCCCAATTGCCCCCTACATAACCTTATCATACCGACAAAGCTGGGCAGACAAATAAGACTGCCTTGGAGTAAGTCTGTTTTTCACATGCAATCATCAACTTGAAAGCCCTGCTAATAACCGGGAAAGAGGAGAATTACTATTGGTATAAAGCAGATGAACTGCAGTACAGGAGCATTGTGGGTGGCTAGGGTGGAGCCTGCACCCTTTCAACAGCAGCAAACCCATAAAAATGTACATGCACGAGGCAGGGACTGTAATCCAGCCATGCAAAAATAGTGTGGCTTAGCAGCCGAGGAGACGACCACTGGCCTTCCCAGCTGTGTGCTGCGGGCAGGAGGCGCGTGGCAGAAGCTGTTGCACACATCTGTGGTCAGCACTGGCTCGAGAAGAGCGTCCTTGCTTGTACAACGCTATTCACAGTTAATTTGCCACCAGGCTGCTTTTCAATAAAGAGTATTTGTTACAGCTTTTTCAAACAGGTAGACTGACTGTTTCCTCCGCGCAGTGAAACCTCTGGTTAATACACAGCCAGCACAGGAGGATACTGGCTGCTCACAACTGGTCCCCAGTCAGCACAGTAAGGCAGGCATGGCAAAAAAACTCCATACTCAACCAATGAGTTCTACTCCATTTTATAGGCTGTGGGATTGGGGGGGGGGGGGTTGGTTGGTTGGTTTTGTTGGGGGGAGGGGGGTGGTGTTTTGTTGTGGGGTAATGTTGAAAGACAGGAAGGAAAAGGGAAACAAGAAGAGTGAAAAGACAGCATTTATCAGCATTTGACCCATACCTCCAAGGATGGTTCAACCACATGCTTGCAAAGAGCACGGCAGGGAATTGCCCTCAGTATTGGACTGACAAGAGAGCTGCTTTGAAGTGGTTACTGAGAACAGCAAAAAATTGATCTCAGGTTTTTGCTAATACAATGTAAAATAAAAACAGCCAACTGCAATTTTAAATGATGTTTAAAATGCTACAGAGCCTATGGTTCAGAATTTGTGTAAATAACTTACATCTTCATTGATTTCAGCCTCTCCTACAGGTTTTGAAGAAATAAAAAAAATCATGCCATACATTTTCTGTCCACAGGGGGGCAAAAATGGGTCACTAGGAAAAAATCCTTACGTTTTTAAACAAGTATGTAATTGTATGCAGCTTTTCTCCTCCCTATTTTACTTCCTTATCTCTAGTCAGGACAATATATTATCCAATTTTCCAAATTACCCTTGGCTCTTTTATATTCCATATAACATTATGATAATATTCTCATCAAGCCACTTCAACTAATTCAAGTGTTCTTTTTCTTTACTCCTCACAATGCTATTTCTTCCTCTTTTGTCCGTTTCTATAACTTCCATGAACTAATAGTTCATGGATAAAGAGCAAAAAGGGGATCCTGAAGCTGTCTTTGAAGTGCTTTAGCAACAAGATCTGTTTATTGAAGGCTTTAATAACCCCGCAACAGTACAACACAACCTAAATATATACATCATTTTTTGGCAGAGCTTGCAAAAATATACTGGACTTACTTATATTGCTACATATCCCAAGATCCAGTTCAATAAATTTCATGTTACATTTACAGAGTTTAAAGACTGCGAATAATACTTCTCCCTGAGTATCTGCTTCTAGCAGATGTTAAAATTTTATTTTTTTTTTAAAGATTAGCCTACCCAGGTTTAATCACACACGTATAGCTGCACAGAAAATAAAAAGGTTAGTTTCAGAGTTAGAACTGATTGACTAGGGTTTCTGTCCACTAACCACTTAAAGAAATGAAAGAAGCTTCTCAAGAACATATTTACTAAGCATTCCTTAAAAATTACTAAAACCTTGCTGCTGATGCGAAGATAAAGAACCAAAAGTAGGCTGAATTTCAAGCCATTCATGTTTTTCATTGTGCAGTGCTACCCGAAGCTCACACTGTATTACACAGAACTAGGTACAATATGTTAACATTTCACAATGTTGTGGGCTTTAACAAAGGATGCTGTCCGAAGATCTCAAAGCATAAAACATATTGCAAAGCTAAATGAAGAGCACAAAAATCCTGACTAGACAAATAGCAGCTTGCCTATTCACAGATGAAAATAACAACGCACTGAAAGCCACTTGCTGAAAAGAAAACAGTCAACCTCTGACAACAGATAGAGGAACTCCGATCTCTTCCTACAGAACCATACTTTTCATTTCAGGAAAGAAAGAGGAGATAGCCAGAGGTGAACTTGTTTGCAAGCTAGGACCTATTTATGAGTGGGTAATAACAGAGTATGAGACTAAGGGTGCATTATTTATGACTGGTTTGAGAATTACAGCAAAGTAAATCTGAAGAAAGGGAAGAGAACATTCCTTTCCCACAAGACAGTGACCTTAGTATTCAAAACCCTTATTACTTCTAAAAGGCTGCACCAACTGCTTGACCACTTCACCAGGTGCTAAAATGGTATCCAGCCCAAAAGTTGAGCAACAGCCCTAAAATTAGGCACGCTACTTTGCAGTTGGAGCAGAAAGACTGGAATTCAAACTCAGAAAAACAGCTGAATTACTATTCTACCATGAGTTCTTATCCACACACGGAACCAATCTGTATCATCAGTGACTGTCTACAACTCAAAAGCCCTTCCTCTGACTAACCTTGGCCACTCTCTGGACAAGCAAGTCCTTCTGGGTTGACAACATCTACGTTCCCTGGGATATTTGTGGAGCTACCAGGAATTCAGCAGCAAGGGCTTTAAGACAAAACTAGCCACAGCCAAGCCCACGAATCCCCATTATACAGATCTCCAAACCAGGACAGCTGAGAGCACAGTTGTCTTTGGTGGTACTAAAAAGCCAAACAAGAGTTGAGGCATTTCATAAGACTGAGTTTTAAACACATCTGCAGTCACTATTAATCCAGCCAGTAATATTTCACTGTGTTGTGGCTCACAATGAAACATGAAGATGCATTATCCTAATCATCATCTCGGTAAACTACAGTGTATACTGCTGCATCTTGTCAATTTACATTATTTTCACTGACATTTCTGGTTAGCAAAAAGAAGTCTTCAGGCAAAAAAGCACACTCACAGAAACATTGGTTATAACAAACATGTGGCCGTTCTCCCTGAAGACCTAGCACTATCTAACCATTATATTTGTTCATGGCATCTTTTCTCTGAATTTGCTTGCAGGAAAAGACCTTGATCTTCATAGTGACTTCTCCGATCAAGTTGGATCTAGATCATTTTTACATGATGTGTAATCACTAATTTTGATGGATTATTCAGTATCTATTTTCAGCAAATTTCTTTATATGCAAAAGCAAATGCACTCATCTGAAAGGTATCCTGCAGCTTTTTGACTGTCCGTTGCAATGCTTAGTAGCAATAAGATTTAGCACTAGCAGAATAACAGCACGTCAGTTGTAAAGCTCAAAGCAAACATAATTGAGACATCAAGATGAGAGATCAACACGGGCTCACCTTAAACATGAAAATTCTTTCAATTCCCATAAAAATACTGATATTTTGAAGTACAACTGAAAAAAAAGAAAAGCACTTAAACCTACAAGACTAGATCAAATCTCTTCTCTGCACTCAAGCCACAAAACGGTAGCAGCTGTTCTGTGAAACCTAGGCCTGTAAAGTGTTACTCACATACAGCATTTCGTGTGGATTCTGCACTTGGAAATCAGTGGGACTTCCACACACCCTTAAGGCTTCACAGGAGTAAAGTCTACAGGGAATATAAAGCGTGTTTTCCAAGAAACATATATATCAAATCACAGGCATCAGCCACCAGACTTGGTCACTCAGGCTTCCTCCTCCTCCTCCACTGCTCTATCCACATTTAACTCACCTGCACGGCAAAGAATTGGGGTGTCAGAGCAGCAGAGAGGCTCTGCATGGGTTCCCCTCCAGGACGCACCCTTCCCTGCAACCCCACGCTCACTGCATTCTCACAGTAGGAAAAGAAAAAGGGTAAGAGAATCAAGAGGAAAAGAAAAGAGTAAGAGGTCAGAGACAAGTCCAGCCCAGCTAAAGAGCCAGTCAGCACAGCAAAACAATACAGTACAGAAGCTCTATACATGATGTTCACAATTTTGTACCGTATTTGTGATCCCACAAAATAAGACCTGAGTCTGGTGAGAACCAAGTCACAGGCAAATGGGAGGCTAAAAATCAAAGCATTTCACAGCTACTTGATGACTACAAGAACTATAGCAAATTCTCGTTCATTCAAGACAGTATGTCATTTCATTCTGCTGTTGCCAATCAAGCTTAACGGCTGGATGTCTTATTAATGCAGGTTCTTAAGCTGTAAGTTTTCTGTGGTTGGACTTCCACATTTTTTAAAAACAGAAACGGAAAAATACTTTGTCTATGCACATAGCACCATTTTTCAGCTTGTGGTCCCCAAAGCCTGAACTATTTTTAAGGGGGCAGAGAAAAGGAACAAGGAAAGCACATTCTCTCTATAGGGTACTCACCTTCAGTGACAAAACAGGGTATAGATTAAGAACCTAGTTCATACCCACACAAAGAGAAAAGTCTTCTATGTCATTTGGATTCCTTATCCGACACAGGCTATACATACTGAGAGCACCAAACAAAGCAGTCCAAGAGCTAGAGTATTCCCAGTCAGGCATTGTGAGCTCAAGCCTTCTAAGCAGGACAGACTACACCCTTAAAAACGTACCAGGAAAGAGGGAGAAGACAGAAGCATGGCATCCGACATCCACAGTTAAAGTTACCCCTTTGCAAATCAAATACCAGTTTCAGAATGAACTGAGCTGCCATTCTCTTTTCCTGTCTAAACATCCCTTATCTTGGAAAGCAAAGTACAATCAGAAGGGATGATAGGTTTCCTTGGTGCAGAAGCCAAACGCAGCCCTGCAGTCGCTAAGCTCATGCTCTGTGCAGTACCTATAAGAGCACTTGGGCAGAAGTGGCAGAGGCTCACCAGGAAGCTGGGCATTACGAACACAAGTTGCAAGATAATACAATAGCACCCTGTTCCACCTCTTAGTGACAGCATTTTTTTTAATTTTCCTTCTGTAAAATCCATCAATATTTTCCTAAACAAGACATGATATTGTCTTTCACCCTACACTCGACATTTCATTCGTTTAATCTGAAGCCACTGGCACAGAGGAAAAATCATGCTTAAGGCCACTACAGTACATTATGTTTGTTTCTTCAATCTCTGTGCAGCTGCTGAATATAGAATCACAGAATGGTTTGGGTTGGAAGGGAGCTTCAAGATCACCTTGTTCCAACCCCCCTGCCATGGGCAGGGACACCTTCCACTAGACCAGCTCGCTCAAAGCCCCATCCAGCCTGGCCTTGAACACTCCCAGGGAGGGGGCACCCACAGCCTCTCTGGGCAACCTGTCCCAGTGCCTCCCACCCTCACAGTGAAGAATTTCTGCCTTACTTACTAAATCTACCCTCTGTCAGTTTAAAGCCATTACGCCTGGTCCTATCACTACACACCCCAGTAAAAAGTCCCTCTCTGGCTTTATTATAGGCCTCCTTTAGGTACTGGAAGGCTGTTACAAGGTCTCCCCTGAGCCTTCTCTTCTCCAGGCTGAGCAACCCCAACTCTCCCAGCCTGTCTTCACAGGGGAGGTGCTCCAGCCCCCGAACATCTTCGTGGCCCTCGTCCATGTCTTTCTTGTACTGAGGACTCCAGAGCTGAATACAGTACTGCAGGTGGGGTCTCACCAGAGCAGAGTAGAGGGGGAAGAATCGCCTCTCTCAGCCTGCTGGCCACACTTCTTTTGATGCAGCCCAGGATAGAGCTGGCTTTCTGGGCTGCAAATGCATGTGGCTGGGTCACGTTTTTCTTCTCGTCAACCAACAGCCCCAAGTCCTTCTCCTGAGGGTTGCTCTCAACCCACTCATCACTCATCCTGTATTTGTGCTTGGGATTGCCCTGACCCATGTGCAGGACCTTGCACTTGGCCTTGTTGAGCTTCATGTGGTTCGCACGGGCCCACTTCTCAAGCCTGTCAAGGTTCCTCTGGATGGAATCCCTTCCCTCCAGCGTGGCACATCATTTTCCTACCCAACTTGGTACCCACCAGTTCCTTTGTTTAAAGGCACTATGGGATGTGTCACAGAAAATACCAGACGTGCAAGACAGAGTATGGTCAAATTCCAATCAGTCTTCTTCCAGTAGCCATTAACTTTGCCAACATCATTTTCCAAGTCACATTTGGCACTGCAGTGTCCACAGGAGAAATTAATAGGAACAGGGTAAAACACCTACAATTTTTAGTGGTAAAGGCAGCTGGATTTGGCTTTGCCACTTGAATGAGCTTTCAGTGCCATGTACCAATTAATGGAAGAAGTGGTCCAGAGAATTTCTCTCAACAGTGTGACAGGGTACAGCACCGCTGCTGGCCTCAAACAGCTGAACACAGTATAGAGGGGACCATCAGTAACAATGAGATTCCAAGAAGTCTACATTTCTCAAAGCTGCTTACTTGACTATGACTTGGTTAAATCATTTCCACAGCATGTCCATCTCAGTGGTGAAACTTTACTGTGAATATAATAGGTTAGCAGAAAGCGAACAGTATTGAAAAACCATTGTTGAACACTGATGCTCAAAAACTGTTAACAAATAAATATCTCAGCTGCTTCAAATTCACATTTTGTAATCACAGAATGGCAGAAATGGGATCATTTAATGTATTTTTGCTTTAGCCTTTTCTAGTCTAAACACAGTTCGGGAACAATTAGAAAGCAACTACTACATTATGGATTTTGAAGCAGAACATTCAAATATGGTTAAACAGACTTAGGCTAGGTATGTTAACAAATACTGCTTCTATGCAACTTATTAAGTGAAGTTACAGGCAACAAAACTTGAAGAGGCAGAAATTAACTACCCGGGATTAGAACTGAAGAAAATGCATTTTCAGCAGCCTTACTAAAAGAAGACATCACCTTCCTCTGCAGGAACAACAAAAGAAGATTTTGTGTGTGCCAGCATTTCACAGGATCAACAGTAATTTGCAGGACCAGTTTCACGGGGTCCTTTCTACAGGAAGAGTGAGTTCTACAAAGCCATTTTTATGAAAGCAGAGAAGCCACTATAAGGAGTGGGAATGTAGAAACTAGAGGTCAATAACAGAAGAATGTTTTGAAACTGTCATGTAGGGAAGGATGTTCCACTCAAAAGCTGCAAGGAGAAGGGGCATATGAATTTAAACATGATTCACCATATATTTATAGACATTAAATATTATACATTGTTTACTCATCTTGCTACATTCACCTGTATCCATATAAAAAACCATTTATGCTTATGTTACAGTTCTTGTGTGTCACTACATCTTTTTCATATACTAGTAGCTCTTGGAGACAGGTGGCATTTACAAAATAGATACATAAGTGAAACTGCACAGTGCATATGACAGTAAATTTATTAACCTTAACTCACAGATAATGCTATATGCTGCATCATAGCTGATGTCTCTTCAATAGTTATAGACCTGCAGTAGTTCTTTAATAATATTGTGGCTTACCTCTATATTCAGAATGTATAAATGCTAAGGATAGGAAAAATTTAATCTAAGAGCTTCAGACGTTTCAATTATTAATGCTATTTTTTATTGGTTTTGCTGCTGCCATATTACTTGATTACTTGAGACAGTGATAACAGCTATGCATGACAAGGATATAATTTTCCAGCAGAAAGAATCATTCTGGTCCTCTTCCCTTGACTTTGATTTGGGGTGGGCCCAGAAATCCTACTGGCAATCACCTCTAACAAGCTGTCTGAAGCAATGAGAAATTCTGGGTGTAGCACATTGCACATATCTCAACTGTGTCAAACACAACTGACTGCAGTGGTCTGCAGTAGTAAGCTGTCACTTAAGAAGCTCCAAAGGAAAAACCCCAAAAGAAACCCATATAATTTCACCATCAGGAAAGAAAAAGAATGATGATGAGATGTCACAATTGTTCTAAATTTGCCTGAAAATTAGTTCCCCTCCACGCTCTCCCCATCCCCTCCAAAAAAGAAAAAAACAACATGGAGCTTTGTCCTCCTTCCTGCCCTCTATTCCTGGCCTGAGCTGGGACAAGTCTGACCTTTCAGCCTGATCAGTTCCTTCACCTAATCCAATGAATGCAAAAACAGTAGTCACAGCATAAGGAAGACAGGAGTGAGTGGCTCGAAGTGGAAGAAGAGTAAGGGTAGAACTGCCTTTTTCAACATTAGCTAAATCTAGTTAAAATGATTGTGAAACTCCAACCTGAGCACATCTGAAGGCACAGGAAGACTGAATGGTCTGCATCTGAGATAGCTGCAAGGAAGCAATACTGAGCTACAGGAGACAGTCACCTTCTATGGGGATGTGACAATCTCAGTTATGGACTTTTTCCCCCTCACTAAGTCTTCAGGTTTATCAGTGGCAATCGTTAAGAGTGTATCTCACAGTCCCGCCTCCATAAGCAGAATGTCATTCACAAAACCTAGAGAAAAAGCATAATATTCCCTCAGCAGATGTCAAACAGTACCTCCCACAATATCCTACATACATCAGCTCCTCTACATTTTTAAGCCTATTACCAAGTAGGCTTCAACAGACAAAACACCCAGGAACTGCTTAATCACTGACTGTGTAACTTTATTCTCTGACCTTCTCCATAGCCAAAATATTAGGTAAAACACACGGGAACTCTTCTTTGACACAGAGTCAAGTATCCTTTATCATTCAGGATGTCCTAACTCCTTAATAGCAGAAGCTCAATTCTCCCAAATGCATATTCACTATAATGCAACCTGTTTCCTTAAAGCTGCTAGACTGGGCAGATAGAGGGAATATGTGACTTTGTGAGCTATCAGTCATCATGGGGAAGGTGAAGGTGGGCTAGCTAGTGTTAATGACACAAAAGAGCATTCCAGTATGACAATCTATCTTCATATTATTTAAATCTGTGACTTCTTTCCCTTCCCCAGCAAATTTTAACAAATTCCCACCCCATTCTAATATTACAAGTTGAAGGATGGAAACTCTTCTCTTTTATTTGCACAGGCTCTTAACAAGAGTGCAGGTCCACAAAGTTTCCCAACACCTGAGTAATTTTCAAAGAGGAAAACCAGATTTACCCCTCAAAATCATCTTTTCCAGCTCAGTCACTGCAAAAGAGAAAGTCCGTATATTATAAGCAGGAGCTCAAAAGTCCCAGATAAAAGCAACTAAAAAAGGGGCAACAGAAGGCATAAAACACGTGACATGCATTTGTGAAAACAACTCTGATGTAGAACACTAAACATCTGGGAGATAAACCCTGATGAAGAAAGGGAACAAGAGGAAAGGCAAATACTGCAAAGAAGAAAAAAGAAGAGCTAAGGGATTAGCATCTAGAAAAGAGTACAAGAGAGAAGCCTGAGGCTGTTGCAAAGCACAGAGAGAAAGAAGGGTGGAGCTTACCTAAACCACAGTGAGGAAGAGAAGATAATTCAATTTAAAGCAGAAAAAAAAAAAAAAAAAAACCCACCAGGCCTTCCAAAACAGACCTGGATTTTATAGGACATGGGCAGGAAAAAGCAGAACCATGAGCAAGTGATATGGGAGGATTTTCTGAAATCGAAGATAAATTGGGATCAAAGGAAGACAGGCAAGGCAAGTGGTCAGTGTTTAAGCATGCAACAAGAAATAGTTAGGCATTCAGGTAATACTTCTTCCTTTAGGATTATTATCTTTTCCCACTGAGCACTTCAGATCTTCCAAGATTCTAGATATTAATCTCCCCATATACATCCTGTTGCGTTCTCTGTTATGAAGCTATCTATTATTTTGTCTCTTCAGTCATATCTAATTGAGTTTGCCAAATTAATCACAAAAAGCATAATCTTCTTACATATTTAATATTCTATTATATGATCTTAAGGTATCAATCACCATTACACATATAAAAACAAAAGTTACAAATTCTAAAATGAGAACCTGGATCTTTTCCTCTGAGTTGGAGAGATCTGCTTTGTCCTCCCTTTCTATTTTACAAAATAACATGAATGCATTTTGGTTTATTTCAAAATCAAATGTTTTCTTGCAAAAAGAACGTGGTTAGTGGTTCTGCATACACAAAGGTTTTTTTCCTATAAGTTTCTTATCACGAGATAGTCTGTGGTTTTCTGATAACCACATTCAGCAGAGCAAGCTTTTCACCAAACTAGAATATTTCACGACACTTCCACGTATTTCACCTGTGACTCTTCTCTCTGTAGCAGGTAGACTTAGTTAAGTGCAACTATCTAAAGTTGTCTAAAATTAACTAAGATTTACCTGTTCAATGTATATGACTTCCTTCTATACCACATTTAGAAGTAAGAATGTGATCCAAACTGTGTCTTTTAGGTGTGATTTGGAAAGATAATAGTTTCCTGAAGGTAGCGAACTTAAGGTATTTTTTTCCTCTGTTTGTCAATTACCTTCAGTTGCCAGAGGCAGAATTTTATTTCTCTATTCACATGAAGCCTTCCCTACAGTGTTACTCACAAGAGCTTCAAGGGAGCGTTTGATGAACTGGTTGCAAGGTAGTTTCTCTGTTTTTTGAAGCTTTCTTGATGAGGACCATTGTCCTGATTTCAGCTGGGACAGAATTGATCGTCTTCCTAGTAGCTGGTACAGCGCTGTGGTTTGGGTTTAGTATGAGAAGAATGTTGATAACACCCTGATGGTTTCA
>JAVKLA010000093.1:9084600-9142027 GCA_034782735.1 Sagittarius serpentarius | reverse complement strand
TAGTGTCATTGTTAGTTTCTTCCTTTCTGTCCTATTAAACTGTTCTTATCTCAACCCACGAGCTTTACCTTTTTTCCAATTCTCTCCCCTGTCCCACTGAGTGGAGGGAAGTGAGTGATCAGCTGCGTGGTGCTGAGTTTCTGGCTGGGGTTAAACCACGCCAACCATTAAACAATGTTAATAGTTACTTAACTGTTTGATTGGTCATGGCAAGCTGATGTTGCAACATGCCGAAATTCCTATTCACAGGCAAGCTCCCTGTAAGAAAATTAAAGCCCATTACCTGAAACAGCCTGCCTGCCAATTTGCTTTGATTTGTGGTGGTCACAGTGTCACTGTTTGACAGTGTTTCCCAGAAGTCCCTGTGAGTCATAGCCCTTCTATAGGGACAGCCCGGAAAGACACGCAGGCAAGCATTTGGCTACCTCGGCATTCAGGGGTACGAGCAATGGCTTCCAACATAAGCTATTTTCTCCTCTTATTTGGCAGAAACTCTATCCTTGATTTTCAGGCACAGACACTATCTTCAGTTCAGATGTGTCTCTGTTCAACTGCTCTGCCAGGACCGCTAGCACTGCTCCTAGCCACTGCCTCAGTAGAAGGAAGCCATCACATATTTTTAATTTACCTGGTTTTGCCTGCAATTTTGCTTTTTCTTGCCCACTGCTGAGGAAGACTTTGTAGCCTAGCACAGTCACTGATGTCCTAACACATCTTTTGGCATTCAATTTCCTGTTTGCTTGCATGTCACTGACTTGTCATTGCATCTGATGCTAATCTGAGCTTGACAAGTCATTTTCTTTTGTTGTTTTGAACTGCTTTCATGTCACATATATGCTATCTCATCCTCACGAGTCACTGCTTGCCTCCTGAAAATAAGGCACTCCTCAGTGCAATGATTTATTCTGCTACAATTACTCTACTCTTCTGCTCTTAGGGTGATCTTCAACTACTATGTTTTTCTCTGCTGGACCCAGGTTCCTACTCTCACAAGTTCTTTGTTTTGCTCTGTATTTATACTTTCACATAGGAAAAAAGTCACACAGTGGCATTTTCATCCTCATCATGCAGTATCTTGTGAAATTCCTGTCTGCCATACATACCTCTGTGCTGCTTGTACCCATTGTCTTTGGCTATAGGTTAAGTCCATAGCTTTACTCTGGTCTGTCTTTCTCAGGAGCTTTAGCATGATTTTTGTTTGCTTCCTCAGCAGCGTTCCTGAATTTTTCATCCTTGTTACAATTTTCCATGAATTAGCTTAATTTTCATGAAGGTATAATTGCCTGAAACAGCTATCCTGCCAAAGCAAGCAATATAGCGATCTATTTTTCCGTTGTGGATTACAACATTTCAAAAGATACCTCTCGTATACATTTATGTAGAAACACATATTTTGTCACAATTTTTCTACTATACGACTATTTGAACATATTCTTCTCTTTCTGACTTTAAGACATTTGCAGAAAGCTTCTTGAATTTTGTAAAGCTTTTCCCAGCCTACTGCTTGTGAATCACGCACCAAGTTTAATCCATCTCAACTAACAAACTATTCTTACTCCTTCTTCTTCTCCCAGTCCACCAGAATTTCATAGTTCTCCTAGTGGTTTGTATTATTCACTCAGCTATCAGGAACCGAGCTACAACATGTTGCCTGTATTAATTTCATTGACGTGTTTTACAAAATTATACTTTTTAATTTCATAAACCTCTTTCGGGAGCCAAATCACACCTAAAAAGGCCATTTGCTGTGCCGTAGCAGAAAGAGTGTGTTACAAGAAAGGTAAAACGTTCTTTGACATATTGCTTCAAACCTTTCTTCTACCGTTTGTTACAAAATTGCCTGAAGTGGCAACAACTGCAAGACAGTAAGTATAAGTTCAGATGTTTTCATATCACAGCAAAAGCAACACTACCAGAGGTCTGGGTACTTGTACCAATAATCCAAATTATTGTGTTTCTAAGCAAACATAATTTCCAGTGGTCAGCCAATTATTTATAAAGGTTTAAGCATCATAAATTTTAGCTAGTTTTCCCATACGACAACAATCTCTACTGTCGATAGGCACACTATTACTGATGTGCCACTATGCTAGTGAACGTTGCTCACAACAGTGATTGGCAACCAGGAGGACAGTGTTAATGATCCAGCAGGCTACCTCACTGCCCACGCGAGGCAAGTGCTTTTGATTCACAGTCACCATTCCTGGAGTAAAACTCACGCACTTCTTGAGATAAACATAAACATATTCTTAGATCCATGCATAAGTTATCAGCTTCTGTACAGACTCTCCTGATATTACAGAGATTTCAGTGGTTAGGAATTCATGGCTCATCTCTGCTTCCATCAAAGTTCATGAGGAAGCTGAAAATCTGAATGAAAACAGAACCAGATCAAGCAAGGAAGCATATTAATCTAAAATGTACATATGTCTTCAGGGAATAAATATTTGATAACATGGCACTGAGCCATCACGAAGTTTAAACTACAGTGCTTTATATTAAAGCTTGTGCTGCCTTTTGAATCCCTCCCTCCCCAAATTATATCTGGTCCTGACTCAAATACAAGGAAGTAACATACACATTTTAACACAAAAGGAGATGGCCTAAATCTCACGTAACAGTACTTCAGGAAATCCAGTACCATTTCCCCTCTACAGACTAATCGAGACACGAAGACATAAATCTGAACCTATTTTTCAAGCAGCAAATGTGCCACACTGATAACCACATTCATTGACTATAATCCTTATCACCCAAATACATATGGTGCAAGCTGAGACAAGACCACTCTCCTGCACTTGCGTATAATTTTGTGTTGAAAAAAAAAAATCATCACATGGTAGCCATGGTTACACACAGAAGATAAGAGCAGCATTTTTCATCCAACAATGTCAGAAATGTGCATAAATTCAGGATCTGCACTTGATGTTTTTTTCAGGCCTCCCCATCTGCAGTTATTTTCTGCTGCCTGTGTATATCCTTTGACATACTAGGATTCTAGATATTTCAAATACTTCTTTTTTCACTCTGCTCAATCTAAAATGCAGTTTTCATTTATCCCTAAAGAACAAATTAATTGCAAATCTATTCTGAAAATCAGAACCTAAGGCTTAGGTAGAAAAGCTTTTAAAACTATTGCCATGCTCATAATAAGGCAGCTCCATTTAACATTTGACGCTTATTTACTGAAAAAACTATACTGTCTGTGTACCAGCTGGTACAACACTGCTTTCTTTTGTCTTCACATTATTAAAACGACCCCCCCAAAAAACAACAAAAAAAAAAAAACAAAAAAAAAAAACAAACAGAAAAAAAACCCCAACCCCAAACAAACAACCAATGCTAAAAGAAACCATTCACTTATTTCTTCTACCAAAAAACATGTTGTGGTGGGGTTTTTTATTTTATGCTTAATATATTTAGTGAAACTTGTTTCATGGCTTAATTCTTCATACAGGTAAAATGGAAACAATTGTGACAGATTAAAACCAGACTAGCCTACTGTTAAATTTTACAAAGACAAAAAGCGTGAGTGTCAAGTGCAGTGCTGCCTTAATTGTGACTGCCATTTGCAAACCTGGGATACAGGTCATATGCTATTCACAGAAATGCTGCGTTTGCTCTGTAGGGCTCTTCCTTTAAAAAAAAATTTAAAAAAATTTAATTCACGAAAAGCAAAGATACCTTGGAGAAATGGGCAAGCTGCAATTACCAGTCTAAAGACAGACAGATTAGAGACTGTCTACTGAAGAAACATTTTAAAAACTCAGCTGCCAGGGAGATCTGCTACCAGCTCACCCAACCAGCTCCCCAGTTAAATAACTGATAGGATCACCTTCATATTTAGCTCCCAGTGTTTCTAAGGATCTCTCATGGAAACAGGATTCCCAGGATTAAAAAAAAACCCCACAACAATAATAAAATGAGACAGCCCAGTACTCACTGGGCCATCTGAAGGATACTGGCAGTCCTATCTCTGTGTGCATCAACATGCCAGGGACACATATGCAGCTGCCCATGGCAACAGATAAAACACACAGAAGGGACTACTTTGCCAATTGCAGGAAGAATCTCTCCCCTGCTCCCAGTTTCTGGATGGCCTTTGTACCTCCATGTGCTAGCACAGGTGACTACAGGCTCCTCTGTGATTGTTTTAGGATCCCTGGTGACAATGAACAGAATATGTTTAGCAGTGTAGTACCACGGCAGATAAAGGATTTAAAGCTATTTGAAAGACTTGGTAATTTAAATCCAAACAATTCAGCTTCAAAGGGATCCTTATCATATGCACAATATCCCATGCCTGGATCAGCCAACAGCAGCAGAGGACCAAAGCAAGCCTCTGCCTGAATGGAGAATTATTAGGAGTGAAAAAACAGCTGAATTTTATACCTTATCTAACCTTGACTGAATAATTATTAGCATTGGTGGGGTTTAGAGAAAAAACACAAACAAAACAAAGCTGTCTCAGTGAGATACATGGACATAAACTAGCGTGTGATTTGGACCAGGATGGCAGGGTACAAGGAAGAGAGAAAGTCTATACTCAGTATTGTACGTCAGAGAAAAAGGGAGACAGCCCAGCTGGGCCAGGATGGACCCATATATGCAGCAAAATATATCAGTGAGATGCATCACACCTCTGGGAACCTAGTATGCAACATGGCCTCTAAGGAGATCCTACTGCTTTCAAGAGGAGAAAGATATTGTTCTTACTTGTGCAGGGCTGAAGATGTAAGCTCTGGATGTTTTGGAAGCCAAAGGCTGAAATGCTGGCTTGGGAGCAGACTTGGGTAGAATTTCACCTCAGAGTTTTACCTTCAGGAAAGGAATGATGGCTGTAAGTACAAAGCTGCTCCCCTAGACGTGGTGATATTTTCAGAAAATATTATTTTCTACATCCTTTTTTGTGACCCTCTGTTTGTAAAAGACTCTGAATTCTTCCTACAGTAGCATTCAAGTATATATTGTTTTATTAGGTCTACTGAAGAAAAATAATTTTTAAGAAGTCAAAATAAAGAATATTACAAAAGAATTAATTTCCATGTTTTAGATGTGCTGAAAAGAACCATGTATTTTAGGGATACCTACTTATGTTTTAGATTAATCATTGCTGGAAGAGAAATCCATTCAACCTGTAACAATTCCTGCACAACATTCATGCTCCATCTCAGCAATTCTGAAATTGAGGCTCACCCAGCCTATGGGATTCGTTTTAACTAAGCAGATCTTAGTGATGGTCAAAACTTTGTAAAATATTTTTTTTTTTAAATCAAGATATTCATAGGTCTAAGTTTAAATACAGACCTAGCTGCATCCATATCTAGCAATAATGAAGATGCAGATAAACACAGGATGGATAAGAATGAGTGTTAACATACCTACTTCAATTGTGTTATTCATATATTTTCCACACAAAAGAAATCCTCAGGATAGGAAACAATTTGCATAGTAATTGTGACATAAAATAGCATGATGTTAAAGACGATATCCGGATGTGGAACATAGCATTCACGATCATTTCTCACACACACTACCAACTGCCTTAGTCTCTCTCCATTGATACTCCATTTTAGGCCATGCCTATTTTAAATGTCTGCAAAGATCTCCTGTATACCTAAGGATGTCAGATATTTAACTCAACTTGTCTTGTGAGATCTTTTTTCCCAATTATAGACTTTGTTAAAATATTATCTGTATAGGTTAACACTTCAGCTAATTAAGAAATTTATATTTCTTCTATCATTTATTATTGTTGTGCTGATCTGTACAATGCTATAATAGGTCTATACTGAAAATTATGTAGGAGACAGAAAAGCAGCAGCTTATTGAGGTGTTGTAGACCAGAGCTCTTAGCAGCCTAAGCACCTTTGTAGGATGCCAGAGGGATAACAAAACACATTTGTACTTCTTGAAAGCTGACTAATGGTATTTATTAATGTAATGATCCCATTATGCTACTGAAATCTGACAAAGGATGTCTAAAGTGAAACAATGATGGAACAAACACTATTTTTCTTTCAGGTGTAGTTCTTTAAGGGATGAGTCAAATGATTAGCTAGTCTGGTTTCTTAGTGAACAAAAGGCTCTTTACTGACTCCCATTAGAATCTGCTGCCTGTGTCTCAGTGGTGTGTACACACACACACACCCCCAACCAAGGGAGGATCTAAACAGCTGCCAAGGGCTTTGGCACGATACACTGCAGGGTAAAATTTTTAAATCTATAACAACATGTGTATATTAGAATGTGATCCCCCCCCAAAATATATTGTGTGAGCTGAATGACCAGCTTCTGTAAGGCACTGGTTTGCAGCAACTGTAGAGCAGCAAAAATACCAGCAGAACAGCCTGCTCCAGAATCAAATCCTATACTGACTGAAGGAGGAGAGAAAGAAAACTTCTGAAGGGGACTTCTGAAGTCTCCCTATAATAAGCAAAATTCCTTTAGTTTTGTCCTGTATAAAGTTTTAGTATAATAGCTCTATAACTCCTAAAGTAGTTTGAAGATGCCACTTAACACATTCTCTAAAGACCAACAGAAACACAGTACAATAAAATTATTTGTTGTTTCTTTTACTTGTAACTAACGTCAATTTATCTGACCCTCTAATCAACTTCGGCTTTCAACCTCACGTTTTTGTGCCGTCTCAATATTTTCAGGTTTTATTTCCTTTTTCTACACTTTCCCACTAATGGGCACATGTTCCTACAATGTTCTTTATAAACATGGACTTCTACATGTTCAAAGTAAAGGTCAGCACTGACAAGCAGTTACTCAGTTCCATTACTGGACAGATTTTGCATACATCCTTTCTCACAAACACTGCATATACTCTCTAGATACTTAGCTGGTCTCTAATAGCTGTAAGTACTGCACAGATACTCATATCAGTAAATATTTTGCTTTACACACTCAGTAGTTTCTGTCCCTGCTACAAAGCACATTAGCCAATGTTACAGACCTGAAAACACAACTTCAGGAGACTTTATCACAACACAATCAATAATAATGTAACACTGGCCATCAAAAATATAACAACAGAAGTTTCTTTAAATCAGTGTTTCCATGAGTGCAGTTACCTGAAGGTGTTTCAGGGATGTGTTGAAAGCACCAGGTGCTTTCAACTGTGACTCACTGCCATACACCAGGGTTTACTGCTTGTCAAGCTTTATTTGTCAGAATCTGCAAATACAATAGCCACAGCAGAATCAAAATGTTAAGCAGGAATGAGTCATGCTAATATCAGAGAGAATGACCTCAGCTTTTCTACTCTACAACAGGTCATATGGTGACTCTGTTTTTTGCCATGAAAAGTTATTTCTGCATGATCTGTTTGTTCAGGAAAGCAAAATCATCCTCATCCAGAATGACTGAATTGGGAATTGTCTTAAGATTTACAAACAGAGTAGTATTTGAAAGCCAAAAATAATGATTAATCAAACACGCTTAAAACCATATTACTATGCGTTGTGATCCTGCCTCCCTGAACAAGGTTATGCTGGGTTGGTACTTTTAACGTGGCTCGGAGGAACACCTGGACGCTCAAGAAAACAGAGCAAGTTAGCGATGAACCAATTCTCCAGCGTGATGTTAGCATTACTATCCTGCTGCTGTTGTAAATTAAATACAAGACAAGGTCCTGACCATTTGTGATCATTACACATCCCATGATACCTGAATGCCAGTTTCAGTAACCCAGGTAAATTCCAGTTTGGGAAATTTCAACTTATTTTTATACATATTCACTGCAGGTTTATTAGAGTATAATATTGTTCTTCCCTTCTTGTTTGAGATTAACATGTTTGGTGCCACACAGAGTAACAACAGTTGTTACATTTTTGAGGTGAGTGAAGTCACTACTATATATAGTTTGCAATCAGGAAGTACAGCATCAAGTCAAAGGATGATACAAGTAAGAGGTGTTACAATGATTCCATTTTCAAAGGAGCACAGTGGAAAACCAGAATGACAATGATTTAGCAATTTTCTTCTTGCCTCTATGCATCACAGAAGAATCATTCTATAATTACATTAGTTTTATAGATCTCTGCTGACATTTTCCTATAATTTTTTTTTAAACTAGGTCCCTACAAATAAAACGTTAAGAAATCACCCTCTCTCTCTCAACATCATGCACAAGTAATTAACGATAGGATAGTTTGCAGAGAATTAATGAGTTTTAGAAATACAGCATGGCAACTATGTACAGAACTCGTCACAAAAAGCTTACAGGAAGCAAGTAGAAACATAAAAGTCTCAATTTTTTTTAATTCTAAGAACCAGAGAGTGTTTTCCTAATGCATCAGAAGGTACTAAATACCCCAAGACTCAGAAATACATGGGGCTACAAGACAAAAAAGAGAAAGCCGAAAGGTTGCCAAAGGTTTTATAGATCAAGAGCAACACCTCAAAGCCACTCAGACTGAGTCTTACTGGCTAAGAACTCGGGTCACACACTTCCAGTTGGCACAAACACACCCGAGTTCAGCACTTATAAATTGCATAAACTGATGGAGAGTAGTGGGAAATGTACACTGAAGGCAAAAAGCTCCAAACCAGATCACAGCACAACAAATCAAAAGTATATACAGAAACATCTGCTTTCATGTAAAACTACAGATAATGGACAATTCTCTGTTAAAATGCCCTGACTTAAATGGAGAATGTGATTCATCTTTGTCTCGCAACTCCAGGACACTTTGGGAAAAGGAACACTAACTGAACTGGATTTTAATGTATAGTCTGAAACGTTTGCACCTAATTGGCTACATTAAAGTTATATCCAAACAATTTCCACTTTCAAAGGGAAGTAAACATTGAAATGTTATTTTGCCCCCTTGATTAAATAAGCCAGACTGGCTACATTCATGTGCTCTAACAGATACTGCTTTGTTGATTCTTTTCCAGTTTATTTGTCTGCAATAATTAAGGTGCTTTCTCTAAGCCACTTGGCCCAGGAATGACAAGGGGTTGTGTTCTACAGGCTAAATAAAGAACACGGCCTCTGATCTGCTAGCAAATTTTAAGAGTGGATCATCCCGACCCAATTAACATGTCCTGTTAGACTGATTGTTTTTGCTGAGAGATGCAGACGAGAATAGCGTAAAGCCAGGCTGCACAGAGCAACACATGCTGGCATCCTTAGCAGTGAGGATTAAGAAGAAATGCAGAAAGCTCTGTGTATTTTACATGTCCCTTAAGGTCATGAAGGGAATGCCCCACTCAGCCACCTGAATGGTAGAAGTTACAACAGGCAAAGCCCAGGCTGTATTTAGTTTTGCAGTTCCACAGCAAATGAGCTTGTCCATCTTCCCTTCTGCCAACAAGCAGCAAGTTAATCATACACAGCAGACTTCTGTTACATGAGATAGATGTGAGAAAGGGAGGCAGCTAAACAGCTTATTGTGTTCAGCACAACACCCTGAAGTCAACAATTGAAAAATATATACAGGAAAATTAGTACTCACTGGTATGAAAGCAACCCTGGGGTTTTCTTACTCCGTGTGTACATACGCAAGAGAGATCTGCTGTACATTGCCGAAGTCTGGTTTACAAGGAAAGTTCTCTCCTGCAGATACATTTCAGCCCAAACTGTGAGAGTATGAGCAAAAGTCAAGACTTATGACTAGTGCAGTTGAATGGGCTTAAAATTTATTTTCAAGCAATATCAGAGGGAAGAATAAAATCCTGGGACAGATTCTCAACTGCTACGAAGTTATCTTTACTCCACTGCCTTTACCAAGCTTGCACTGATTTCAAAGTTGAATATCTCCCATATCTCGTCCTGTTACTCTCAGCTAAAGTGCAGTGATAACACCTGTGGAAAATGCCGCCGAAGGAACTAAGCACAACCAGCGGCACAATTCAGGTAACTGCTCACATATAACACAGAAGCACAGTAGCCAATAATACACAGATATGTGATACTTGGCTACACCAGTCAGACCTGAAACAAAGCTACATGAGTACCACCACATTGCTGTTATACAGCAAAAACAAGAGATCAGATTTCAGTCTTGCTTGTACCTACTGCATGCTCTGATCCTGCAGGCAGCCGCTGCAAAATGGACGTGCTGTGCCTGTGCGGCCTCACTCAAGGTGCTGCTCTCGCCCACGCTGCACCACTCACAGGGTCAGAATAAAAGATTTAATGTACTTCATTCGAGTCAGAGTTGTGAGGGATCACGTAAAAGGAGATCTGATTCCTTTTCCAGGTGCACAGGGTGGCAGCAGGGCTGAGCCGTCTCTGTGAGGAGAGGCCGGGGCTGCCCTGGGCGGGCACAACCGGTTCCGGCTGGTTCTGGCGGGTTCCAGCAGCCCGCCTCAGCCTCAGGGGAGGCGCCTCAGGGGGGCGGAGGCGAGAGGAGGGAAAATGCCCACCAGGAGCAGGGAGAGGCAAAGGAGCTGGGAGCGAAGGAGGGAGGCCGAGGTGGCGAAAAAAGGGGATCCACGAGTGTTGTCCGTCTGTCCCTACCATTTCAGGTACTGTCAGGAGACTTGTTACAGATGACAAGAACTTCTGTCTCTATCCATTTTGAATCCACCTTTGAAATGCCTTTTTCAAAGGCAAACGGCATATGCCATTTCTAGCTTACGTTTTCAAATACATTTTCTGAACACCAAATGGATCACACAGGAATCGCTGAGGGTGGAATTTTGCTTTCTGAAATAGAGGCCTATTTTTAAGAGGTGAGAAAAGCTCCTTGTGGATTCATACTTACATAGGAGACCTGAAGCCCCTGAGAATAAACAGTTTCCTAAACAAATAAAGCCAGCCCCTGACAATAAAAATACCTTCTTCAGCATGTTAAAAAACAGGGAAGCAATTAGCTGAATATTTAAAGCAAAAGCAGGTATTTGAGTAAGATAATACCTTTGAGGTGGTGAACATTTGAATTTCCCTTATTCTTTTTTTCCCTCAAGAACAACCTTTCCAACATGCGTACTACTTTTGTTTCCAGAGTAAAAAGACACAGAAGACAGTCAAAAGCCTTTGTGTAATTTTGATTAATGATACACCTTGTTAATGTTTCAATTCACAGCATATGTGCCTGGCAAAATTATAACAGTGAGGGTATTTCATTAACAAAATAGTTTACCAAAACACGTCGTGAATTCTCCATCACTTGAAACTTCAAATGAAGATTAACAGTCTTTATAAAAATTGCGTTGCAATTTAGTCAGCATTATGTACAGCTGTTACATTCTGCTTTGCAGAAAAATCAAGACAGGTTGAATACAACGATCCTTACCAGCCTTAAGAAAACCAGTCAACGTTATGTAGAAATATTGCATTTGTTTTCCAACATCAGGTGCCAAACTTCAGATTTTGTCATGTTAATAGACGGTCCTGTTACTGTTGCCTTCCTTCTCACTTTCTGCTGTGAAATGCATCCCACTTGGTTTATAAGCATAGATATTTTTCCATGTCATGTTTAAAAGTACAGTGGTCTTTCCTTCATGAGAGGGAAGCTGTGCAATTTATGATGAAAAGCAAAAATCCAACTTCTCAACACCCTGGAAAACCCAACAGTATTCTTTTTTGAGGATTTAAGCCTCAGCATTCATTAAAATGGATCCCTTCAGTGCAGATTCACTGCACTGTACGTTCTCTGCAAAGGTTATTTTCACATCCACTGCATTTGCACCTTATTGAGAATGAGCCTTTTACAGTATTTATAACTCATTCCCAAGCTAAGGGGAATGATTCAGAAAACACAATGTTCCTTCTAGCTTTGCATAAACCCCTTCTGTCCTGTACGACATCTCTCCAAACCTCACCGTACATTTTGCCCGCTACAACTTGAAACACCCTAAGGCTTCTTACTGCAGAGTTTTCCCCCCATGTTTGACCAGGAGCTTAATTCTACTAGCCCCAAAAAATAGCCATAAATAAGCAAGTTTTCAGCATCTTTTTGCAAAGGACTTACTCTTGGTAAGAAGTCAGTAGGAGAAATTATGCAATGCTCTTCATGATTATCAATTCCCGTGTTTTGTTACACTTGCTTTCTAGCAACAATGAAGAAATGGTGCTGTCACGAAAACAATACCTTACAGGAACAACTCCTTGAACTTACATTTTTCCCGCTAAGCTAAGCTAAGCTAAAGCATCTTACTGGGATAACAATAACACATACAAAGTACTGCAATACTAAAAATAAGACATCTGTATGGATATGCCTCCTCCACTTAATTGCAAACAAGATTAGCACAGTGTATAATCAATATAAAATCGTGTTAGCTGTACAGACCATTTTCTACCAACATGTAGCTAAATGCAAATACACGTTTCATTTTAAAATCTCTATACTTTTATTTCAACACAGTGGAAAATGCTATGCCATCATGATAGAACTAAATTCTTCTCACAGTCAGAAATGACGGAAATATATAACTGAGAAGCTGCAGAAAAAAGAAAAGACTAACAAAACCAGTTGCAGCCTGTAGTTGTGCTAATCAAAATCAATCCATTGCCAGTATCTTACACCAAGTTAAAAATCGCAAAGAAATTAAGATGATGTGATATGGTAGCAAGACAAGAACTGCATTAATTAAAAAGTTAAAGGTGAGGCAAAATTCCACAAAAACTAAGAATTAGAGTCATAGCTGTCTCCAGTACTGGAACTGAATGCTCTTCGCACATTCAGTGTGAAATGACAGGATTTTCTAAACCTCTGCAAGGCAGTACCCTTTGTGCCACCCTGGTGCTGGTTCTCCTCTGAGGGGGATCCACTAGGGAACCTCCTGAGTGCATACCTTGGGACAGAGCTTCAGCCAAGAACAAGTCAGCATGAAGGAGCAGAAGTGCAGATAATGTACTGCCTTTCCCGCTGAAAGGAAAGATCGAACTTTAATTCTTCTGCCACGAAATGCATTTTCAGTCCCATTTGCCGTTACACCAAGGAAGCCGTTAACAACGTGCCTCATGAATGAGGGGTAAAACATAAATAAGACAGAGCCTCAGTGGCCAATTATCAGATTATGTGTTTTCCAAGCCTTGCCCTGAACTTCACCTGAATCCCCTGCCTACGCAGTGCAATGCTCACCTTACCCACTCCCCAAACTCACAGGGCTAAAGGAAGAGACTGGAAGAGTTTTGCAACTTTTGTTCTGTCCTAATTGCCACCAAAGAAACACAACGGATTAAGATAGTCCTATCGCTAAAAAAAATTTTTTTACATCTATTTTTCTATTTTTATAATTATCACCCAAATAAGCAGAATATACACGTTTCTGAGAATTACAAGTCATGCTATCATTATGGTAAGTTTATAGCTAAGATTTTCTCACCTTAACAACTTTAACGAACACCCACGTGATTCACAAACAAGGATTTGCCAGTATTTTTACCGGAAGGCTACAAGTTTACTGGAAAACATACTGAATTGGCTACCTTCTGCATTTATCCTGCAGAAAACAACAAGATAGCATTTTTAGTATGGGCGTCCCTCTAATGACATAGCAAGGGTACACAGTAGCTATGATCTGTTCATAAATCACAGAAATTTTGTATAAGGAAAAACCATGAATATAGTGGAAAAGAAGCCTGAAGTAACTAACTACAAACACACTTTACAACATAAAATTACAGTGAAACTCAGCTATATGGAAGATGTGCACAATACCTAATGAGCCTTTTTCTCCTGGAGAGGGCTGGGTGTTATTTTTCATTAAAATGAAATTTAACTACTGATTTAGCCTTAAAGGACATGTATGACCACACATCCACAGTAATTCACAAGCTCCAGCACCAAAAATCTCAGGTAGGAAAGAGGTGTCCTCAGTGAAGTATCCACTCCTGAGGCAGACAGTATTGACATTAGCAACAATGCCACCATTGAAAAACTTTTCCACTTTCACTGGATATTACCTGTGGAGTTGACAGAGCACGTAATATAAATGGCCAAATTGGACTTTTTTTCCAGATGGGGGAAAAAAATGAAGCAAACCATCCAACCAACCCAACCACAAATCATGATAATACTACCCCCTTTTCTACACTTGTAGTGATGATAGCTTCTCAGGGTTTCATTCTACCAACAACCATAGATTCTGTGTGTTTATGCATGTTATCAGAGAAGTACACTTGAAAAATAGACTTCTGAATAAACTGGTCAGTAAAGCTAAGCTACTAAATGAATACTTTTCAGAAGCATAAAATAAGCCAAAGAGGATTAATACAGACTCATTTCAAATCTAAGTAGTATGTTTGATTATATATTTAGTACTGAACAGATATATTTCAAGTGCATTTATATATAATGTCATAAGGGCAAAGCTGTATGCCAAGTTACCACCACCAGAGCAGATTATCAGAAGGCTTATTTCCAAGAATCATTAGCACTGTTCTAGAGGTAACTAACAAATAGGTCTAAGAATATATTCAATATATTTATCAGTTTTAACTTGTTACAGCGTACCTGTTGCACCGCAGTTCAAAACATGACATTTTAATTTATCCATATTAATAACTCAGCCACTTTGGAAAACTGGGCTTTTACTGACCTGTATGTAACCCACACCTCCTAACAATTACAGGTTCCCCAAACACCTTTGACTACAGAATAGGAGACAGGACAAGGGAAAACCGCGATACTGAAGTGATACAAAGCCATTTTAGGCCTCCTTTGGGAACTCCTTGCAGTTTTAGAACTACCTGCATGTTGTGGAGGTTATCTGACAAGAATGCCAGTATTAGCTAGTATTTTTTAATAATTCAGCCCCGGTGTTTACCGGAGCTTTGCAAAATTAATGCAGAGAAATCAAGTCCTCACAACATCAAGTCAGAGAGTCCTCATCATTAAAAGCTGCAGGAGAGCAAAAGACTTAGCCATCTGGCCTGAAGGAAATGCAACCTAGAAGAGCCAGGGCATTCATGCAATTCTCCCGTCTTCATTATTCTGGAAGTTTGCAATTCAGTTGTTTCTGATGAGCACAACTAGTTGTGCTGGCTGCTAGGCAGAGAGAAGGAAGAGTTTCCTGAGGGAGTTAAAGGTTTCCTTCTACAGAACAAAGCCAGTAGTTCACCCATCCCTAGAGATTCACTGAAAGTTAGGACAGCCTGGTATAAAGTTTTGTTCAAGTGATTTACCACTTTGCGTTGTCCTAGTAAGAAAGGCAGGGTGCATTTAAGACACTATGACAACTTGGATTTCAAATGTGACAGCTTGACAGGTGAAGCAGTGATGCTCACCAATGCAAGTTACCAAAATAAGCCTGAGGTACAACTCCCTGCAGCTTGTAAAACAGCCGTATTAGCTTGAGTGGACAGACACAGATGATGGTACCCAAGTAAAAGATGCTCTGTCAGGCTGGATCTCACTAGTCTCCACCATCTTTTTCCAGCTGCTTCTCTGCCTTTCGGTGCTACCTCAGTCTTGTTTCTGTTGATGAAACCAGCTAGTTTTCATCCCAAACTCACTCTCAAATTGTCTCACTCCATCAGGTGTTTCCGGCTGGATGGTCCCAACACACTTGATAGCCTCATAGCCCACGTTTCATTACAAACCCTCCCCTTGGCCTGACGTGCATGTCAAATGACAACAAAACAGTTTTCTTTGACATCTCACAGGAAAGAGCAGGAGAATAGTTGTCCCTAGCTATGTTTGGGACCTCTTGCTCATTTCTTCCTCCCTTACGCTCATTCCCCCTCAAAGTATTTATTAGGTGAGAACAATCAAAGTCTCAGAAAAAAATCAGGGTAACTTTACAAAAGTGAAAAAATGGATTTGTAGTCAGCCACAGTCAGTCTCCAAATCTTTACTGTTCTAATCCTGTCACAGAAATTACCTGTGCATGTAAGCAATACTAAAAACAAAACCCTAGACATTTTAGAGCATTTTGTGAATCATACTAGTTTTAAACAAGGAGAGATTGTAATAACAAATACCATAACCTATCACGTAATGTAAACCACCTATCCCACAGATGCAGATGATATGATTAAATATTCTGGTACTATAAATATTATTTCATGTCTATCCCAGAGGATGGTTTAAAACCCACACTTTTACAGAAAAAAAACCATATTACGCGAATATATTCACACATATATGCATATGTATACAGGCAGCAGAAAAAAAAATTCATTCTATAAAACAAAAGGTTTATGAATAAATAATTATTCCCATGAGAACTGCAGTAAGGCATTCAGGGATAATGAACCCAGGTATTTAGTGCCCATACTTCTTTATTATATATTATATTTGATATTCTGGTATTTTATCTCCCATAAAGGCTCTGGAAAATGGTTATGTAAGTAGTTTTAACTAATGTTGTAAACAGGTTTTCAGCTATTTTGCCATATGTTAAAGATGGCAGAAGATGTTACAACAAGTGATGAAATTCATTCACAAAGAGAAAGCCCAAGAATTCATGGGGTTTTACGCTTTAAGGGTAGGAAATCATTTTGGCGCTCTCCCAGAATGAACTGTTTAATCAGAAAACACGTTGCACTGAATTAACTAGTAGTTCCATGCAGCAAATCTCACTGACTCTTCCCATCATCAAAATTCTCCTTTAATGGATAAACCTCTGCTCACTCAATTCACAGACATATAGGTATGTGCAGTTGTGACTGTTACAGCCAAGCAATATCATGACAGACACTAGTGTATCAACATTACCGGAGTTTCTTTTAGCCTTCTGAATATACCAGGAAAACTCCTCATTTGCCGTTGCCACTAGACTGCGGAGAAAGCATCATAGTAATGGGCAGACTGGCTTTTGGGTCCCCAGCAAGTGTGAAAGGCAATGAGAACCTAGGAATTTGTATCCCTAGAGGAGAAGGAGGAGTAATTTGTCCCTTTAAAAGTATTTTGAAACACCTCAGAATACCTGTGAGTGAAGCAGGGACTAAAGGGGACATCACCTTTTAAAGGCATTCACGCAATATTAACGCTTCTAGAGATACTTAGTGTAAAACATGGCATTTAAAACACCAGCCTGGTAACAGCTCTTGTTTGTAAGGATTTAAGTAGACCTGCTCACAGGCATTCATATGTTAGACTATGAACAGGTGCTGCTGCTGAAAGTAAAATAAATTTGCCTTCTCTGAAAATGCAGCATAATACTGAGCTCACTTGGAACTCCATCTGCCTTAACACTGAGATGAATAAGCTTAATTCTTTTATTTTTCCTTTAAACACCCGTTTCACCAAAAATCTCCCCTGCATTGTACATCTCCTGGAGCACAATTAAGTACCTGTAAAACCTGACAAACGAATTTTCAATTTATAAAAAGTAATGCAATTATCTTGTTCAAATTAGATTTAATTACAAGGCCTCTGAGTGGTCTAAGACTATTTTCTTGACACATGCTCAGCTGAAAACTCCCATCACTTTTAGCAGGGTACACAATAACCATTTCTGGTTGTGCGTATCTCCTTCTAGTTTGATATCTACGGTTAACGGCACCACCCTGGAACATCTCTTTCCTAGTTTGACAGTGAATATTTAATTACACCTCCCTGGAAAACCCTGGAAAATGGTATCTGGTTTCCAAGCTGAAATATCCAAATCCAGAGGAAAACGCTAATAACCTTTCAGAGAGAAGCATATCCTGCAATCCAGGAAAAAAATTCTGCAAAAAACTAATATGCACCCATCCAACAAAGCAGCTCCCATTTTATCCTCCTTTCAGCAATGCCACATAGAGCTGGTTTCCAAGAGCACAACAGGCTGCTGCTAGATGTCAGCGGCAAATTAGTAGAAATGCTGTCATGATGTACGCGAAGATGGAAAACATCGCACTTACCATCTTCCTCAGAATATATACTCCAATAGCATCCACAGAACCTGCATGTCAATATTCTCCTATTGCCTTTATTGTTTTCATTCCATAAATTGGCATCAGAAATAAGAGCCAAAGAAAGTGACAATAATGTAGATAGGGGTGCTCAGTGCCACATTCACTTACCTGCAAAAGGAAAAGCACAGGGTTTGAGCTCACTAATCACAGAAGTTAGCTAATCTTATTAGATGGCTGCTAATTATCTCTGACACAAAGAAGGATTACATGAGGCAGGAAAAGAAATGTTTTTTAACAGACATTGATTGGTTATATTGGGGAAAGAAACAAATACTGTATTTATCCAGAGACCATAAACATTTCCTTTTCTGTTTGCTGAAGAGCAGATGTGACAATGAAACAGGTGGTGGAAATATAAACCCTTCTAAAACCTCCAGGGTGTTTTCTCAGGAAGTGTCTAATGATTGCCACTAGATCTGTTGCAGCCCTTACTTTATAGGCTAACGTGGTGCAAGTAGTTGCTGGGGTTTTGCCAGCGATCTCCTAGGCAACTGGCTGCTCAAAGGAGCCACAAATAGAAGCAGTAAACCCCACTCCCGATTTCAGTCTCAAAGCAGTTTGCACTTGTAACATCCACCGTGCAAGAAAATGTACATCCTACAGAGGTATGGGTGATGAAAAAAGCATGCATTCCCTTTCTTAACACACTACAGCCACAAAGGTTGGGAATGAGAATCAGATTTGTGTCTTAGTTACGAGAAAATAACTGAATAGCGTATTAAAAAAAGTGTTTCCAATTCGATAGATTTTACAAAGAAAATCTCAATTAATAACAGTGCAGTGTTCACACAGACTTCCTAGTAACACGAGGTACTCATTTGGGCTCCTCAGGCATCAGAGAAAATAGGAATTTATTCTCTTATATTGAAAGATTTATTATAATGACTCTATATGGTTACTTATTTCTGTTTAGCCTACAATACAAGCATAAATTTATTAAATTTACGTCACTCATGCATTTTATTCTGTAAGACAATAAATAGCAAGTAAAAACCTAGAAAGAGTAATCTGCTGTCAGCTGTTCTGAATAACCAGTTCATATATTATTTAATTATATCTCTCCAAGAATAACAATTCATCATTCATGATTGCTTATTAAATATAATTTTTAATTTCTTCAGCAATTTTCTTTGTAACTCATTTGTAAAAACAGCAGGTATTTTCTTTTATGAAGAAGTATTAGACTTATTTAAAAAATATTATAAGTATCTAGGCGGCAAGCTTATTTATATCTTAGTTTCCTCTGTACTTATATAACATTATAGTATTTTACAGAGAAAATTAATTCTCCAGGAGAGATTGTGGAAAGAATTAGGAGTTTTCTCTGCAAATCAAATGAATTCTAGTTTTAAAATATATTTCAATATAAAACATGGATGCTTTCAGAAAAAGGTATTCCCAGAGTCATTCAAACAGAGTGCAGATGTTGGATAACAGCAGGCATAGATTCACCAATGAAGTAAACACAACCAAGACATAAGAAATATCATGCTGCTAACTAATGTTATTGTCATATTGATAAGGTCAAAGTTAATTTTAAAGCCTCCTACAGTCTCTTAACAGAGAAAGTATCAAGGCAACATATAAGTAAACACATTAGTCATATAGACACCTTTATAAGCAGACACAAATACGTGTCACAAGTGCACACAATTTTATCAATTTTATTTGATTAAATGTATAGTTCAATTTTAAAACTTGAAGCAGCTTTGCAGGTGTGTAAACATTTCACTATATAAAGGGAGCCTTACAATGTCTTGTTTAGGCCAAGTACAAAGTTTTACTGTAACTTGGAACATATTATTTATAGGTTTTTAATTAAAGCTACAAAGATGTCTGGTTGAAAAGGGACTCATTATACACAGTTCATACCGTACGACAAAAATAAGAAATGAAGATGTACATAAGCTAACCCAAGTATCAGAAACAGCCTAGGTACGTCACACAAACCCCGAGTTTAGTACAACCTACTTTTCAGCTGTGTTGCTTCCAAGATAACTTGCACAGAGATTTCTGGTACATCAATAATGTTGTATTGTGTTATGCAGACACAGTCAAAGTGACCTATCAGATTATCTCATTCAACCTGTACCAACACAGGGTATGTAGCCTCCAGATACACAGCATACCTGGAATTAAACTGCTTTATAATGCTTAGTTGCCAAGCCAGGAATCCAATTCTGAGTAGATACACTCTGTCTTTAACTGTTCTTTGTCTGGAAGTGTTGAGCAAATCAATTAACAATCTATTAGTGAACAAGGCATCTCTTCAGCTGATGGGGCAACCAGCATCTCATGAGGTCTTTTCCTCCCTTTTCTTGAAAACTACTTTCTGCCTGGAGTCCTAGTGGCAATACACAGAGTTGAACTCTGTTTAACATCTCGTCCGAAAGCTTCCACAGCTGCTTATCACAGGAATGATCTGGGTAGGTTGAGAGGAATGGGGACAGCCATTGCACACCCAGCCTTTAAAGAGATCCCACAAAAGGTCTCAGCTGGGCAAAAACAATGGCTACGGGCTTTGCAAGCTTGGCCTCAGGGACACAAGGTGGCCAGTAGCAATTTTGCAGGTATTTCTGTAAAACAATAACAGACCTGATCCAAGACCTTGCAATCAACAGTAACAGCTAAGAAAAGGACAAGGTGCACATATATTCTCTACGCCCATTTGGAGAGGCAGTAACAGCAAGGAAGGCTGAAGCGCAAAAAAGAAAAACACAACAGCAGCTATTAGAAGATGAGGGCAAATGGCCTTCTTCAGTATTGACTTTATCCAGAAAGTAACATAAAGAATCCATGTGAAGCAAGACCTCCTGCACTAGGATTCTTCCTTGCATGGACAATTTTTGCAGCATGTCATTAGACTGGAGGAAAGAACAGCTACTTGGACAAATTACAGCACAACGTTTCTTCAGTGTTTTAAGACCAAGTGCCTGTGCTATTCCTACAAATAGTTACGAATGGGAAGTTGTTCATTGCTATCAAAGTTCTGCTATCGGAGGAAACCAGAAGCATTATTTAGGAAAAAACCCACACAGACAAATGGATCATTGTCAAAAGATGTTCAGAAGGACAGAAGAAATTGTATTAATCAATTCAAAGAGATTTATTAAGAGACCTTACATTTTATATTAAAGGGACTAGTAATGAAGTTACTTGCAACTGCTGCGTTTCCAGGGAACAAACTTCATTGCAAGTCTGGTAGGGAATTATAAAAACCAAGGGGCTCAGGTTTATTTCTTCAGCTGCAAACAAGGTACCACAGGATAAATAAGCACACTTCCCACAAGAGATAAACCAAGAATTTTCATTTGCTTTCCAATGCTCAATTTTCCACAGAAAGACAACAGTGAAAAATTACACCAACTTTGTCATACACTTCCACCTGCCTGAATATGTTCTGTAAAGGAGATGAGGAGAGAACCAGAAGAGCTGGCCCCTATTCTGAACTACAGCCAGGCAAGATTAAGAAAAAAAAAAAAAGCAAAACTTAATCAGCTAAAAGTTACAGAGGAGACCACCACTAAGGTCTATGAAGGTGTAAAAAGCAGAATAAAAGACATTGCATCAGCTGAAAAGACAGAGAATGGGATGGAGGCAGTGACTGAGCTGGGCAGAAGTCTTGGAAATCAGGATACAGAATATTAACTTTGTGCAGAAAGACAGAGATTAAAAGAGCGACATGGCAAAAGAACATGTCAAACACCTGGCAAGTCTCTGGGGAAAAAAGGCAGTCAGAGTTGACAGAAGAGGGATGAGCTTACAATGAACCTAGCCAAGAGAAAACCACAGCATAAGCCAACTTTACATCAGGAGAAGTGAACAGAAAGTGACAGATTTTAGAACTCTGCAGTATGAAAAGACAAGCCAAGAGACGACAGGAGAAGGAAAGGAGAAGGAAGACTTCTCAGAGCGCAGTCAAGGTTAGCAGAGGATCGGTATGAAAAAGGAACACATTACTTTTTCCCCCCATTTAAGACTGATCCACTGTTTTATAATGTGGTGGTATTAAGAAGGCAAGAAAAGCTACACCTGGATAGGGAAAGCAGTTATTTAAGGAGTGGAAAGAAGAGAAGCACCAGTCAGAGCAGAAGCAAGGTAAAAAGCATCACAATAGAGGAAGTGTAGGAGAACAAGTATGAACAAGAACAAGATAATTTACAGGGATTAAAACTAGAGTAAGCAATTTCTGTAGACTAGGGTAGGGTATGAGGTGGGAAGGATGAAACTGAACACAGTTTTGAATATAACGTAAAGGCAGCATGAAAAAGTCTGGTCAAGTGACAAAGTGTCTTATCAATGTACAGTGAAGGACCGGCACAACTTTGGACTCCATTTAGGTGTCGTATCCAGAAGTCAAAACAATGCCAATGGCATGGTACCTTCTGTGAAAATGAATAGGATTCTGAAAATCACGACTTTCCGCAAGACAAACAGATGCTGGCATAGACAGAGGTGACAATCCCTGGAGCAAGCAAAAAAAAAAAAAACAAACTAAAAATCAACAAATTAGAAACAGCTACAGTTTAGGGAAACACATCATCAGTCCCCACTCCATACATGTCCAGTCAAACTGCATCAGCTCTACTTAGCTCTTAAGTTATAACCCTGTTGTCTTAGGTGTTGCTCTCCAGATGATACTGTTACCTTCTGCTGCTAAAAAGTTAACTAAAACCAAAAGATTGATTTTTTTTTTTGCATACAATAAACAAACAAACAAAAAATCATTACACTAAAGGCAATAAGATACTCTTATCGGCAAACCAATAATTCCACACGTTATGTCTAAACCAAACAGTTTGAAAAAAGAATATGAGGTTCTCTGGTCTGCAGGGAAGCAGGTGTCAGTGGAGGCTTGCATCAGCACTTCAGCTGAGACTCCAGACACCTCAAAAGAGTCATGATCTATTTACTGTTCAAGCCTGTCTTTAAGGAGCAATGCTTCTTGTTTTACAACTGGTGACAGTGCTGATAGTCACCTTCACCTACAGGAGCTGATCACAAATTCCCAAGAACTTTTCTCTCATGCCACCAGATGAATAGAGACCCACTTGAAGTCCCTAAAGGCAGCATAGATCCTTTGTCTGAACAAGATTAACCTCTGTCCCAGAACACAAAACATTGCAAACACCAACAGTCAGTGAATTCACACCCCTGTGCGTCAACTTCTGTTGTCCTATACTTAACAAGCTGAGCAGAGGCCTGGGGTTTACTCTGGCAGGACACACTGTAAGAAGCCAACTACTAGACCTTGAAGCATTGACACTTGCATAAAATCTGTCACATACTTCAATGAAACTGAACAAAACTTTTGATTCTGTAAGTGGATTTTGGGTCTGATTTCTACCAAGTAAGTTAGATTTCCTTCTGTTCGCTCTTTCTGATTTTATGACATCAACACACAGTATGGTTGCAGTTTTTACTATCTGCAGTCAGTGAAGGAATCTAAATCTGGGAAGATTTTTCTATACAGAAGTGAATAATAATAATGTTGTGAAATACCCCTTTGCCCCATTTACATGTCAAAATTTAAAAAAAAGATCTACTATGTCTTTCAGGCATCATTTTCTGTGCCCTGCAGTTCACTGTTAAGAAATAAGGACTGTTGAGAAATAAGGCATGTCTAGAAGACTGCAAGACAAAAAGAAAAACCTTTAACATTTAAAATGACACATGACATTTTTTTGAAACAATGATTTTCAACAGTAGAGGAAGACTTACATTCTTTTGTAAAGAGAAACCTATTCTACTTTTAGGAGCAGGTTTACCTATAGAATGCGAATACTATTCACCTCATGAAAGTAACTTGAGGGTCATGTAAGCCACTCCTGACCACAGCTACTGGAAGCAAAAAAAAAAAAAAAAAAAACTCTGAACAGCTGTGTTGCAATCAGATAAAAACAACTAAATTGAAAATGACTGAGGCAGCTGTTTTAAAAAAAATTTCCATCCATATTTAACTGGTCTCGTGCCATTGAACAGTTTAGATAGACTGCGGTTAAAACACATGCCCACTCTACACATTCTTTTTAATCACACCTGAACATGTTTGCACAAAGCCAAGGAAAAACACAAAAGCTCCATTAACAATACCTGACATGACATTTTATCCTTGTAGAAAACAGGCTGGTAGCTCATGACTGCTGTAGTCAGTCTAAAGGCAAAAAGCTCCACACAAAAAAAAAAAAAAAAAAAAAAAAAAAAAAAAAAAAAAAAAAAAAAAAAAAAAAAGCAGCACCCCACCCCAATTAAAAAAAACCAACACAACCAAAGAAAACCCAGAGTAATTCCTGAAAACAGAAACTCACTCCATATGTAACTACTTTGGTAGGAAAAAAAAGTCTGCAAATGCTTTTCTAGAAGAAAACACATTCATTCCAATTGACAGTGAGCAACAAGGACAGAAAAGTGGCTGTCCTTACCATTTGGCTAAAGTGAAATACTTTTTCTGCCTAATAATCCTGTGAAGTCACACAGCAATAACAGATGTACAAGCTAAAACAGAATGTAGTGGTTATCTCCTTGAGTCCAATTTTTTAGTGATTGCAGGTGGCTCCAACTTTAGTTTATGCAAGGTTTTAACAAGCTAGAACTATGAGAAATCGGGGCACAATAAAATTTATTTCACAATGAAATCCCTGAAGTGCTGAGCATTTATTTGCATTTTAGTAGAAATTCATCATCTGACCATGTCACAGATATCCCCCACCCACAGTCTATCTCTTCTCTTCACTCTTGGCTAGGTATCTTTAGGCCAGCACTCTAAAAAAAGAGATAGAGGCAGTTGCTAAGGTTGGACTGAAATGGGAAGACTGAAGATAAAACTGCTGCTGGGATCAGTTTTTCCACATGATCACTGCATACATGGCCTGAATTCCAAAATGTTCCTGAGCAAACCTGATGCCTTTTTACTAGGCTTCTCTTAAGGACAGTTTGGAAAGGTAAAGACTGAAAATGTAGTGTGGGGGTTATAAAGGATTCTCCAAAATTCAGGGACATGTGGTGCAAATACTGACAGCAGCACTTACCTGAGCAGGCTGATATAAAACACAGTCCAAAATTTGATGAAAAAATAAATTTTGCACATTCATCAAAGTTTTCCCTCCTACACTCTCAATCTTAGTGATTTTTCAGAAAAACAGTGGCTCTATAGTAGCTTTAATGCTTTCTTCACTAAAATCATTTCTATTGCTTTTGGTACAATGCCAGCTAATTCCACAGCTGAAAAAAGTAAGAGAGCTTGCTTTTGATCCACTACTTATTTCATGAAAGGAAATACTTACCCTTTCAGTCACAACACAGGCATTGTTTTCCATGCAGTACCGTGCCTTATTTGGCATCAAGACAACACTTGGCACTTTATCCAGAAGTACCAAAATTTACCTCATGGAACTGGCATTCACAAGTATTATATATCCCACAATTATTTCAATAAATACCAAGTCAACCTCATTAAACAGCATGCACAAGCACATCAAAATGAATTATGCTAATGCCAGAATACAAAAAAAACACACTCAATTGACACTTAAGGGAATTATTTAGTGGAAAAGAATGATTTAAAAGTACAATACATACTTTGAGAATTTTTAAATCAAAATCAGACACCTTTCTGAAAAACATACTTCTGTTGAACTACAAATTACGGAGCTGGTTAAAGAAATCAGAGTGAAATTCTCTGCCTCATGCTGTGGAACAGTTTAATCACCATGATTCTTCCTAGCTCTGTGTGCTATGAATTTATGAATTTCAGATAAGTTAAGCATGCTTTGCAGATCCTAGAAGAGACTGAAATGCTTGCAGGTATTAGCCCTTGTACCTGAAGCCAGCTGGAGTTCCGGCAGGTGCTGTACCCATCTCCGAAGCTGCAATCATAAAAGCATCAGACAGAAAGTGTGGGTTAATTTCAAGTGGGCAACAGCATAAGGATCCCGCAAAACTGGGTTTTAGCATCTCTATGCCCGAGTTTACAATCTTCCTGCTAAAACATTCCCCAAAAGGTGAATTCAGCTCAAAACATTTATCTGCATCAAAAATCCTGCTAAGCTGTTGTTATGAAATATACAGCACGTGTGGTTTTGTGCTCTTGTGAAATACACAAAGGCAATTGTGCAGCATACTAATAGTGGGGCTAATAATTAATTGACCATATTTTGCCACGGTTACCTGCATTCATAAACTATGAGAAAGGAAGTATTTCTTTTGATGCTGTAGGAAGCTTAGGAGGGTAATATTCAATATTGATGAACCAGACTGAATAAAAGTATTATATGAGGACACTGAAAGCTGCTTTGGGAAGCCTAGTGAAAAAAAAAAAACAAAACCAAACAAAAAAACCACAAAAACAACCCCTGAAAACCCCAACAAAACTGTTAAAGAGTTTTTCAAAGAACTGACCTTTTACTATTAATGGGAGCAGAACACATAGCAAGCAAAAAAGCTGTTCTGGAAGAGCTGTGCAACTTACTAGGATTTTCATTTCTGTCACTTGGCATACCTTTACCATAACTTTGCTGGAAAAGTCCTTTAAAAATAAACCAGTGTCTGCAACCTGCTACAAAAACCAGCTTAACTAGGTCTTCCATTTTCAACCATGATGTGTATTCCCAGATGTGTGAAAATCACTGTGGAATTTTTATTATTTCCTGCACTTCATATATCAGTTTAAAGTTATTTATTCTGTGTAGATTAATAGGTAATTACACCTTTCCATCTCTCAGTTCTCAGCTAGGTTGCTATCTAGTTTGTTTCTCTAAGTTAGTTAGGCTGTTACTCATGCTTACTTTTGTACAATAGCAGCAAGCAACTCAAGTTCAACAATACAAGCATTCTGCAAGTGGATTTCAAACTACTAGCACTGTAAGTAAAAGGTGCCACATTTTTCACTGTGCATTGTCACTGGCAAATATTTTTTTATTTGAGTGAGTCAATTAATAGCTCTGCACAGAACAAGTGGAGGAAAGAGCACACCTCCTTGGCCTGCCAGGTACATTTATAAAAATATCTTGCCAAAAGTATGGTTTGAAGCCACTGGTAGAAATTGTACTGAAATAGAAAGCTAACTTAAAAGTGACACAAGATTTCCAGACACAGCACTGTGCTAACATGGCTGCAGAACTTCCACACTACAACTGGTTTTCATCAGCCAGCTCAGACTGCGCATACAGCTGTCTGCCCTGCTCCGTGCAGACATACATATGGAGCTCTAGAAAATTAATTAATTGAGGGCAGAAGAATGGGAACATAGTGATGGTTAAGGAAAATCATTAAGCCACACAGATTCAGTTCCCCATGTCACACTGTTCTTCTGAAAGTTGCAAAGACTATTTGGGAAACTCCACAGCATATTCAAGAAGTATGGTTGTATATACCAAACCCAGTCTGTATTGCTTCTAGAGAGACTTGGCAAAAAGGTTTGCATGGAAATACATATATGGGGATACCATTACAGGAGTCAATTCCAGGCCTTGCGTTTCTTATAGTAAAGAAGAAAGTATCACTGCTTTAAGAACCAACTTACTTTCATTCTGTAAAACAGCTTGCTTTTCAGTTTATAGCCAGAATATAATTCAAGTAGGGGTAATAGAAGATTTCACATGAAAAGCTACAGCAATAACAATGTGGGGAAAATTTCTGTCCCCCATTTCCATCCTCACTGGTGACAGAGAGGATAGAGCTTCCCCAGGGGCTCTGGACATCAAGTCAAGGTCTGCTGGGTAAGCAGGAGCAGGCATTTGCCTAGAAGCTGCATAAGAGATGGGGAGAAAGAAAAAAAAAAAATATTCAGTGAGCCCCTCGGTCTCCCTTCAAAGGCCCTAACATAACCCTCAGCCTTTTGGAGGAAACAGAGCTGCCCTCAGCCTGGCAAAATACGAGGATAGCAACAGTGCCATGGTGGTCACTTTTCACTGAACTCCAAGACCTTCCCAGCTGCTGCTTGACCATTTGCTCCTCCGGACCCCTAGTCGTTACACAAATGGGTTTTCTCCCTACTTGCTCTCCAACTATGCCTTTTTGTTACTGTTATTACTGCCTCCAACCTAACAGGCCTTCCAAATCTGTGCATTCTCTGCGAAAGATAAACAATTAAATGGTAAAATTTACAGGCACCTGGAATCATCATGGTCATTCTGCTTTCCTTGATCACACATTTTTCTCCCCAATTTCTTACTGTTTAGATGGTGAAAAGGTTGAAGACAAGGACCAGGTCCTTACCTTACGCAGACTACCGCATAAAAAGGCTCTGATTATAATTGTGGCTTCTGTGCTCCTATTGAGAAACAATTCATGATTATAATTTACTAAACAGGAATTTCTCATCTTAGACTCTTCCACATCTCAAAACAGCAACCCAAACTGAAGGCTGTTATTTTTCAAACCGTCTTGCTTTTCTTGACTGCTTTCTCACTATAAACACGCCACTCTTTCCTCCCAAAAACGTCCTTGAACTATCCTGCATTGACATATAATATTTTATGATGGTTGTCCAGTGAATGACATCTATGCACAAGATAACTATGACAACAAATAATTAGCAGGTTTTGGCTGGCTGAATGCCACCTGTGAAGAAAACAGCAATTTGTCTCCCTACAAGAGACAAAGAAAAAGACTGAAGGAGCTCTAGGACATCTTACATTAAACCATTATATTCCTTCCCTACGGTGTAATTGCTTATTTAAACACATTAAGAGAACTAAGAGTTTCTGTACAACAAACAGAGACAGTGCCCCCCCCCATACCCCTTCCCCTTTTATAAGGCTTTAAAATCAGCTGAATTAATGCAAAAGTAATTTTTGAGTGATAAGCCAGAGCTAGGTTTTATTTCTTTTTCAAATTAAACAGTTTCAGTTTTAACTGGTGACAAAACCTGAATTGGATTTTTTCAATTTCTTAGATTGTCATCAGTTGCTTTTTCACCGTTGGGTCCTTTGCAGGCTTCCTTCATTTTGCCTGGATGTGACTGAAAATTAACTGGAACACAAAATGTAAATGTTTCTCCACTTTATTAAGAGCATTTGCCTGTGTTAGCTGGAAGTCTGCATTCCCTCTCTGCCTGTTATCCCCACGTACTGAACATGGGGACAAAAATGCTTTTTGTTTCCATCTCGGGCAGAACACAGCCCTTCTCCTATGAGGTGGCATCAATCCCTCATCTCCCCTCACTCTATTGCATAGCAAAGATCTAGAAACCCACTCCCAAATCCCACTGGCTTGTGGAACTGACAAGAGGAGAGGATCTGGGCACCAACACCCTGCTTGTGTATTGTTGTGATTCCTATAGTTTATTCTGTCACGGACACAATAATTAGATGTTTCTGCAAAACTAAGTTGAGATTTTTTCAAAGCCACATCAGAAAGACAAGCAGAAAAGCACATAACTAACTAAATTCTATGGGTCTTCCTATCTTCTTGTTCTTGAGCCCCAAAGCCAGGGAGACCATGCAGGGGTACAGGGGGATTGAGTGGGAGAGAAAAACATACCTTTAACACAGAATATTCCTGAAATTCTGCCTGCACTGCCCAGCTCAAATTCATGGAATAAGTGGCTGCAAACCAGCTGGGCCCCTCCAAAGGTAATACGCATAAAAGCGGGAACCACCTTTGTCCGCAGAGCCAGGACAGGCAGTCATTCCTCCACGCTGACAGCACAACAGCACTAGCTGCCATGCCAGCCCTCTCCACCTCATACCAAAGCGCTCAGAAATCAGTCAGTGCATCTGAGAGAAATAAGAGGAACAGAAATTTTAGAGGAGTTTTTTAGGTAGGCAAAGATTACACTTCAAGATTTCCACTCCACTGTTAGGAAGGAGTGTCTCGGAGCGACCCAGTGAGGTCTGCAGTTCAGAGTTGGCAATTCCAGTTTCTCAGCAGCCATCACGCCTACGGCATCACGTGCTTACAAGTGCTGGCAAGTCAGCCACTTGGGGACTGTTCACAAGCCACATGTGGCTCTAGAGAGGAGCCACTTTCCCTAAACAGGAAGGCTAAGATTAGCTTCCCTCACCTAAAATGCCTGCCTCTCAGATAAATGGCATACTTTTAGACATGCAAATGAAGAAAGAGGCCAAGTTACTATTTAAGCTCTCAAATCTCTTCTATGAACTGTACTAAAAAACATTACCTTTGCATTGAAGAGAGGTGTTACATGGCGTTAAGACTGCATAGAAATTGTGTGCAGCACTGAAGAGCAGCAAACAGAAGAAACAAGGCAGAGACGTGAGAAGATGGGCAAATTGTTACTGAATACATAAACACCGCAAAGTGTTAATCAAGTGTGTTTCTCCCTATTTCAAGTTCATGGCATACAGTACAACATAGTGTGAAAGTTTTCACATTAAGTGCTCTCCATTGTGAAGAGAGAGCAGCAGATTTTGTTTCATATGAGCAGGGTCTTGTTTGAAGCCTTTACATCTGACAATGTACCAGTCAGAGAGAACAAAATTACTCTTTCCATCCTCTCCCATATTTCCACACGTACACATCTCCAAAGAAAGCCAGTCATTTTCAAAATGTTTCCAGCATTAATGTACCTGATTCTTTTAAATAAGAAAATACATATGTATTAGTCACATAAAAAAATCTTTAAAACTATACATAAAATCTGCAAAATCTGCAGCAACCCATGCTTATTAGCATATCTGTGCCAGTTTAAGTGGATGCTATTGATTTAGCTCATCAGATAAACATGTTTACCATCAGCTATGCTTCTCTTGTATTTCCAGTATAAAGCTCAATGCCAAATATACGATGAAGAGCCTTAAAAAGGACAGAACAAGCACTTGTCATCCATGATTTCATGCAGAAGCTTCCAGTCCTAAGTCCCTATTTGCAGAAATTCAAACTTATGAATACAGGAGTTCTAAGACTAACTCCCTCAAATAATGAGTTTTTCCCACTGCTGCTACTTTTCAGCAGCAAAATAAGACATTGTTATCCCTCACCTACCTCACCATGGTCCTGAGGAAGATGTGCTCATTAACTCATGCATTCTAAAAAACAGGCATAGATTATCCTAAAGTTCATTTAAATACTTTTTTTCCCTTGAAATTTCCACTGAAAGCGAAAGAGAAAATACAAAGCTAAGTAGTAGGCTGAACAATTCAAGGCATTCCACATTTTTCATTTAACTTTTCTTCCCCTCTGAAAAGACCATTCTCTAGCATTTCCAGACTGATTTTTGAGATGTCCATGAGGGGAGACAACTAACACTCAGACTTAATCCCATGAGTGCCACTGTTTTACAAGCGGCGGAACCTACAAAAGAAAACGGGGCAAAACCAGGCAGTATGAATTAAAGAATTTAGCTGCCACAACAGGGATACAGCAAGGTAACTAAACATGCCCTGAGCACATGTAGCAGCTTTTTTGGCTGCTAATCCACAGATGGTGTCAGTTTTTGATAGCTCATGCTATGAAACACATCAGTGCTTGAAAGGTCTTCGTGGCTGACCTCATTCTGTTTTGCTGTAGCTAGGCTAGGCAACAGTCAGAAATCCCCTTTACCAGTTTTCTTCCAACTCATGTTTACCCTTCCACGTACCCAGCTCAGCCTGTTTAACGCAGACTTCACAGCACCAAACGTACCTGTCTACATGGTGACACTTAAATTATAAGGGACTTGCTACTGTTAAAACTGTGTTCTTTCTAGACTGCAGAAATGCTCAATCAACTGCTTTCAGAGTATACTCTTACAACCCTATTAAAGACTAAATACTTTTGAAAGATAAGTACATTTTGTATTGTATCAGTTTACTTTTAGGTCAGTAAACTGCATATAATGGGATCTGATGCAGATTTCGGACACAGGAAACAACTTCACTAGAAGCTCTGAAACACATCACCTACAATATTCTGCACTACCTTTGAAGCTGTCAATCATGGAGCATCTCTGCTGGTTGGTTACACTGTATACGAGTGAGAGTGGTTCAGAAGTTACAGCATGAGACTGCAAATTGAACCTTCTTGGGTTTATTCCCAAGCTTTATTTGTGACCTGCAATGAAAGAAGTAGTACTACAACAACTCTAAACTACTCTACCCAAGACCTAGAGCACAGAGACTGAGCAAGGTACCCAAAACTGGAGAGCACTGAGAATTGTAGCAAAACCAGAATTTAGGTATCCTGCCTATTGGTTACTGTGTAAGCCTCAGTCAGGCTGTGTAAGCTGAAGTTAAACCCATTGAAATGTGCATCTTGCTACAGCAGTACAGACACATTTATCAATAGCAACTTTACAACACTGTGGCAGAAAATTACTAAATCCTGTGCACCATGCGTTTACTCAGTTGTAAGGCAGCAAGTAGTATCCTACCTTTTACATTAATGTAGATAAGATGCACATTTGTTCACCATTTTAACCTTTTCTGGTGTTGCCCACTACTTCGCCTCTCTCTTTTGATTGCAAACGGGATTGTTTTTATTGCTACCACATCAGCGCCAAGCTTCCTCTTGCTGATCAGAGTCCTCGTCACTCCTACAATCCCCTGATTCTCAGATCCTTAATGTCTACTACCTATTCCCCTGTTACTTTAGGCTTTCTCTGTTCTGCTGCCATATTTCCTTCCTCTGTTCTCCTGGAAGGAGATCTGCCATATTTCCATTTCTCTGGACCCTACCACCTCTATCTGAAAGGCCAATCTTTCAAACACAGGTTAGTGCTAGTAGACTAAAGACGCCAAGCTAACTAGTTCAAATCTGGGACATTTAATCTCGGATAACTGTTGTGAAGATTAAGCTCTTATTCCACAAATAAACAAGTCATACTTCATTTTCACTTTGGTTTTAGGTGACTTTGCTATCATTACTGCATTTGGCAATTAAGACAAAATGCTGAGTTTTTTGTAAATTTTCTGTGGCACGAAGGAAGTAGTGCCATGGAAGCACTCAGAGAAGGTCAGAATTTCGCAATATTAACTCAGGAGTATTAAATATATTATGTCCACAAAGGCAGTAGTGCCATATGTCATGCCATTAGAAACAATTTATGCAACTATTTATCCAATATACAGAAACTTTATCTGAAGAGACTGTTTCGGCCTGATATATTACAGATGCAGTTTGAATTTGTTAAGTAATTCAGCTGGAAAAATACTAATAGTATACTGACATGCTGCTCTTGCCTTGTCTCTCTTTGGCCTTATAGCTCCATGTCCTACTCATGAGCTTTTGAGAAAGACAAGTACTCTGTTTCCTCTCTGTGAAGGCATTTGAACCTACATGTCTCCCAATCACCAGACAAAAGCTTCTCTCAGTTCAAATCTCTGTCCTGAATCAGCAGATAGTGGATTAAGCACAGAATTTCCACACTGTCCTGACGTTCTTGTTAGGTCTGCTGTGAGTATTATTCTGTTCTGCAAAAAAACCCCCAAACATTTCTACATGGGGGGGGGGGAAGGTGTCATTTGACTTAGGGAAGCCAGAATAGAAAGGAGGATCCCTATCATGTTATGTGGAAGAAATTATCATGTGCTTATATCAATAAGTAACAAAACATTGATGAATATGTTCTCAGATTTTAATTTTTTCCTTCTATACATGTTTCTATGGTCATTGCTACAAGAAAAAAAAACCTTCCTAGCAGATTTGTAGTACCCCAGTCACACCCTGTAATGGCATCTCTCTGAGGCAGACTAATCAGCTCTGCTTCCTGCCTGCGGTATATTAGGTCATCCTTCCCCTGACAGCCCTGCTCTCTAGTCACACAGGGCACTTCAGGCAGACAGCAAGAAGGACAAATCTGTTCTTCTCCAGTCAGTCTGTATTAAGGGGCTTACACTGCACAGCAAAGGAAGTGCTGAAAGAGGATACAAATAGATTAATATCATTACAGCTTGTGAATGATCCTAGGAAATTAAAAACAGTCTGTTTGAAGAACAGACAGACTGATGTGCTACAGGCATCCTCCACAGATCTCACCATAGTAACCAGGATTGCCAAAATGTCTGTATCTGTTAGGTATGGCTTTTGTGTTTGAAAATGTTTTCCTCTGTTTCTGTAACACGTAGTTTTGCAATTGGTTGAAGGACTTGTAATGGCAGAAAAAATAATAATCAAAGCCTGAAGGAAATGTCTTTTAGACAGAGCAAAGGAGAGGGAGAGAAAAAGATAGAGTTCTGTAACCTGGTTTCTTCACACATTAAGGCCTTCTTGCTACAGAAATACCTTAATAAATAAAATAGCTACTCTGAACAATATACATCTTGCATTCCATCACAGATCACAGATATTTCTGTATCTGCGTGTGATGAGATCATTTATTTTGGCAAATATTAATACAAGCAAAACCACTTGTCTATATTTAGATATTATACTGAAACACTATTTCCCCAAGTTCTTGTACTTGAAATGTATATAAATAATCAACAGCAAGTAGCCAAAATAAACAAACAGATAAACTAAAATGAATACACAAGTGAATACAGTTCTAATTTTTTTTTTCCTTCTTTTCAAGCTTTATGGTAAGTTTTCACTATGGACCAAGTTGAGCAGATAAGGATGATACCTTCTGTGTTTGTACTCTATGTTGAACGTGCTTCTTTAAGCTCACTCTGGAAGGTCGAGCTTCAGTCACACCCTCCAGCTTGCATCTTTCTGGCAGCTTGTGCAGATTATTTTGCCGATACCACCACGTCAATGGGACCAGGCTTCTATCTGTATGTTCCCCTAACATACTTCGAATTCCTCCAAAAAACTGCTCTATTTTTTATTTACAGTTCTTTGGTTGTACTAAAGCTAGCACATGTGAGGATGTACACTAGCAGCTGACAACAATCCTGTGCCACAAAGCACGGAAAGGATCACTAAGGATCACCCTCTTGGTGTCAGAGGAGGGGAACAAATCCCAGGGACCGTCATCAGACTTCCTGGCTGTTACAGCAGACGAGAACGCTTGCACATTAGAAATACCATGCTGAGGGCGGAGATCAACGCCAGGCCCCTCTGGCCACATCTTGCCTGAACATAGCTAGCACCGTGGCCTGTGTAGATACACAACTCAAAACATAGCACATTTGCATAAAGGACTACTATAGTCCAGCTAAGACATTTTGCAGTTAGAAGTATTTTTATACACCTGCGGTTTGATTCCTAAATTTCAACTGAAATGGAATGTACCTTTCTTGCTTCTCCATCAGTATGCAGAGCTTATCATTTTTCACAACATAATTCATCACAAAATAGGCTGCCAGCACTGCCATTTTGTGCTGCCACAGAAGATTTTGCTGAGATAGCCATTAGTGCTAATGCTTATCCTGGCAGTGGCTCATGCTACTGAATAAATTTGCTGAATAAATTATTTGTATTACTTAAAATTAGTGAAGTGCCAATCATTTGTTCAGCAGGGAGATGCATACATTTTCTAGCAAAAATCAAAGCAAAGTTGTCATAGTCAACCAGAATGGATTCTTGCCTTTAAATTCCTCTTAGGGTTACAAAACATTTAAAATTAAAAGCCACTTGGGCCTTAGTTAACTAGCCATTTAAGAAAAGTTCTAAGGGGTGTGGTTTTAAAATTATTATGAAAAATTCTTATGAGAAAGAATGACTATACAGCAATTCTAAAGAGACGTGCAAGTACATAACTCACATAATTCCCTAAAACTTCTATAATTGACGTAGCACTATTTAGATATTCGACAAGCACTGATATGTAATAAAAATATAACACCTGGAAAGAGTGATTAAGTTTTACACTAGGGTTACCACCTTTCACTACATCCTGCATTGCCTCAGATGCACACCCTTGCCCCTGTGAAGCAACGGAAGTGTTGGAGGTAAGTCAAAAATGTAAATCCTCACCGGATGAACTATCAGCTGAGTTTAAATTCACTGTTGTTATACACCCTCATATCATGTTTACAAGTCATAAGAGGTCCTGGCTGTAAGCAGGCTACTATTTCCTGGATGTTTATAGAAACAAAAAACTGCAAGGGAAAACCCACAGATTTCTCAACATACAGTGAGTGGCTCTTCCTATATTCACAGCAGTTTTCAAATTCTCATTTTTAATTTCAATGGACAGTTCAGATATGAAGACACAAATATTGCAGAATAACAGTTGTAAAGAGTTTCACTGACCCTATTCATTTCAAAAGAACACAACTATAAACAGGAAATTAAAGTATAATTACAGCAATTGTTAAATGGATATAAAACCCCCACGACTTCATTTCCAGGTATTTATACTTTCGGAACAACTACAGCTTGCCTTGAAAGGCTGTACCCTCACAGGACTTTTTCTCTACTTTTGTGACTACTCGTTTCAAGACACCTCCACAATTAGGGCAGCAAACACTAGTATTAAGGTGTGCCTTGTAGATTTGGTAGCCATTTATACCCATTCAGAACAAGTACAGAGGGAATGTATGGGATATTCGGGTTTAGAAGTAGTATGTATCTACTTTCATTGCAATAAATATAGACAAAGAAAGGCAATGGCATATCAGGTGTAGATGATAACCCTCTTTCAAGGCAGATGCTCTAAATATCCTCTTTTTCCCCTTCCTCCTCAAATCATTGTTTACATTCTTCTCAACTTGGATTTTTTGCAAGCACAAGGTGAAGTTGTTAACAGGTTCCATTCAATTCAGGTGAAGTGTGAAAGTCCCACAAAACCTCAAAAACCTACAAACTGCAAAAGCTGCAAATACTAACACTGAAGCTGCAGGAGAAAACATGAAACATTGCATCCTAGGTTATACATCATATATATTACCAAAAGCATATTCTTTTCACCTCAGAGACACAAATATAAAACGATTGTACACAACAATAATTTCAACTTGTTCTGTAAACTTCAGATATTACAATCACTTTCCTGCAGTAATGGCTCCTATGACTGGAGTACTGGAATGGAAGGACACAGGCTCTTTAGGAAGGACAGGCAGGGAGAGGAGGAGGGGGTGTGGCTCTCTATGTCAATGACCAGCTGGAGCACATGGAGCTCTGCCTGGGGATAGATGAGTAGCCAACCAAGAGCCTATGGGTCAGGATTAAAGGGCGGGCAGGGACAGATAACATTATAGTGGGGGTCTGCTACAGGCCACCCGACCAGAAGCCCAAGTAGATGAGGCCGTCTATAGGCAGAGAGAACAGTCTCACATTCACAAGCCCTGGTCCTCATGGGGGACTCCAACCACCCCGATATCTGTTGGAAGGACAATACGGCAGGGCATAAGCAATCCAGGAGGTTCCTGGAATGCACTGATGACAACTTCCTTCTCCAAGTGACAGAGAAGCCAATGAGGCGAGGTGCTATGCTGGACCTTGTTCTCATCAAGGAGCAGCTGGTGGGGAATGTGAAGCTCAAGGGCAGCCTTGGCTGCAGTGACCATGAAATGGTGGAAATCAAGATCCTTAGGGCAGCGAGGAGGGCACACAGCAAGCTCACTACCCTGGACTTGAGGAAAGCAGACTTTGCCCTCTTTAGGGATCTGCTTGGTAGGCTACCATAGGATACAGCCCTAGAGGGAAGAGAGGCCCAGAAAAGCTGGTTAATATTCAAGGATTACCTCCTCCAAGCCCAGGAGTGATGCATCCAAACAAAAAGGAAGTCAGGCAAAAAAGCCAGGAGGCCTGCATGGACAAGGAACTTCTGGTCAAACTCAAACACAAAAAGGAAGCCTACAGAGGGTGGAAGCAAGGACAGGTAGCCTGGGAGAAACACAGAGAAATTGTCCAGGCAGCCAGGGATCAGGTTAGGAAAGCCAAAGCCCTGATAGAATTAAATCTGGCCAAGGACGTCAAGGGCAATAAGAAAAGTTTCTATAGGTACATTGGTGATAAAAGGAAGACTAGGGGAAAAGCAGGCCCTCTTCGGAAGAAAACAGGAGACCTGATTGCCCAGGACATGGAGAAGGCTGAGGTACTCGACGACTTTTTTGCCTGAGTCTTCACCAGCAAGTACTCCAGCCATACCACCCAACTCACAGAAAGCAACGGCAGGGAGCGGGAGAATGAAGAACCCCCCACTGTAGGAGAAGATCAGGTTTGAAACCATCTAAGGAACCTGAAGGTGCACAAGTCCATGGGACCTGATCAGATGTATCTGCGGGTCCTGAGGGCTAAGCCACTATCCATCATATTTGAGAAGCCATGGCAGTCCGGGGAAATTCCCACTGACTGGAAAAGGGGAAACATAACCCCCATTTTTAAAAAGGGGGAAAAGCAAGACCTGGGGAACTACAGGCCAGCCAGTCTCACCTCTGTGCCCAGTAAGATCACGGAGCAGATCCTCCTCAAAACTACGCTAAGGCACATGGAAAATAAGGAGGTGACTGGTGACAACTGACATGGCTTCACTAAGGGCAAATCATGCCTGACAAATTTGGTGGCCTTCTACAACCAGGTTACAGTGTTGGTGGATAAGAGAAGAGCATCATCTACCTGGACTTATGCAAAGCATTTGACACTGTCCCGCACAACATCCTTGTCTCAAACGTGGAGAGACATAGATTTGACAGAGGGACCACTCGGTGGATAAAGAATTGGCTGGGTGGTCACACTCAAAGAGTTGCAGTCAACGGCTCGATGCCCAAGTGGACACCAGTGATGAGTGGCATTCCTCAGGAGTCAGTATTGGGACGGGCACTGTTTGACATCTTTGTCAGCGATACGGACAGCAGAATTGAGCGCACCTTCAGCGAGTTTACCAACAATACCAAGTTGTGTGGTGCAGTTGACATGCTAGAGGGAAGGGATGCCATCCAGAGGGACCTTGACAGGCTTGAGAAGCAGGCTTGTGTGAATTGCATGAAGCTCAACAAGGCCAAGTGCAAGGTCCTGCACCTGGGTCAGGGCAATCCCCAGCACAAATACAGGCTGAGCGATGAGTAGAGCGAGAGCAGCCCTGAGGAGGACTTAAGGATTTTGGTTGACAAGCAGCTCAGCATGATCCAGCCATGTGCATATGCAACCCAGAAAGCCAACTGTATCCTGGGCTGCATCCAAAGAAACATGACCAGCAGGCCGAGAGAGGTGATTCTCCCCCTTTACTCGGCTCTGGTGAGACCCCACCTGCAGTACTGCCTCCAGCTCTGGGGCCCCCAACATAAGGAGGACATGGACCTGATGGAGAGAGTCCAGACGAGGGCCACGAAGATGATCATAGTGCTGGCGCACCTCTCCTGTGAAGACAGGCTGAGAGAGTTGGGGTTGCTCAGCCTGGAGACGAGAAGGCTCCAGGAAGACCTTATAGCGGCCTTCCAGTACCTAAAAGGGGGCCTTACAGGAAAGCCAGAGAGGGACTTTTTACTGCGGCATGTAGTGATAGGGCAAGGGGTAATGGCTTTAAACTGACAGAGGGCAGATTTAGATTAGGTGTAAGGCAGAAGTTCTTCACTGTGAGGGTGGGGAGGCACTGGAACAGGTTGCCCAGAGAGGCTGTGGATCCCTGGAAGTGTTCAAGGTCCCAGGCTGGATGGGGCTTTGAGCAAGCTGGTCTAGTGGAAGGTGTCCCTGCCCATGGCAGGGGGTTGGAACGAGATGATCTTGAAGGTCCCTTCCAACCCAAACCATTCTATGGTAGTCACATTTATCTTTTGGCAATGGAAGTGGACAATTGTCCGAGGTTTGGATTTAGTAATGCTTTACTGTGGAAAACACCACAGTCAGATGCAGTTAAGGACTCAGTTCTTCCATACTTTCCTCCTAATGGATTGATTTCTATGAACAACACACTTCTGAGCAAAGACTGAAGCAAAGTTTGAAATCCAAGTGTCTACTCCCTCTCATGCTTGTTGGTTTGGGGTTTTTTTCTTCATTTTGGTCATCGTCCCCCCCCGCCCTGGGAAGCAAAACAAGGACAGCTTGCCTCTCTCTCCTGTTGAATCACAGAATAATAGCTCTGCATTTCTTTTATTCCTGATGGTGTACTATTCACATATTCTAGACATGGGTTCTTGGTTAGGGAAAAAGACTCATTTTTCCTTTAAATTATGTGTTAAAGGCATAGAGGAGCGATGTGTTCATTTGCATCGTACTATCATTATATGAAAACCTGACCTTAGAAGAAACGTATAATAATAGTATAGAGTGAATAAGATGACATTTGCTTATTTTTTGGACCACTTTAATTTCTGCATTAGTGACTAAATCCAAGCAGTGTACAATATGAATCAAGATATGATTCATTCTGCCATGAATTAATATGCATTAACTTAATGAAAAAATCTAAAGGTTATTTAAAAATCCTACCAGGGTGTACATGTTCCAAGGATAAGATGAATCAGACTACATAAAATTTCAAGACAGTCCCAATCCTGCTATGCGATTGTTTTCAGCTCTTCATGACTTTGGATTAGACACAAGAGCTGAGTGCTTGCTAACAATTCACATGGTTATGCTGCACATTGCTTGTAAGGAAACAGGAATTTTGACCAGGAAAGAAGTCAGGATTTCTCTATCCAGTCCTCTCAAGGTTTCATCCAGATCAGTAGCATAGCACAGCTTGTTTGGATCCTTGTACATGGGATGATACTGGCTCCCATGTTCAGCCAACTACCAGGGCTCCCCTGCTCAGTTATTCCTCCTACACTATCAATAGCTTACCACTACCCCAGTCTCATCAAAAGCGATTGAAGTACTCCTCAAACATTTTGATATAGCATCATCTTTACAGTTTAACAGTTTTAAGTAACTCAGCACAAGGTGGCATCAGTTTCACTACCAACACTAGGGAAAAAGACCATAACGCAACCAAGGTTGAACTTGCACTCTACCTCACACCAACAGTCCTCATCAATCTCAGTATAAACTACAGACTTATTTACTATTGTCATTAATACAGCATCAGGAAGTTATTTACTTAGGAAATATGGGAAAATAATGCAAAAGACTGCTCTCTTCTATACAGTCCTGAACAAAGTGGACACTTATATCCTTAGTCCCTAATTAACCTGCAGAATCAATTGATCTTTTTGCAGTTTCATTATGCATTCAGCACCACACTTATAAAGTGGGAACAGTTCAGATCTGCAATCCTCAGTGTAGTTTCTCTAAAATACACTTTATATACTTAAATATCCAGGCCCTTAAGACATTATCTTTTCTGCTGAAATGCACACCTCAGTAACAAGCTGAAAAGTAAAGCACTTACAAACCCACATGTAATAGTGGTGGAATACTTAAAAAAATCTGCTAGAATTCCTGAAAAGAAAGATCAAGCCAACACTATGACTGATTCTTTCAGCCTCTTCTATCCTGAACACGACTATCTCTTAACTGCAACCGAGATCTTGATTCAGTTTGAGACGGATGACTGGTACAACCAAGGGGAGACTTACTCCAGGGATGGAAGCCACTGTGAGAACAGGCTTGTCAGAACATTCCGTCATGCTCTTCCCAACAGACTGAGCAGATACTGCTTAGCTCCAGATGGACGTATCACACATTTTCAGAAATAAAGACAAAAAGTGAAAATATGTTCCAAATAGCTACTTTCTCTCCTCCCTTCCCTCAGGCTCTAATTATAAACCTATTCCTACTTTTGTTGGATTTATCTCTGCATGCATTCTGCAGTATGCCTATCATTATGAATGGCAAAGAATTGCGTAATGGCATTGTTAATAGTCATTCACAGAAGTGTGCTGTAATGCATTTAAAAAAACCACACAGGCTAAGTCAGGCTAAACAAGTAGCCTGATTTTAAAACTGCTGAACAGCCAAGCAACTCCCACTCTTCAGCGAAGCTGCCGAGTGCTCAACACTTGAGAATTAGAGCACTCCGTAATCTCTGCTCCCAGTTTGCCTTCTAAAAATTTGGGCTTTAGACAAAAGCCTATTCAATACTAATTCCTGCCATGGGAGTAAAATAAACACTCACACAGTTTTTGGTAGGAGTCTGGACTACCCTAGCTTTGCGCCAGTTATGGAGCTTTGACTTGAAATGTGATGGCAGGTGCTCACTTTCAGCAACTTGTATTACAGACCTGGATTCTGCCCTTGTTCCCCTACATCATATTAAGGTAACCTGCGGAAAAATTACTGTATACCCTTGTTTCACTAGACCTCTTGACTGTATTCCTCTAAGTTCCAAATCTTAAACAGTAGTTAATAGGCTTTTTTGATATTTTTCACCGCAACTCCAGTCCCTCATAGATTAACATTTTGTTGCCTATTTTAGCATGAGTCCTGTCCCTCCCAGCTGTGAAATACCTTCAGGCAGAAGTAGCAAACATCAGAAGACAAAACAGTAACTGCATTTGACAGAAAGCCCTCAAACTATATTTTACAATCTCACAGGCCAAGTGTTATTGTCTATTTATTGTCTAGATTTTGAATTGCAATTAAAGAGATGATATTGTGGATAACAGGAAAAGGCACAGGTTCAAGTACTGTGGTTTTTTCTCATCTTCCCAGCACTACTTATTAGACTGACTGTACAAACACCCCAAAACATTTTATGTACCTATCGAAATTCCCTTTCTGATTTCCAAACTCAGGAGGACTTCTGAAAAATGAACAGAAAAATGACATGTACTCGCTCCGTTCCTGTTTCAGAAAAGAGCATGAACTCCTGTTTTTGTTAACTTTTGCTCAATAAAAATCAGTACTATTATCAACATAAATATGAGACCAGGAAGATAATGCCATTTTCTTCTGGAGACATTTTATAAAACCAAGTTCTTTAAAAAAAAAAAAGCACACCAACCCTACATAAAGCTTGAATGACTACAAAAAAAGAAATGCTGGCATTAGTAATTCAAAGTAGTCACACTGTTTACTGAAATTTGCTGTCCTTTCAGGTTGCCCTACAGAGACTTGGACAAGATGAGAAAAGGACATTATTTCAGGACCACGAAGACTGGGATCAATGGCGACCTTGTCATTTCAATTTTTCAGTGTACTCGCAGTAAATTCAAAACGTGAGAAAAAGACCTAGGATACAATATACAAATTTATTTCTGAACTTGCTGTAAGCTATCTTATTATTACCATGGATATTTTTATATATATTTTAAACCTCAGAGAATAATACAATGTAGCAAACTGATCTAGCAGATCTATTGGTGTCAAAGATATGGTTGAAGGAAAAAAAGACTGTAAGGGATATGCTGACCATTCTTTACCCACATCCTCTGCAAGCAGATTTCCCCTTCTATTTTGGGGTATACTAAAAGCAAATGATAGAATTTAAAATATATGCAAGACCCAAGAAGGAAAAGCAGTAACAAAAGCAGCGAGGTGAGCACTATGAGAACAGAGGGCTCTTGTCCATCCTACTACCAAACACCATCCCTGATTCCCCCCCACCCCAGCTCCCCAGATCACCTGCTGCAGGAAAATGCCACCATTTTTAAATGGTTCTTGGTAATTTTAATAAATGATGAAGTCTTTAAAAGGCATAAGGACTAGAGTAGCTGGCTGGTGCCTGATCTTCCTTTTCCACACTGCCCTTGACAGCAGCTGGAGTCACAGCCAGCAGCCTTGCAGGTCAGAAAAGCACTGCTCTTCCTGCACTGCATGGCCTGCCAAAACACAGAGTGGATCCTCCAGTGTTTTCAAGATTCAAGCGAGACTGACTCTCTTTTTAAAGGCAGCCAGCTTGCCTGCTTCAAACTTACCTAGTTTGCTAGCCTCCTTTTTCTTAATGCCACTGACATTTGTTGGTATGCACTGGAAGTAATCTACCAGTATCAAGTAGATAGGTCCACTTCCATTAAATATAATTTCCAGAAAATCAGCCATGTTTAGCCCTAGTTTACAATTAGGCACTGTAAATACCATGCTTTGCAATCTGCTGATAAAAAAAAAAAACTCTCCAGAGATTAGGCAGAATCTGCGCTGCCTTCCTCTCGCTCTCAGAGCTTCCACTACAGGGAACAGTTTGACGCGGCAGCCCGCAGAAGCTCTTCCTGTCAAGGTCATCGCAAAGGGCTGCTGACTGCCCCTCCAAAGCGACCCTGCCCACTTTGCATTTAATTTGACTTCGGGTCAGTTCTGCCACAATCGATCTTCTTTACAAATACATACGTATGCGTATAGAAGTGAAAAAACAGAGTTACGAGCCACATCTTAATTTTGTTTTCAAGATCTTCTTGTAGCCAACACCTAAAAGCAGAACTGTGAGTATAGAAGTCAGAAAGGCTAGCTATATATATACAGCTCAGAGTGAAACATTTCATTGTAAAGACATCTTTTCATGTAACAGAACTGCAGATTTTCACAGGATTGAAAAGCCTGAGACTTGAGAAGGAATAAGGAGGACATCATTCTGTTAAAAACATCTGTTTGTGTAATACAAAGGAAAGGAGAAGACACAGACAAAGAGGAAATCCCTGTATTAGTAAATCAAGCCATGGATATAACAAAGATGCCTGGAAAGGGTAAGGTAAATAGAATATTTGTAGCTGTGGGCTCTTACTTTATAGCCAACTTAATAGGAAAAACAGGGAACAGAAGCATGCTGTTAAATTCATGAAATGGCATAGACATAGCATCGGGAATAAATACAAAGGTTTGGCACAGTGAGAGAAAAAATTAAGGTAGAAGCAAATAACTTCGCAGTTTTGTTGCATTCGGGTTCCATTGTGGGGTTTGTTGGGGTTGGTTTTTGCTTGGTTTGTTTGTTTTTAAACAAAACGCCGGGGGCAATGCAGAAGCAACCTGTACCCTGCATAACGCCCAGGCGGGGGCTCTTTTACAATACTGTTCATGCAGTACACATGGACTCTTATTTCTAGGGTTTGGGAACATTTTAAAGAAAACCTCAAATCTCTCTCCTGAAAGATAATTTTTAGTGCTTCCAGGCAGATCATATGATTCCCTGCCCCCGCCACACCGCCACCATCACCCCCCCACCCCCCCCAAGGTAAATTGCCAGTAATACAGTAGTGCTAACAGGCTCAGGATAAAACTGGTTAGGGTAGCACTTATGCAGCTAGTCAGACCAATTGGTACATTTGAGAGCTGGTTAAAAACAAAAGGTTGTAGTTCTTGAGTTTAACTGTACTCCTAAATTCAATAAAAGAAGTTATGCCCCTGAACAGTCAGCCTTGGATTTTCTCTTCAACTTCTGTTTAGTAGCATCATAAGTTAGAATGTTTCAGGCCATTATTCCACTTTCAAAAGTTCAGCTTTCAGACAAGTCATCTACAGGCCTTACTGGAAATACAACACTTCATTATTCTGTATAGTTTCATCAATACCTGTGGATGAACAGACATCTTGTTTGGTTTTATTTTAGTTGCCGGTAGTTGATCTTCAAATACTTTCATTTACTGAGCTGTGAAGTTTATTGCATTACTGAGTATGAGGTTCCATAAAATCTTTAAGTTTTTAAAAACTCCTCAGAATTTTCATATTTTTAGAGTATTTCTCTCGTACTGTATATTTAATTAAAAGCTGGTTGCTGAAATCTGCTTTAAGAACAAGACTGTGAAAACCTTATTTAAACACAAGTTTGATACAGCTGCTTTGAAACCTTTTCTCTCAAATGCTTTGCTAGTGGGTAATCACAGTATTACCACAGTTAGCACCACCCTTGCACTACCTTTTATTTCCTGTTAAAGTATCAGTAAAATAAGCAGGTTCGGATTAGCTAACTCAAACTACATTTTGATTCAGATCTATATCTTCCCTGTTATACACATTAGCTATTTGGTTTTTGTTTTTTAAAACATATCACTATCCTTATTCTCACGATACTTCTACCCTTTCTTAAAAAAAAAAAAAAAAAAAAAGAAAAAAAAGGCCCAATAATATCCTTATATGCTCCATGGACTCATTCCAAAGAAATACAAAACTTTCTTTTCAGCTAGGACTGTCCCTCTCCATATATGAGGCACATTTTAGATACGTGATAGAATGACTCTTCTGGCTATAAAAGCAAAGATACTGATTTCACCTGCCTAGGAAATACTTCCTCCTGTTTTTACCTTCCAATACTATTTCAGCTGATGTTCTTAATGACAGAAAATTGTTTCTTACCAGGTGGCAAGGAAATACCAGGAAGTTGTATGTAAAACTGGGGTGGAAGGGGCTCTAAACAAGGGACATAGTGTAGCGTAAGTAGTAATGAAGGGAGAGAGGTTAATTGCTTCCATTGTCACTTGTACTCATCAGTTCATTCATTCTTTTGAAGGAGCTGTACAAGAATTATGCAATGAACACATATGAAGAGCATGAAATGTTCCAAGCTACGCTTGTTTGAAAACTGAACGTTAGACAAAAAAAATGTAAGAAACCACTCTGTGCCAAACAGGCTTAAATTTGTCATGCCTGGATGACTGAAATAGCCGGATCCCGCCGTGCTTTAGGGTGGACTGGCATCCCCGTATTTAGATTTTTGTATAATAAAAGGACACTCAAATAAAATCCCTCTCTGGGATCTGTCCTTCAGACTCAATAGAGTGTGAGTGGAACCAGCCGCCAGAATCACGCAGACCATCTTTGATAATAAAATTTCAGCTGGAAAACCATTCAAAGTGACACTGCTTTATTTGCTAAGGCTCTCCCCTGTGATAACTCCACACTAGCATTCTACTGCAAATATTAATTACTAATTAGTAATGATGCTGCCTCCCAACAACACACAACAGTAATTAAGTAAATGAAATTACAGGTCTGTTTAGGGGAGCAGGGAAAAGAAGAAGAGAGTCCTTTGCATCACTTGCACAGCATTAGCCCCGTCTGACTAGGGTACACGCGAATGCTACAGCACTCTGCCTGAGGCTTGTATGTTCTGCATTTACCTCCACCACACATAGCTGAGATTTTGCCTGAAGATGGCCTTCGCTATCAGGATAAATTTCATCCTCACCACATAAAGTGGCTCCTGTTTTAGAGCGTTATAGCAAACATTACTTATTCTCAGAGCCTGCAAGATCAGTACATCCATGTTTTTAACATGCAAACAAGCTCAGACACAGCCCCAGCCAAAGGTACCCAGCAAGAAAAAGCTGGAAACCAGCAGAAGAGGGTGAATGCCCTGCCCCTTCTCCTGCCCAAGGAAACGCAAACCTGGACAGATCTTCTGAGAATCCCACTTCCTCCACCATCTCCTCCTTTCCCAGATTCTCCCATTCACTCCCCTGATACAAATTTGAAGATAATTATGAATTCCCAGCACACTAGAATCATTCGGATTAACAAGGTCTTATCGATAACTGTGAATCCTACATATATTCAGGATCTTTTTGGAAAGATTCTTGCTTTCTAGTTTAGAAACCGACTAACAGAAATAAGTGATGCGACCTTGATTAAAAGCATCAACCACCACTTGACTAAGAGGATCTCCTTAAAAATGCCATTAGAGGAAATTACACAAATAGCAGGTAGTAGAGCAATACTGTTGGTGTTCTCTTTAACTTCTGTTTTTCATATTATTTCACTGAGGAAAAAGAACAAACTTGGTAAAATTGTTCACTACAGATTATTCCATGAATGACACATCCAAAAAGAGAAGAGAAGGAGGAACACAGCTTGCAGTTATCTGTTCATTTTGACATTGATATAAGCTTACATCAAACTAGAAGAAAAAGGCCACACACACCCCAGCGATAAACAATGGTTATATAACCATTATTACACACACACACAAAAAATTATTATTGCCCCTAAACTGCAGTTTTAAACAGAACTATGAAACAGACTTAAGGCGAACAACATGAAACACCACGTTGCTTTATATTATTACTTTCACAATGTAATGACTCCTTAAAAAAATTATTCAAAGAAATCAATCCTTGTTTACATTCACAAATTGCTAATGTGCTACAGAGAATTCTCAGCAATCAAAATCTCTTCTAAGCACAAACCTGAAACAAGTCTGTGATGATAACACTTTAAATTAAGTGTCTTAAATATACTTAGCTATGCATTTAATTTAGACATAATAAGACATAGTGCGTATTACATATCAAAGAAATGCTAAAGAAAATATCCCACGTGTAATTTTTCCCCATCCAGCCAGTTCATTCCTCTTCTTCAATGCTAAGGATAAAAGACTTTACTCCGTGCTGCTTTGGGAATGAAAGGATAGTAAAGGTCACGCCTGTTTCAGTTTATCCAGCAAATACTTTCAAATGACTGACCCAGCACCTGGCAGTCAGTGGAATGCAACAATCTGCACCTCCATTAGCAGGTCAGAAAATAACTGGAAGACAATGTGGACATTACTATCACTTCTGTAAAGTATTTAACTATTGCTCATATGCCAAAATTGAGATCTGAGGCGTTTAGAAGAGCGACCAAAGAGAATTTATTACATTGTTGGTTTGATCAGATACCAAAAGCTTCATCAGTGGAAATAAGGACCTAATGCTTACCAATTTAATAAAATGTTTTCATATAGCATTAAGATTTAAACCTAAAACTGAATCTGTCTGGCAAGTGAAAGATCCAACAGCTAGGCATGGTACCCTGGCTCCAACATTTGCAATTAATATGGAGCACCAAAACCAAACAAAAAAATCCTCTGTTTTTTCAGCTTAAAATCCTAAATTGCCTACTTTGGTAATCATCTCTTCCCTGCTAAGATACCTTTGTACTTTCAACAAAAATCTGATCGAGTTTGTTCCCTCCCAGTAGGGTGCTGGCTCGCTCTAGGCCCTGAAACTCTGCAGAGCACCATCCCCTACTCCTGCCTGGAGCCAGTCAGAGGTGAAGGAAAGCTGCAGATGCTACCACCACCTCCACAAAGCGGAAGCGAAGTGGACGGATTGAGGAACAAGCCCATGCCCAGTAAGGGCTGTGCAGATATACAGGCTCTTGTTTGGAAGTCAAAGGGGGAAGCCCAGATGCACTGAGTTTTCTCAATCCGTATTTTTAGCTTAAGACATAACCATTGCATAAATGTGATAAGCATTTTAACAGCTACCAGACCTACCTGGGTGCTATCACTAAGACCTACTGAATTCCATAATTGCATCAGTCACAGGCTTTGGAAAAAGGAAGGTCCAGATGCTAAACAGAGACCCTCTGGGTTCTAAGGAACCTGAAAAAGGTCTCCATATGCTTCAAGGCAAGTTGAAGTTGGAGCAAGCTAAAGTTTACACAGTGGTTTAATAAAAAACACTACTACAGAATCTTCTGTATCATTTCCTGTCCCACTGATGACTGCAAAACTGCAGTATGTAACTGAAGCTGATCCACTGTGTCTCTTGCAGCTCAAATCCACTTTCTGTAATCCAATCTAACTGTAACCTAATTGTACATAAAACAATTTACTGCAAAGGAGACAACCTGACCTGGACTGTAAGTGCCTAGCTTATGGAGTAGGAGGCTCTGGAAGTCCTCCAGCTGAGGTTCCCAGCACCAGCAATGACCCATATGCAAGCCATCCTGGAACACCACCCACTGCACTCATGCTCTGCCACACTGCACCCAGGAGAGGCCACCAAGGAACCAGACCCCATGCGAGGCCTCAGTCCTTTGGGTGATAATATGAGTGAAAACACACAGGCTCTATTCTAGAGATGGAAACCCACCATAAAGTGTCCAGTTCAATATGAAGAAAGTATTGAGAGAACAGAAGATTCAACCCAAAACCAGACTCAAGGCCATCAATTTCCTGATGGGGAACACACAGCAAAAGCCAGGGTCATTCAAGGGAAGGAACAGCTCAGAAACCCAGTGAGGAAATGCTGAAAAAGAAATTGAAGAAGGAAAAGGCAAGACAGCCCTCAGAAAGAAGGCAACACTGGGAAAGGACTGGTCCTATAGCAGCTGGGAACGTGGCTCATTGAAGCAAGGGGAAAATCCCTACCACAAGGGAAGTAAAATTTGGTGAACAAAGAAGAGGGAAAAAAAAAAAAAAAAAGTCAGCTGAAGCACTTATCCACAATTGTACTTCTACTTCCTAGACTCCTCCTTCAGAAGGACAAGAACTATTCACACCTGGATTTTCTGGAAAAAGCTCAAAACTCTAGGATGCACTTATGTCACAGGATCCAAGAATCTCCCTCAGGTTTCATGTTCTCTCACAAACTGCAGGATTCCTTTGTTAAAAAAGCATGTTTAAAAAAAAAAAAAAATCATTGTTTTTTCAGCAAGAGCAGTACGCTTTATTAGCAGCAAATAGAAGGATTATGATTCAGATCACAAGTTCTGTCACTTATCTACAGAGTGAATTACATTAAAAATTCTATAACATACACACCTTGCTGTTTCATATAGACTATGATAACATCTACTTACTATTTTTTGTATGTACCTATGGGCTAGGAGCTGTTGACTAATACTACTGAAGCTAGGTAATGTCAATTACAGTATTTTTTCCAGGGAAAACAAACTTTTGAAATAGCTCATTTCAAAAGAATAAGGTGCTTAACTTGCTGTTACATATGCTTTATTTTGTTCCAGTCTGATAAAAGGAAAACAATGATGTTACTATGTACCAAAGTGATTCCAGTCAAGGTGACAGGAATCAATGGATTTTAATTTTCTGGGGCAATTCAGAAAATTGTAGATGGCAAGAAAATGTAAATGTGTTTGATTCAAGGGAACATAATTTTAAAGCCTTAAGTTTTAGAAGACACAGCAAGTTAGTTAAGAATAGTCATAATGATTGAGAACAACTTCATGCTACTGTTCTTGGGCTTTTACTATTTGGACAAGAAAATGAGGACTATCCTCCAGAAGTTCTGGGGGCTTTTTGTACTTTGTTTTTTCTTTAATATATCCACCAAAAATGTGAGGTTAAGAATCTATCACATCAATAAAATGGATGTAAAAGCTGAACAAGTAGAAATCAGCAAGCAAGGCCAAAACAAATCTGTTTATTATGCCACTGAACTAAATTTTCAGCATAGGATGCATTGACATATTAAGGTTAAATACAATCACCATAAAGTCCAATTTAAATCTTTAAGAACCATTTCCCATCCATAGAAACTCAAAATTAACACCCTAGTGTAAACCTTATTTACCAAGACAAGAAGAGAGACAGTTTCCTTGTGGAGTCTCTTTGCATTTTATTTCACAAATCTAAGCGGATTTTAGTTTCTCAGCTTGTCAGGAACACACCAAATTTAGAAGTCAATTTACACTCCAAATAATAAGTTAATTTTATGAATAAATTAAGAGCTACAAAAAAAAATTTAGAAGTGTCTACCATGTACATTTTCTTTACCATTAACAATGGAGTCGTCCTCTGAGAGCAAACAGCAGTGAATATTCTCCCCCAAGAACCATAACGTGTGTGAGAACTGAACAGATAAACATGCTTCATTAAAGCAACCAAATCAGTAAATCTAGTTGTAGAAGAGAGCTTTGAAAGAAGTGTGATACCACCACAAATCTCAGAAACAAAACACCATTTCTCATCTTGTCATGACAAAAGTTGGTCTTCACAGGTGCTGAGTTACGATCACCAGAAGTCCCACTGTAATCATACATACACAGATGAATCATTTGACCACATAAAAATGCCAAGACCTCAGGCCCCCTAATATTGTCCCTACTGAAATCAGTGACGCTATCTCAGCAGAGGCAGGCTTTGCCTATAAAGGACCTGATCCGGCTCCAACAGAGGCAGGGACAACTCTTCTCCCAGACCACTACCGATACTGCATTTTCACAAGAGCGGGGAACAGCTCATCACACCTGAGAACCTCCGACCTCTCAGCACCTACCCCACCACAAACGCCCCTTGAAGTTTCTCATCCCAAGACAGACACGCTGCCGACCAGATTTTTGACGGTGTGCAACAACAGAACAGTCACCTCTGGAGACAGTCACTAATGCTGCTGAGTCAAACCTTGGAGTTACAACAGAGCAAATACACCCTGGCAGAAATTGCAAAGTGTGTTCCCAGAGTAGTGAGCCCAGGCTACTGGCTCAAGTTGATTGAGCTAAACCTCCTATTAGTCCAAAAATCATAATAATGTTGGCTGCCTTAAACATGCTGGTCCCAAGCACTGATTTTTAATCTTCTGCATAAGCAGCTCACTCCTCCCTGCAACGGAACACAGTGCTGAAATCATACTACAGTGATTAACTAAATAAGGCAGTGAGGTGGATTAATAAACAGATTACTCTAGAATCACGTTACGAGTTCGGCATGAGCTCTCTCCTGTGTACATTTAAGAATAAAACTCTTTTTACACATTTCTGTTAGGAGCTTCCATTACTGATTTATGCTATACCTACGCTGAGAGATACATCAGCAACATTAACTGTGCAGGTTGTCTGAAGATCCTGGAGGGGGCAGAGGAAGAGGGGAATGAAAGATTCCCCAAGGCAAAAAATAATCTCCAGCAACGCTTCTGGTACGAGTTCAACGTGAAACTTCCCACTATTCAGAAATGACTGGTGCCCACCAAATATCTGGGAAATTAAAATGAAAAAAAAAAATCTTTTACAACAGAAGTTTCAAGCCAGTCTAATTTATTTCTTGTTCATTCACTTCTGATTATCTTTTAAAGCTTCAGAGGACCACAGGTATTTTCATGGCTAATTTCATTCTGGTAGTTTGAAGGAGAAGAGGAAAGAATACTTCTCTTTTGTTAAAAATCAAAACGCATCTTACGTCTCTAGTGACAGCGAAGTTCAATGCTCCTCTATAATTGAGATTCCAAAATTTACTGAAAAGTGATGACACAAACATACAAGATAAAGCCACTCCATAATGTCTAGGGAATCATCTTGACAGTTTCAAAATACTGACTCTGTAAAAGCGTGGCTGGAAATTGCAGGACAACTGAAGCTCCAGCGCAAGAGGCATAGGCTGCTGGTAGAGAGGAACCCTGAAGGGTGGAACAGAGAAACTAATTAGGCTTCCTATTCCATCAGAGCTAACCCTGTTCAGTGTAGCCTCAGCAATAAATATTGATGCAGTACCTTCATCATCCTTTGAAAGCTGTATCCCCACTTAATATCACAGTGCTAAACACAGTATTGTTCTGCCTCCGTCTAAACTGACCATCCTTCAAAACAAATCTCAGCAACACCCACCAATTTGTTTCTTGTCTTCATCCTCTCCACCTAGATTGAAATTTTCAGCATACTTGTGGAGAGTCTTCTGCTTTGGCCAGCCTGTTCTAAATGCACAGGTATCATATGTGTCCGTGCCCAAAAGTGAGACGCTGTTTGCCAGGTTTATGCTTATTTTTGTGGTACATCCTAATCATAGAACTCTGGAAAATCAGAACACACACTGCTGATTGTGGTTTCCCTATAGCAAACTGTGTGACCTTTCCATTGCCATCCTCCAGTTCTTCTTGTATCTTTATTTCAGAAATTGTGTAAGAAGAGGAAAACTAAGAGTTGATAAAGAGGGAATGGGATATGAACGAGTTCCTCAGCAGTCAAAGAGCAGAAGGAAGGCTTGCCACCACTCAGCTCTGAAGATAAATGAGACAGAAGGAAAGGCTAAATAGGGAGAAAAGCACAGCTGCCAAGAAAGAAACTGTCTAAAGAGAACATGAAGGCAGCCATGGAAATACCCATTTCAGGATATCTACTTTTAGGACAGACAGGTGGTGTAACTCACTGGAATCCCAGACCCAGTTAAGCTTTCACCTGGCTCGGTTTATAGCCAATTACCATTTGTTTACCAAACTCTTCTTGGAGAGTATTCCCGAGTTAACTAAGTGCTGCTTCACGGGCCATTCAGAGAGTCATCTTATTAATAAGAACAATAAATTTAAAACCTTCCTCCAATGAACTGTGAAAAGCAGAGAAAATTTCTACTAGGACCAGAAGAAATAGTTGCTTCTTGTTTAAAAAAAAAAAAGAGTAGTTCCCTTTCCATTGGGCCCAAGCCTGCATTTGACACTGACATGTAAGCAGCCTTGATGTGCCCTAGTCACGAGAGACACACCTCAGCCTGATGCAGCATATCCCAGCAGCCTCAACAATTCCAACAGCACGAAGGAAAAAACCAAACACAGCAATGAAACACTTCCTGCAGGTTTAAAAAGCTCTAGCCACTCCCTATCGAAATGTAACGCTTTGCAGTCACGCCCTGGCGTTAGCTACAGCTCCTGTAGCAAAGGCTCGAGGCACACAAGGGCAGGCTTTACTATTACCTTGCAAGACACCAACTGAGCATTGTGTCATTGGCCTTCAGTGCTCACAGCAGCAGCTCACAAATGTAAACGTGTCCAATAGTTTCCCCACCCACCTCCCCCAAGACCAGTGACGCACTGTACCGGTCCGTAGAAGGTGGATTTGGACAGGGCAGCTGTAGCCTCCTGCCGACGGAGAGCATCACCTTTACAAGGTGAAGATACAGGTAGAGTATCACCTTACAAGGTGAAGATACAGGTAGACTATCACCAGCCATTGCTGGAATAACAGGTGAGACTCCAAACTTTGCTTAATCCTAAATCACCTGGGCTGCTCTGTCTTGGTGGCTATTGGGTTGGTCCTCTAGGAGACATGGACGTATACGAGTTTAAGCCATAAAACTTGGTGTGTGTTATCTAGATTGTTGAATGCCATAAAAATAATTTGTATAACAGAGTAAAAATATTAACATAGCCAAAATTTAAAACCCACCCCAGAATTTAGTTGTAGAATATGTCTTCTAGTCCTGAGGCAATCCATCATGCCTGATGGAAGCGTTTTGTATGTCAGAAAGATATCCTAATTTACCATTAAAAGTTATTTCAATTATATTTTTCCCTGCTTTCTTCCAAAGCTGCTCTTTGCAATTCTGGGAGAATAGAGGGGCCAATCTCGTTTAATTTGCTTTTCAACAATCTTTACTGAATCCTTCACCAAGGAAATGGATTAACTATGAGGCTATCATACACTTTCATGTGGTAGGAAGGCAAACGTACACTCAGAAAATAAAGGGTTCGAGTCTGAATATATTCTCTGCAACAAATGTTAAACCTTTCAGATGTCTTTTTCTACAGTACTTGAGGAAATTCACATTATCTATTAATATATGGAGTTAATATCTAAAATATGAATTAGAAAAACCTGAAGAAGTCAACTTCCTAGATTTAACAATCTGGCCTTTGAGTATAAACACATGAAAATCATCCATTCCAAAATGGGAGGGGGAAATTACATGTATATCAGGAAAGCAAAAAACTGCAACATAGAAGGTAATAATCAAATTCAGCTTTCTAAGTACAGTCTCAGGCAAAAGACTTACACCGTAACATAATTTAGTTCCACTGAAATTGGAATTTTATTCCAGAGTTTAGTTTAACCACAATATTTCCAAGCCCCTAAAATATATAAGATGGATCAAAGTGGCATACAGTAAAAACCCGTACCTTTTATAAACAACAACTTATTGTAAAACTTGCTTTTCTTAGCGATGTCCATGATATTCATTTACACGAGCACATGTTGATTATCGGTCTCCTTTAAAAAAGGCTTCATTTAGATACCTGTTTACCTGTTAATCCTGTGTTTGGAATACACTATGAAAACTATAACCACATTGAAATTCTATAACGAATAGATACTTAAACACTGGAATATTTAAATAATGCAGAACCACCGAGTTGTGATGGTATTACTGATTCTAGCAGAGAACACACCCATCAGCATCTAGCATAAACAAAACCATCCCGATTCTACCATCATCCTTATTCTAAACAAATTATCAAACCAAAGCCACTCCACACCCAGCAGCAAACTGCTAGAACACAGAATGACTAAAAAAAGGCATTACAGCAGGCTGTCTATACAGGGAGTTACCTTTTTTCCTTTCTTTTTCCTGTGAGCTGGTTTAGCATTTTTCTCCTTTGCTTCCTCACTCATTTTTCAGCAGGTAAATACACAGGGGAAGGGAAATAAAGGAGATCACAGCTTGTATTCCAACATGCAAAGCCACTGCAAATATTCACAGCACCGAAACCAAAGTCCATCTGCTGACGTTTCTCAGACAAGTAATAGAATAACTGCTGTTTAAAGGCAGTCTCTGCTCCTCCTGCACAGCCTTGAATTGCTCATAGCCTTGCTGTTTTCCTCAGTGAGAAACTGGGTGTTCTCACATCAGTCTGATTCCTCTACAGAAAAGAAAAACCGTTTTCCTCTCTCATTCTTAACTAGCCTTTACTCCTGAGATAAGATCTTGTCAACACTTTCTAGCTTGGTCTTCCACAGCGCTTCCAGTCTCTTAAATAGGGTTGATGAGCCACACAGAAATTAGCTGCAGACGGCTGACAAGTCTGAGAAGCATTCACCAGCGGATGATTTGCCGTTTCTTGCAGACGGAGACAGTGAGCCTGGATTGCTCTGATTGCTGGTCGCGTACAATACCGACATGTGTTGAATGCATCAGGGCATACCAGAAAAGGAAGCCTCCAAGAGTGATAAAAGATCAGGTTACTGGATCTTAAAGCCACTCCCAGGCAGATTCAAACAATAAAAGGCACAACACGCTGCTGAAGAAATTGCTAGATGAGATGCTTGTGTTTCAGCTCCATATCCCCATCCAAAGGACCTGCAAATTGCCACTCTGAACAATAAGGTTTATAATATTAATTATTCACCTCAGAAAAGCAGCAACAATATTTCAGCAAAACACATATTTACAACTATCCCTGCCTGCAAGAGCTTGCTCCTCCCTTGCACGCCTGTTCCTATGACAGGATTTGTACGGTCTCTCTACTAATGCAGGTTTCTCTCGGAGCGTTACGTGCCTCATGTGTGTGCAGAACTGGCAGGTTACAGATCATGTTTCCACATGCTGTGACCTACTCCGCAGAATGCTTCGGCTACTTCCCTCCAAGTCTCATGGGGGGAAAAAAAAAATCAGGAGAGGTCAGAGATTTCATTGCAATAATCTCTCCCTTCTGTGCCTATTAAAACACGTTACACGCAAGCCACACATTACCAACAGCCATGACAGCAATCATTCAAAATGTATCTAAATTATGTTATTGCCACATTTAATACTATGCACCTCCCTTTAGGTACATCCACAGATTCCCATACTGACCTTGCCCCTTAGGATCTCTACCCTCCCACCAGGCTAGCTGGGGGAGAGTGAGGTGAGAGGGTGGGACGTGTATCAGACATCATGCAATGGCCCCATCCACTGCACTCGTACTGTGGACCTGAGTTAACAAAACAGTACTTTGCCCATTTCTCAGGACTCTAGTCAGATCAGAGGTGCCAAGCAACAATGAGAGGTTTTGGCGTTGGGGTTTTTTTGGTTAGGTTTTTGTTGGTTTGTTTTTTTTTTGGGGGGGGGGGGGAGGGGTGGGTGTTTTTTTGTTTCTTTTGTTTTTTAAACAGACAACCTCCAATTAATACATAGTTTGTTGGGGGGTGGGGTGGGTATTGAGGTCCATATCAGGATCCTTCTGCCTCCCGTCTTTTGACATCTTCCCACCCTTCACCCTCGTTTCAGCAGCATTTCACTCATGACAACCAACACACGTACCATAGACTAAGAAAAGAAGATTTAATGCACTGATTCATAATGTTATTTTCCTCAAAGCGTTCTCCTTGTATCATTCTCTAAAAATGAATTTCAGTGATCAACCACAACAGCACCATCACATGGAAGCTGCTTTCTGTGTGTTGGCAACAAGTCCTTGCGCTCGCTGTCTTCATGCACTGGAAACAAACCGGCACCATCTGAACCTGGGGCTCCAATCTAGAGAGACAATTCTCCACATCAGCCTGGTGTCCTGGTTTCGGCTGGGACAGAGTTCATTGTCTTCCTAGCAGCTGGTACAGCGCTGTGTTTTCAGTTCAGTATGA
>JAVKLA010000093.1:9069086-9084500 GCA_034782735.1 Sagittarius serpentarius | reverse complement strand
ATCACTTGTCTTGTGTATTCCAATCCTTTTATTATTATTGTCACTTTATTGTTGTTAGTAGTGTCATTGCTAGTTTCCTCCTTTCTGTTCCATTAAACTGTTCTTATCTCAACCCACGAGCTTTACTTTATTTTTCCGATTCTCTCCCCCATCCCACTTGGGTGAGGGGGAAGTGAGTGAGCAGCTGCGTGGTGCTGAGTTGCTGGCTGGGGTTAAACCACGACACCTGGTAAGGTTGATATTTTGAGGAACTGTACCTCAGAAGGTGAAGATTTTAAACACTGTCAGGGGACTACTGATATAATTTACCTCGAATCTCCCTTAAGTCATTGGCATAATAAAATTTTTACTTATAAAGCAGTATTTTTGTACAAAACACACACTGTTGATAATCCACAAAACCAGGAATTTAATTTTCACGGGCAGTTTATTTTTAATGGCTATCTCAGAGAAAGAAAAAGAATGCCAGCCTTTCCCAATTTCACATTTTTTATAGATGTTATGTTATAAACTAAAGTGCTCTCTGCTGGTTAACAGTGGGTAAAACAATGCTTAAACACTCAAAATACTATCCTACCCTAATGCGCATGCAAAGCAAACCTCCTTTCTTCAAGACTATATTTTATTATGCATGCCCCTGGAAAACACATTATTTTCTGAAATAAGCCCAAATAGGTAGAGTTCAAGTTAAGGCTTGGACACATTGAAGTGGTTAGCTAAAAAGAAAGCCTCTGTAGGTTGTGGCACGCTTCGCTAATTCTATGCATATAAAGTCATTCTGTATTACTTCTAAAATGAAAAGGTTATAAAGAACAGTCATGCTTCTTCAGGAAGAAAAATGAAAAGAATTCCTCTTTCCAGAGCAACCTGTTAGCTGTCAAGAAGCTGACACGTTCAAACCATCCACTGAGCTCAGGTATGCAGATGGAGGAACACCGCAGGTTCCCACTGAACTCTGGCTATTTCGCTGTGTACCTCCAAGTCCAGCCCACGAGACGGAAACTGTGTTGATTAGGTTTTAGGACTCATGCCCCGTTCTTAACCCCCAGAGCACTTAATTATTTCTGAACCATCAGTACCTTCAGTGGCTACCCATTCCAGAAGCCCTTTAATTTTTCCTGTTTTCTCTCTCATTTTCACAAAAATGAGTAATCTCCCAAGCACTGGTATATTTAGAACATGAAGGAAAAATCCAGATAAGCAAGAGAAGAATTTTATAGTCACAAGATGCTCTGAGATGTAGGAAAAGCTCTCACACTCCTCTCCCCCCATATTGCTCAGCTAACCATAGCAACCCCGCTGAAAAAAAATGTAATGAATCTATCTTCTGCCATTTGAAGTAATCGTTCATATGTCAACATTTAGACCCTTTTATGAGGGGGTTGGTTTTTTTCATTTCCTTCTTACCTCAAAAAATTTGCCAAGTTCTTTTACTCCAGGTAAAGCCATTATGACAGAAGAAGCTAAGTATTAGATACAAGAGTACTTAACAGAAACACCGAAGATATTTCTTAGGAAAGGCTTTTAGAAAAAAATTCTTCAGATCATGTCTTTCAACTTTATTCCTCCGCAGAGCCCACAAGTTACCTTTGATAGTAAAACTGCTATCAAATGACTGCTGACATCAGTCCATCTCTAAGTTACGCTCAAGAAATTACTCAGATTAACCTTCTTCCATCCCCAGGCTTTCAGCATACTCAAGTGTAACCCTGTATTTAAATGCCTAAGGTAACTGAAGTGGAAGGAGAAAAGTCAAACAAGACTGCCTGAAAAAATTAAGATTTTCAATCATCCAAAAAAAGTGTCTCAGACATATTGAAGTGCTGCCACAAGCACAAAACCTGAATTAAAAAAAACAATGATTTTTTGGAAAAATAAGAGGAATCAAGGAAGATTTAAACTTTTAGAAGTAAGCTCCAAGCTAAAAAAGCAAACAAAATTGAGACAGAGCAATACCAATGCAGAATTACCTTAACATATGCTAAGGAAGCACTGGCATTCAGAAAGAATCTGTGTTTAAACATACTGCAACACTGCTATGATCAAGGGAGCAGTTCGATAAATTACAAATTACAGTTACTATCTACTGTCTAGATAGTCCTTGCTCACAGAAGCATTTTGTTTTTTATAATGCTAACGACAGTTATTTCTTTGTGGAAGTGCACATGTATGTTTCGGGTACATTTTGATAAGCTACAACAAAAGAACAACGTGCAGAAGTCTGACACTTTGCAATTGCATAGCTCCTTGGAAAACCAAAATTAGTACTACCATATTTTAAAATCTTTATTGATGAGAACACACACGCTGCTCCCTGTAACTTGCTGCTTAATTACAGTAGTGTCTAGAAGTGAACTTTCACAACCTTGTTGATACATATCAGTTCTAGGACAGTTCTATTTTTAAATCAAAATAACTCGCATAAGAGGACAAGAGGATAGGCCAAGTTCTGTCTATCAGTACAGTTCTATTTATAAATTAGAGTGACTTGCATGCAAGAAGCAAGGGATATGCAACTTGTTATTGGTAACCTGTTCTGTAACTGTGTGCAATGGGTTTTAAAAAGAACAGCTATGACAGTTACTTGCTTTACCAAAACAACATCCAAACCCAAACAGCTAAAGAGCCAAACAACTTCAAAGTCTAACTAAAGGACTAAGAGTGTGGAGAAAGCAGGGCAGACAAAAAGCCAGCTTTCCCTTTATATGTGTAGAAATCCACAAGCTTAATTTAACAAAAGCTTGCGGCATTCAATGCTTACTGTAAGATCACTTTGTAGATGGATCACTTAGTACTTCCTCTGACACCTCAAGCAATATTCTATGCTATGATAAGCTGAAATTCAAGGTTAAGCCAAGTATTACCTAGACAGGAACAGAATCTGTGCTGAGAGGGTAGAAGGCCAATGAACTCTAATCCTCTTTCTCCAGCAAAATTAAAGCCAACTAGAAGTCATCTCTCTTATGTACAATGCATATTTTTCTTTCAAATATGAAAGGAAGTATTTTGTAAAGGCATCAAAAACTAACAAAAGTTTTGAGGTCAGCCTCAATTCCTTTTCAAATTCCATAATCTGAGCAAAATACCAGTTTAAAAAAATGACGATTCAAATACTACCATTACTGACTTGATGAACTTCTAATAGGCTTGTAACACAGCCTATTTACCAGTCTGCTCGTTTGCAAAGGTGTATGTGTGTAGAGGTCCATCATCCCATGCCAACATAAAACCAACCCAAAACCCACTTATCTTCAGGCTGAGATTGAGAATAGGGTGGTGGTTGCCACTTAACAACCACGCCTGGTTACTGGCATGGTTCACTATAGACTCAACTACCAACTTGAAAGATTTTTTTTGGCCTAAAATCACACCCTGTAGGCTGGTACTGCCCCACCCGATTTGCCTCCTCCTTTTAAATGGAGGCTTATCATCAACTCAGAGCTGGAACAATATTCTAGGGTAGAAGTAGAAGTCAGCTAAAGCCGTAAGAAACAAGAGCCTTCTGATTAAACCCTCAATAAAGAGAGCTGCAAACTCTCGTGGCGCTATTAGGAAAGACGTTTCCACAGCTCCTTCAGGAGGACACACATCTACATGGAAGAAGATTTATCCTGATCTAAGAACGGCTAACTGAGAATAAAATAGAAGCAAAGGCAAGGCAACCTAGGTTTTAACTCAGGCTAACATGTTAAAATTAATTTTTGCATTGAAGTCCAGGGCTGATACGAGATGCTAACACGAACCAAAACCAAGCTGTCTTGTCTTCACAACTACTTCAACATATGTTAGCTAACTGAATTTAGGAGCCTCAGGGACAGACGTGTCCCTTGAGGATGGAACTGAAGGGAGTCTGGGAGTGAAGCCCAGTGTGGCTGGGAAGTTACTCTGAGGGAAAGAGAAAACTAAGATTAAATTCCTTCTCTCGCTCCCTTAACGGGGGAAATTAACTTGCCTTGAAACATCCCTCCACAACTGAAGTTTGCAAGAATTTCAGTTCATTAACAAGGGGATACCAAACCAAAAATTAGGTGAGGAACAAAGTCACACCACAAAAATCCTACAAAATTTATTAGCTAGGATGAAGTTAATTCTTTGCCAACTGTGTTTGAATATAGTTATACAAAGAGAACATACTTCATAACCAAGCTCCATAAATTCCTATTTACTTGCTGAGATACTTCGTGATAGATTCTGGTTTTGATTTCACTCCTTTCATATTTTGTAAGACTTTTTTTATTCTGTTATTTTATAGGGGTTCTTTTACATTTAAGCCTAGAAAAACAGATAATTTTACTAAACTGTCAGGTTTTATACTAAGTATGCATATTGCTGTCAGTAAAATCTTGTAGATTAGAAGGACGGGAGAGAGAGCAGCCCATTTTGGACAAAATTCCACAGGACCAGAGTGTGGGGCAAAGAAGGCCCACCCTATAAAGCAATATTTCAGACTATGTATTTCAAGGTCCCTTTACATCAGAAACCATGGCAGGATTTGGAAGTTTGCCCACCAGCACAAGGTGCTTCCCAGCATGCAGTGTCTTCCCGTGTTTACATTTCGGACACAAGACGACACAAACTATCCAAGGGGCTTCCTCTCCCGGGGCTGGTTTTCACCAGGCTGCGTAGCAGCACTATGGCCAGGGGCAGGTGTGTGTCACCTTTCGATGGTGATTCCTTCCGTGAGCCACCGGGCCAGCTGGTCAGGTCTCATGTCATTAATTCACCAGGGGTTCACCAGTGTGGCTATCAGACATCTCTGCGGTTGGTGTATCTTAAATCCAGCCTAACGCCAACCCCGTTAAGACAAGTACGTGAGACAACAAAAGGGTAAGAGACAGATGAAGCAAACCTATACATAGGTGTATATGCAACCTCTTTATTCCCCAGAATGATGCTTATTTTGACATTCACAGAGAAAAGGACAGTAGCTTCACAGGCCAGGAAAATGGTATAAGCCTTCACAACAGATTATTCACAATCCTACAAATTCACTGAACTAGTAAGTGCTGAACCACCCAAATTTAGCTTTGATTCCCATGCCTCAGGCTGCGAGTTTTTTTAAGCCAGACACTCATCTGAATTTTACTAGTGATATCAAAGCAGCAGCAGCAGCAGGAAAAGCTGTTTTTTTAAACATGGGAAAAAAGTTATGTTGAAGCAACTCTGCTTTGGGACCACATTTGGAGCATGACAACACAGGAAGAGTACCTAGCAGCTTTTCTCCCTAATTAGGGAGGAAAATGTGCTTCGTTACATTTTGGTTAGGTGACAATTTCTTCATCTCTTACCTTTTGTTTTAAACCATGGTATCATATGTACCCACCGTAAACACCACGTTAAAACTGCAAGAAAAGCGTTAAGTCATAGCACTAACTGAAAAATGTGTAACATTCAAACTGAGTTTCCATCGAGGAATATAAAAACAAAATTTTTTTTCTAGTCTCTCTACCGTTATGCCCAACAGTGCCCTAAGTGTACACAGGAGCCCATGTTTGGGTTTCTAACAGTCATCTGCCCAAGCGCCTTTTAAAGAAAGCCCCCAAATTTGATAAAGTATAGACTAGATTTCATCTGGGTAACAGTTACTGTAACATTATCTGTATAAATCTGTTTAAATTTGCATACGGACAGCTATACTGCAATAGAGTCCTGAGGTTAATCAGTTTATATAAGCTATCAAATTAGAATTTTTCTTCTCTAAAGGGGAAATTTTCCTTGAAATTCTCCAGTTCTTTTGCAATTCTGACAAAAATATCACCAAGAAAACATATTTGGAGGCAGTGGGGAAAAAAAGGGAGGCATTGTTCCCACTACTCTTTCCTGCTCCATGTTTTAGGAAGGAGAAAGTGTTGGAAAACAAAGCTATTTTCACAGTAAACAAATTATTGTTCTGGGGTTTTTTTTGTTTGCTTGAGGTTTTTTTGTTTTGTTTTTGTTGGTTTTGTTTATAAACCTGCAACAACAAATGCAGTAATTTTTTTGTGCAGCTACAACACATACAAAATAGGTGAAATGATAACCATAATTATTTCATAGAGCACCAAATGATAAGCTATATCCTATTTACATTCAAGGCTGTATGCTGTCCATGATTAGATTTCTCTCATTAGAAGAGATGTGGATAGGAATAAATTCACAGATAATGGAGAGGCAAGGGAGACTAGATTGGAGAGAGTGTGTAAGAGGCCAAACAGGAAAATGCATTAAATCTGATCATTTGGTAGTATAAAAGAAGAGAGACACCATTATATCTATCTTCTCTCTGTTGCTGGGCCCATAATTTGAAGTGTCCCAGAGACTTTCATCATCTAATAGCAACAAATGTTTTTTGCTTTTTTTTTTTTTTGAATCTCATCTAAGCAGTGGAAGTAATTTGGAGTTTCACCTTTTCCCAACATGACAATATGTACTGTATCGACTAGAAAGGTTCCCCCCCGCCCCGCGCAAAACCCAGCAGCTTAACAAATGTCAGAATCATTTTAAGCTGCCCTAGGTCGGTGCCTATCGATTAAAAACCTTCACTTCCACTTGCCATTATGAAAGCGATTTACATACACCTCAAAAGGAACAACTTTCGTCTATTAAGGTCTATCAAATATTTGCTTCAACAGAACAATCTGTTGATCTGTAACACCATGATAATGTAGAGCTTTATACCTAAAACACATTATGAAAATTTAAAACGAACACCACCTGTAAATTTAGTTTGCCTATGTCTATAGAACTCCCAAGAATCTTTTCAAACCTGGAACTACACAAAAGATTCTCTATTAAAACGTACAAATAAAAAAGCCATTGACAAGCACCTGCTAAAACTGCCTTTCCTTTAAGCTCAGGCTAAGGAAAAAAAAAAAGCTCCCCACCCCCAAAAATAATCTGTGAAGTACTGGGGGGGTGCTCACATGACTATTCTTGTGCAGTTTCTGTAACTACAAATCTGATCTGTTATGCAGAACATGGATTTTCAATTTTAGCCAAGTGCCATTTTGAATTTCTGGGTTGTTATTAAATTAGAATAGCTTCAGAAGAAAGGGAGACTTAACTTCACATAAAATGAGGAGAAAAAGCTTCATAATTAAGTAATTAATTCATGAAGTCTCATAATTAATGCTATGGCAACTGGAAACAACACTTGGCATTAAATATAACACACAACTGGACATAGCGGAAGGTATTAGAAGTAGCAAACTTCCAGCTTCCTGCATGTTGCAGGCTCCAAAACTTCTCTCTCCTATTGAACATAATTCAAGATTTTCTTTATTGAAATCAGTGAGGAAAAGCAAACAAAAAGGAGAAAACCAAGAAAACGTCTCACAGAAAGTCAATTAAATTCTAGAAATCCACACGATCCTCATTATCTATACAAGTTACACTCACAAAAATATAGGATTTTCCTTCAATGTAACAGATTTTCTCATACTTTATATTCAAGACCTTGGAATTTGTGGGTAGTTTTATTTTACTATTATACCAGACTGAAATGAACTATTCTGGAAGAAATGTCTCTTTCATTCTCTCCATCCAACTGTATTTTAATTGGCAAGAAATTATTTTCCTTAATGCATGACTGTTCTGCCTGTGATGGTAATTGGTAAGTGATCTCCCTGTCTTTATCTTGATTCACGAGCTTTTTTCATCTTAGTTTCACCCTCTATCCTATTGAGGAAGGGGAGTGAGAGTGTGGCTACCTGGCTACCAGCAAAGTTCAACCCACCACACCAGAGAACACCAGCCTACAAGAATCACTGCTGCCTGGAACCACTGCACAGACCTCATGATTAAAAAAAAGAAAAAAAAATATTATCGAAGCTGCAATATTATGCCCTTTAGAGGTACACACATGAGGAAGAAGGACTTAGATTCATTTAATCCCCGTGGTGAAAATTTCAGATTTTGCAAATTAGGAAATCCTAAGGAAACAAAACAAGAGACCCTTTGTATTTGGAAAGATCTGAAAACTGAAAGGAAAAAAGTCAGTAAAAGATGACTATCACCAAAATGTTTTCTTTATCTCAAGGAATATTTTCCTATTCCTCTCATCAGCTGGAAGGCAAGTGGAAGAAAGAAGCCACCTTTTAAATAGCTAAAATGTAAGATGTACTTTGTCATTACGGCATATAAAGCTTACATATGCAAAGCAATACTTAATGTGCACTTAAGGCCTAGACTTCCACATCCGCAATTTTTACAGCGGTGCTGCAGAAGTGCCTATGTTAAGTGAACATAAGCAACAGAAAAGGAAAATAACTTCGTCTTTCTGAGGCCGTGAAGCAGGCTGCATAGAACACAACAGAACAATTTGTAATGATTCATGCCATAAACGTTGCAGCTACGACATGAGTTACGCAACTGAAAGGGACACTGAATACTATAGTTCTGCCAAGCTGTTGGAAAGGAGAAGTTTACCTGTGCTACACTTTCAATGTACAACCCCCCCTCTTCCAGAAATGCTCACTTCCAAGTACTCCAATAACTTGCCGAACACAGAGTTGAGGAGCTATTCGGGAATGGAAGCCATACAGCATGAGGCTGCAGAAGAAGGTCCCTGGGGGAAAAGGGGTTCTGTGTTAAATTTCCTCTCACATTATCTACACACAACAAATAACCCCTGTTGCTGCTGAACAGCTCTTTGTAATTGTTTGGGCTACTTTTGAGTTCAGATTAACCTACAAGGTTACAAACATGAAAAATATAGTAATTCCAATATAGAGGGAAGAATTAAAAAAATATAAACGAGCACCACAGTATTCAAAGAACCTCGTAAATTATTCCGGAGAAATAAAAAAAAAAAAAAAAAAAAAACCAACCAAAAAAGAAAGCATGGTTCCCTGAATCAGAGAGTCCAGTAGTTATAATTCAAATCTTTCCAAGAGAGTAAGAGGAGGAGGATAAAGCTTATTTAAAAAGCACCCTTCCTGATATTGTCTGATTTAAGTGGCAGTGATCAAAACTGACATCGAGTAATATTGATGCATTACTGGTTTACACGTCCATCAGCCTCACTGCTGGGACTCCAGACTCTCTGCAGACTCTGAAAAGATTCCAGGACTCCTTCTAGAAAACACCTCAAATGGTACACTACCCTAGCCAAAAGTTGAGGTAGGAAAAGATCATTAGAACCAGTTCTTACAACCCCACTGCCAACTCACCATCCTACTATTAAGGGATGATTAACTCCAGTTTCAAAAGGTTTTCAGAGTTAAAGAAAACTTGATTATTTCTGCTGCAAGTGCCAGGTAACTAGACACTTAATAGATATAGAAAAACTTTCACCCACCAAGGCACAAAGAAATATTAAAGGAAACCCCTTCTGGTCAGGAGTTTCCGCTTAAAAGCGCTGTTTATTTTCTCAAATGCCAATCCACTATTACAGTCTTGTTCAACTGAACATATTCTTTTCCCTAGTGCTCCAAACTGTATTTTGCTTTACTGTACAAAATGTTTACTTAAAATACTCTTTAGTGCTCACCAGTTATCCACAGGATACGCACATGGAGCTCTCTTGGGAATTTTCTGCAGTGCCAGTCCTAAATCTAACAGAAGCACTCTTCCAGTGAGAACGTTGCTGCTTTTGGCAACATTTGAGTACATTCTTTTAGCCTGTATATTTCTTCATCACACATTTGTTTAACTGCATGCCATTTGCAGCATTGTTAGCCTCCTATCAGGTGGCTTTTGATGCTTATAAGCACTAGCCAAACACACCTCAGCCCCTTTTTTGTTGCTGTTTCTGCTGGGAGATTTTGTTTATCCGGACATCATTGTTGAGCTTCTAGTTACTTCCTCTCTTTTCAGACTCCCATTAGCAGTCCCAACCATTGTACTGGTCTAAGAGTATCTGCTGGAAGAACAGACACTTTTCCAAGGTGCAGAAAAAAGAAAAGTCAACATGAGGACAACATGCATCATCCAAGCCCTTCATTGTGCCAGAGGAAGTCAAAGGTCTGTTAAAGGAGTATGTGACAGAAAGATCACAACAGCCACTAGCTCCCAGATATCATAAGGAAACTGACTGGAGAGGCAAGCAAGAAGTTGGAAGGCTCTTTCCTTCTCATCGTGTCAGGATCCTCAGCTTCCTCTGTCTCCAAGGGCTTTCCACCACCTTGTTTCTATATGGAGAGCCGCTAACGTAAGCATCGTTGCCTACACCTCCTTAGTCATACCAAATGGGATTCAAACAGAATATTCTGAAAGATCTACTCCTCTGGCCTCCAAACAGAATTTTTTCCATCACACTTAGTATCACTTTCCACAGTAGGTAAAAGTCACAAGGGTGTCTAGAGCACATCTGAGTATAATTCGCAGCTTTCTAGTCAAAACTGAAAAACCTGTAATTCACAGGTGTGTGTAATCCACATGAGGGCATCAATAAAAGCACTAGCATTGGTTTCAACACCACCAATGTAGACCAAGATTGTAAAACCAAAACAGTTACACTGCTAACCTTTAGGGCTACCCAGTCTTTCCTTGTTAATTCAAATTGGTGTGCTGACTTTCCACTACTATTATAAATGGCCTCCTTCTCTAAGGATGTTTAGCTTCTCAAGTTAAAAACATATTTGGTCAACTTTCAGTTTCAGGTATAATTTCCTCAAAACAAACACTGCTTTTCTAAAACTATGGGAAATTACCATGAAGTTTTTCAAGCTCAGAACAGCATCTTAGAGAAAGAAGCTCTCTTTCCATCCATCTAAACTGGAATTGCCACAGAGCGCTAAAGGAGACCTATAGATACCATTTTTACTATAACAATGATGAACTAAAGTTCTTAAATTTATTTCCATATTTTTCTCATTTCTGCTCACTTTTTTTAACTATATCATCATAAATCTGAAAATTCTCAAGAGAAGGAGGCCCCCGATAATAGCTTTATCTCACCAAAAAACGTAGAGGTGTCAAATGAAAATTTCAGGAAAAGGTTTGGTTTAAATACATGTTCCTGTTCTAAAGCAGGAGAAACAACAGCAAGAAAAGACTGAAAGCTCTGACTTTGACGTTAAGACAATTTGTTTTAGTATTACTTTTCACTTAGGTCAGTAGTTAAGCCCCTCATGATAAGTCTAGGTGATCATTACCAGACAGAAAAATAATCCCATTTTCTCAATATTTTGCTATGCTGCATGAACTAGCATTCCTGCTCAAAGAATCTTTCCAGCTCAGCAGTCATGCCCTCTGGCTTTATCTCAGGACAAACCCTTACACATTATCCACATGCCATTTCCACATTATTTATATAGCAACGCTTACAGCATCTTCTTGCTGCAAGAAGGACCACAAGTCTTGAACAGTAACAGCAATACTTGTTCTGATAACAGGAGACGTTAGCAGGAACAGCTCTCCATATGCTGCATTAGTAAGGTTCACATTTCACTATCTGCATGTGGTCTTGCTCTTCAGAGCAAGTTTCCCCTTCTATTTATACAATTTTGATACCCAGAAAAGCAGTTTAACTTCATTACCATGACATGTAAGTCCGAATGACCATTAGCTAGAAATGTTATACTTAAGCCCATTTTCAAAGCCTTAATGGTTCACCAAGGGAGCTGATTAACCCCATCTGATTATTAAACTCCAGCGCACAGCATAAATGCTTCAGAGACATCATTATTATTAACACGTGTTTAGAGAAAAGTAAAAGTCTGAAGCACATGCAGTGTATGTAACAATTTTTAAGCACTGAAATAGCTCCAATTTACATAACAATTCTGTTTGAAGCTAAAAGAATTAGCTAGCAAACACTGTTTCAAATTGTCAATATTTTTCATAACTCAAAAACTAAGGACAGCATTGCTCACTTTCTATAACAGCTTATCAGCTGGTTGATTAATTCTATCAGGCCGAACATGGACAGAGAAATTACTCTGGAAGTACAATCCCATCTTTCACTTTGTTACGCTTACCCAATTACATTATCTCATTTTTCTACTGTTGCATAGTGAACATTCTATTCTTTGCAAAAGCAGTTTAAAGGTAACTTTGTCACTTTTTCCTTCTGCCCTTCCTCCAGCTCATTCTCCTTCCCCTTCATTTTCCCTTTGAACTAGTGTTATTTGGCACTCTCTCTCCCACCACTTCATCTACGTCTTCCTGATTGTGCGCGCCATCTTCCATCTCTCAGCATGACCACTGAAACCTCATACTGGCCAGTGAACTTTGACATGAACTCCGCCATTTTCACCTGTCTCTTCCACATGCCTTGTATATACACATCAGCTCCCTCCATAGGCCACCTTGGTCACACATCTGACTTTGCCTTTTGCATGCATACCAGCCTCTGGGATCAATGCTTATGATGGCTCTGTGGCGTTGATCCATCCTACCGTGAAACGCTCATGATTTTGTCTTAATTTCTCCACCTATCCACTTTTCAGCTTCTTCCCCCTCTCTTCCTTGCAGTTTTGAGAGATCCAAGACTTCTCCTTTCAGATCTACTATTTAATTCCTTTTCAGGCACAGGTGAGTACCTGCTTACTTCCAACTTACATTTTTGGTCTCAATTTCATTCTGTATAACATGACAGCTAATTCATTCTCACACTTCTAGCACCTGCCCTAGTTTTTATAGCATCTTTCACCATCTTTTTATACTTGCTTTTTCACTTTCTAGTCTAGCGTTCTCCCTAATTTGTTTCTTCCCATACATTTTCTGCCTCCAAGGTCTTTCTCACCATCCATACCCATTTAACACAACATGGTGGTTCTCTCCAGGTTCAGTTTCCAAAGAGCCTAACCAGTTCCTTTTATCCCATACTTCGTATCTTCCAGGCATTGGGGAATTTTTATGGCACACCTTGCAGTGAATTAACTACACATTGGAGCTTAAATATAAAAAAACATTTAATGAACGATGCATTGAACAGTCCTATGTCATAAGCAGTTCTACAATAAGTCTGCAAAAATGCATCAGGAGCCAATTCCTTAAATACACTTGCACCAGCACCAATCCTGTGAACGTCAGTAGGGGAGGCCTCAGCCTAGTGCTGGGTGCATCCCCCAGCACCAGCTCTGCTGGCCAGACACTGGTGTTACGTGATCACTACCAGACGATGCCGTGGCTGTTTCTTCTCTCATCAGCAAGGGAAACTTCACTCCTGTACAAGGAATCACTCTGTCTCTGGCATTTCAGCTACCAGTCAGTTCAACCCCTTCTGCAGTCGGGCCTTCTCACCTTGCTCACAAAATTACCACTGCCAAGTAATTACAATTTGAATTTCCCTTTTACGGGCTCCAATGCTTTTGGTTCATCCTCTACTAAAACCCTCTGGGCCACGCTCCTTCAGTTTCTCATACTCTTCAGATTACTAGCAATCTTATTCTTCGCCTTTTCTGCAAGGATAGTAGGAAGGCGTGAAACCCTTTCACAATTCTGACCCGACTGAAAAAGAATTTCCAGTAAGAGTTACACCTCCTATCACAACAGCTGCTTCTCTCTGCTTTGGCAGAAGACTTCCCTGTCTCCTGCTCCAAGGAACTCAGGCAGTTCTGCTACTGGCAGGACGTTAGACAACAGGGTAGTTTCTACACACAAGTACAAGGTCATCCGCATTTCTTAAGCAGGCTGCTTCAAAGTGACTGGCACCTCAGAAACTTCAGGCATACTTCACTAGTTTTCTTTACTCCATCTTTCAGATAATCTCTTGATGTTGCTAAAGACGTTTACCGTGCTCTTAGCTGGTTGTTTCTGTGAGCAGCCATTGCTTGAAGTGAGGTTTCACTTATTACCCCTCCTCCAACAGGTCCTGTCCAGATCTAACAAAGTGATCACATAATGGAAGTTTGGAGATAAGCCTAGAAGCCTTGCCGCCTTCTGCTGAGGCATCCTTTTGGCTTGTTACTTCGGAAGCCAGGAAAATACAGTGTTGGAACCTAAACCTCCTTCCCAGCACTCTGCATATAAAATTGCTGCCTTAAGAAATAAGAACTTTTCTTGTAATTAGAGACTTAGCCCAAAACTCTTTGTTACTGTTGTTTTTGTTGGGTGTTTTTTCTACTGAGAAAAGAAAAAAATCTTACAGGAATAAAGTAACAACCAATAGAAACCAGTTAATTTAAAAGTTGAATAAGTAAAAAACCCCAAAACACGTAGATTGCCGATACTAGGAGAAACTGAATAGCTAGGATTTTTCTGATTGCTGATGTTACTGATAGCCACTACTGCCATTTCTGTGGTACTTAATTATCAAGGGGCTTTGTAGTTTTTGTTTCAATTTACTATTTTATTGTCTGTTTGCACTGAGACAAAACAGATCTAACTAAAACTTGAAAGAACAACCTGTCTTGCCAAGAACCATTATTGTGATTTATGTATTTATGAAAATGTTCTGAAAAGAATAGTGTACAATAGGTTCCTAGCTAAAGCAATATTTGACTGCCAAAAATACCTGTACTAGCTGACTGGTATGTACTCCAGAGGAAGGAAAAAAAATAGCTTAATTCTCTGCCACGGTTACGAGTTTTCATATTTACACAGCAGACAAAACTTAAATTGGAAATCCCAATTATGATAATGCTTTTTTAAAAAAATGTGGAACATTATCCTGCTCTACAACCTAGCACACTGCATCTAAATTACTTCACCTGTCCCAGTTATCACACAGGTCTGATTTACATATACTTTTTACAAAATTGTATGTAAGTTGTCCTTTTTATTTCAAGTGAGGCTCAGAAGTTTAAACCAAAAATCCTTAACATTGCCTCTACTACTTACCAACCAGTATACCTTTGCCTTCTGACTGCAGTGCTCTGTGTAGAACTTTACACTTTATAAAATAAAGGTTTATTTTGCAACCGAAAATCTCGGTTGTAGTTTGTAAGTATAGAAATGTGTGAACATCCTCCATTTTAAAAATAACCTCCTGGGATTTCTAATAAGTGCAAGGGGAAAAAGGGTAGAAAACAAGACAGTTCATTTGACATTCTTCTGTTAGCTATGCAGTTACATTATATTTTTTTCTTCAGAGGAGCTCAGAAGACTTCTGATGCATATCTTGATGCACATCAAGGCTAAACATGAACACAGCTAAAAAGTCAATACGAAGAGCACACTAGAAGTAGTTTTACACATCAGCTGAAGAAGCAAAGCTGACATGCAGATTCCACCACGCTCCCCGCCCCACACACACACTAGTTGACTATAAAAATTCTCATTCAGAGATCAGATTTCAGAGGAGGGATCAACTATTTCCCAGGCACAGATCCTAGCTGTAAGACATTATATGGCAAAAATGTAAGAGCCAAATACCACATTTTCAAAGTCAACATATTTTCCTAAAAAACAATTTTGGCTGGGAGGTTTTTTTGTGCCACAATTCCTGCACAGAGAGATCACCAGGATCCTCAGTTACTCCTACATCATCTGCTAGGTGCAAGGTCAAAAAAAAAAAAAAAAACACAACACAAAAAAAAAAAAAAAAAA